>CAOLHI010001646.1:0-349587 GCA_948474755.1 Ctenosaura bakeri | reverse complement strand
GCATGTTTGCTTGGGAATCTTGCCTTGTCTACTGCTCTGTTTTTAGCATTCACTGCATTGAAGTCCCCAGACAGTCACTGTCTATGACACTGTTGTTACTTGTCATCAATAGGGGTACATCTCCATCTTTCACAGAAGACACTCCTTCCATTCGGCGACCATGTGCTATTAAGTCTGGTTATTGCTTAGGTAACCAAAATAAATTGAAAAATGAGAGAAAGAAGCAGCAGAAGAAGAAAGGGAAGGGGAACCAGGTTTGTGTGCCTGCGAGGAAATCGATAGGCCTCTATCATTGCCAGACAGTCATTGCTGCACTGAGGATTCATGAACGCAATAAAACTGCGGACAGGAAGCGGAGCTCCAGCCGGCAGTGTGAATTACAGAGTCATCTCCCTCACAGCCAAGCACACTCTCCAGGCTGTGACTTTCCTCTCATTGACTCTGGCAGGGGAAAAAAAATGGCAACAGACAATCAGAGCTGCCAAGCTGTTCCCTTTGTCTGGCTTGAGCTATCTTGCTGCCCTGCTGCCAGTGGCGACTGGTGGCTCCTGTGTTAGTGGAGCAGTGAATCTGCTCTGGGTTTTCGACAGCTTGAAAGGAGCTGTCCAAGGTTAAGGACCTAATTTAGGATGAGGTTCAGCACCTTGGATAGCTCCATTCAAACTGTTAGTGGAGGGGTGAGAATTGCTGCAGGTTTCTGGAGAGCTTTAATGGAGCTCTCCAAGGTGCTGAACTTATATTAGGGATCAGAACCCTGGAGAGACCTTGTAAAGCTGTCCAAAACCCAGACTGGATTCATAGCTCCACTGATACAGGAGTTACCACAACCTGCTGCCTACTTCAGTCTCCAGGAGTGTCTGTGTTTCACTCTTGATTTACTTAGGAGATTTCCTTTCCTGCCTTTCTTGCTATGTTGCATGGTGATTGTCCTCTATGCTGACATGGAAATCCATTGAATGTTTGGTAGCTGTGCAGTGTAGTTTCCACATCAATGTGGATGGTAAATCCACTCTATGTTTTAGACTGAAATTTAAGAGACCTATCCAAGTTGCAATTTGGGGACAGCATTCAGCACTTTGGACAGCTTTAAGTTCAGCTGAAATTCATGGTGGATTCACTGCCCAACTGTCGTAGAAGTCACTGGGCAACACTCATTTCATCTATTGCAGGGCTGGGGAAAGTGCAACATATACATCACCTCTAACCCTCAAAGCCTTTTGTTGGTTCTCCAAAGTTCCCCAGACTTTCCCAATTCTTTTTTTTTTTGAAAAAATGTCTTGATTTAGGGTTAATTTTTTTTGGTGCCAAAACTCAAGAAAACCACCCACAGACCTCATAGTTTGGCTTTTCCATCTCTCCAGGACTCTCTCAGCCTTCCCACATTTTTTTAAATGGCCAAATTTGGATGAAAGTGGTAACCACCCATGGAGGTAACCACTCACTTGGTAACCATCCATTCAGGGGATCAAAGTTTGGGAATGACTGGCTTACAACAATATATTGCAGCTGGGAAAATCCATTTTCTCCCAGCCAATGTGAGTATTGCCTCTAAACTGGGAGGAAACAGGGGTTGGGAGATCAACCCAGCTAATCAAAAACATTCCCTGTGCTCTATGCTTGTGAGTCCTGACTCTACTACTTTAAACAATTTGACCACCAAGTATCATTCAGCGGCATCACAGTAAACAGAACGGACTCAAAGATTCTCTTTCCTCCCCCGTGCCAGTGCTCAAAGGCCTCTTGGTTTCCCTGCATGAACCACCGCCATTGCCCTTGCTGTCCTATGCCTCTGCCTGCCAAGAACAATGAGTGACTGCTGGGCGAGAGCAATTTGGAAAAGGGGGGGGAAAAACCAAACCGATCTGTCCAGAGAGACCCATGGAAAGGTTGATGCTGGTGGCTGTTAATTTCCCTTCCATTAGGTTCACAGGAGGAGGGGAAGATGCAGAGCTCACATTTTATCCAAATCTGGGAAAGGGGACTTAGGGGGCAAAGAAGCACACAAACAAAAGGCAACACACTGGGTTTGGGGGTTTCAGGAGAAGAGAGTAGCAAAGAAAGAGATGCATTAGCAACAGAGCAGGGGAGCAATGTCTGAGTCTCAGCTGTGAACTGGGGAAGAAACCGGAGGAGAGGCAAAGCTCACCCCCTGACGGCCAATTCTGGTAGCACGAGCTTGGGTCCAATTTGCTATTTGATAACAGGGCAACAGAGTTAATTGCTGGCCACTTCTGCACGTACAGTCATTCCTCCACATTCACTACGGTTAGGGGCACAGGACCCCTGTGAAAGTGAAAAAACTATGATTAACTCTATGCCCTCCCAAGCCATATTTAACAACCCAAAAAAGTATGATCGCATACTGTAGATTCCTTTGAGGCATCAGGATTCCTTCATAAGGCAGAAGTAGGGGGCTGGTGGGGCTTACTGCCACCTCCACTGCTGCCCCACACCATTTTAAAGAGGGACTTACTAGCTTTGATCGCAGTTTCTCAGTCTCACGAGGCTTGCATAGGCATAGGGAGGCAGCAAGGAGGCATAAGAAGGCAGCAGTAGAGCTGACAGCAAATAATCCACGAATAATCAAATCCGTAAAAGTGAAACCAGCAAATGAGGAGGGCTGACAGTATATACTCACTAACTACTAGTTTGCATGTTACTCTATAGGAGCTTAGGCACACTATATATTTATAGTGAGTTCCTGATTCTTAGTTTTTTCCCTCTGTCTCTTCCTGCATTACTCTAAACTAAAGTCATTTTTCTTCTCATTCTATTTCCTCCATTAGACAATGTATTTAATTATGGATGGGTATGAACCAGTGTGGTGTAGAGACCAGAGCACTGGACAAAGACTCTGGAGTTCAGGGTTTAAAACCCTGCTGGGACATGGAAACCGACTAGATGACCTTGGATAAGTCACTTTCTCCAGCCTCAGAGGCAGGCAAATGCAAGCCCTCTCTGAGCAAACAAAGCCCCACAATAGGTTCATCTTAGGATCACCGTAAGTTGGAAACATCTTGAAGGCACACAACAACTACAGTTGTAAGTAAAGCTACTTTGATAAGTTTTGCAAAGAAATCTATGCTAAGTCCTTATGATGATGAAGAAATGTGTGATGCTGCGCAAGCAGTGATGCTTGCTCAAACTGAAGGCAGAGTTAGCTGAACTGCTTGACCGAAGAGAGATGGCTGAAGCAGATTTCCAGCCAGCAAAACTCTGCAGAGCACCTTCCCTGACTGTGAACTGACAAAAGTGCTTTCAGTTATGCAAAACAAAGTGAAATTCAAGGAAGCAGGATATATTAGGAAAAAACTGAAGAAATGGTGCATATTTGGCTGAAGCCTATATGAAGTATACGAAGTCAAGGCCTGGAAAAACAGCTTGAGAATAGTCCTACCTCCTTAAGGCTACTGTGGCTGAATTTTCTAACTGCTCAGATCAACAGTTCCTCTTCCCATCTCTTTGAAAGGACCTAGAACTTCTTAGTATCACTTATCTCATAGTTTTAATTTTTCAGCAAGTGCTGCTTAATGACTTGAATGTGCTATACTGTGTTAGGATTCAGGGTAAGGGCCAATGAGAAGCTGTAATGCTGGCATTCTGTAAGGTACCAACACTAGCTTGCTGCTTTTGCACACAACAGCGCCATCGCGGCATGGGGACACTTTGCTGCTAGTCTACAACCCGTGCCAACACACCACATCATTGAGGTCCCAATGCTCCCACATCTCCAACTGTTGCAATTGCACAGTAAACGATTACTGGAAAAAATCTGGTAATGGCTTACCGTTGAGCAATGATCGCATTGCCAGCGGTTGTGTGGGAAGGGCAGAAGCACCATCAAGTGCTTCCTTCCTCAGTGCAGCCCAGGGAGAGGCTATCTGCACTGTGGAGGAAGGAGCACGTCCCGAACGCTGCCTATCCGCAGGCAGCCGGCTGGATGCGGAGGGGAGCATCTGGGTTCCCACTATCCTCCTGGCAAAGGCAATGCTAGGATGATGCCAGGATGTCACAGGATGCAGGTAAGGTACAGAAAGGGCCATAGATAATATGCATTTAAAAGAGGAGGGGGAAGAAAAGCAGATTTGGCTAGAATGGGGATTGGGAGTACAATGTGATCTTTCAAGACATTGTGTGGACTGACCCAAAAGGGCAAGATGGCTCTGTACTCCATATTCCATACAGAGCTTGTGAGAAGAACTTTCTTTTTTTGGACTACAGCTCCTTGACTCCTAGCTAGGCAATTTGGGGAGCTGTTGTTCAACTGCCTCTCTAAGTTCTGATTCTTATCCAGCAAACTGGACTGGCAGTTAAGTCTTACTTCAAGATGGGCAACAGGACAGTTTGCCCCACTACTCCTGGGGGTGGCAGGCCAGTTTAGGGGGCTTAGGAAAGGCTGTGTGGCACACATAACGCCACCCTCCTGCAGCATCTTGCCACTATGCCTTGCCCCACAGGACACCACCACCTAAAGCAACTGTTTCACTTTCCTCATGGTAGGGATGGCCATAGATCACAGCATGGAGCAGAGATGTAAATCAGCTCTATTGTCCTTGCATCTAAGGGCAAATAATTCCCATAGTTTTCTCCCTACTGTGTGAGACAATGATTTCTGTGGCATATTCTCCTGTGAATACTTGTTAAGAGTTCTGGGGAGGTCTGTACAGAAATGCATGCAGACTGGCATCCAGTTAGTGACTTAAACATGCATAAGTTTTGTTAATCTTGTGGCTGTACTTTATTGGCTATGGTGGAAGATCTGTATGGAGCTTAAGGTTCCAGCAACAGAGCTGAGCATGAGGCACCATTGCCCCTGTAGAATTACTGTAGATGTGCATTGAGCATTGCAATTGTGCATTTCACATTTGGTTGCATCGTGTTACAATTCACCAAAGTACAATTGCCAGATAACTCCATAAGTTAGATTCTGTTTCCCTCATTTGGGACTTCAATTGCAGTTTTTCTGCATGGAAAATACTATTTTGGTGCAGAAAACACATTTGTGTGTGTGTGCATGTATGACTCTCCCTCTCTGTCTCCCTCTGTGTAAAACACATACTGCACATTTTTGGGTAAAAATTTGTTTTTGATCCAGAAAGGAAAGGGTTGAGGCATCTATAAATAATGCATTCAGACTTTCTTGCTGTCACCTTTCAGAAGAGCAACATAGAAGGGTGACATATAAGCCCTTATATTTTCTTTGTGGGATGATTCCCTTTGCTACAGAATAATTTCTTTCAGCCCTTACCAGTGTGCAAATGCCAGGAGAAAATGGCACATAAATCTTGCTGCTGCCTTGTTCTTCCCAATAGTGTTTCCCAAGTGTTGGGAAACCCTTCTGTCTACTGGGAAGTGATTAAAAACCAAATTTGCATCTGCAGTATGGAAAGAGGAAGTTCAGTTTTGCTCCTTGTATTACCATCCTGATGAAGATTGTTCCCCTAAACACTAGTTCTTGATATTTGTTGTAGGACTGAGACAGTTACTGACCTCAAATTCAGCTTCTCATTTCTGACAAAGGCCAATTATGCTGCGTATCAACAGACAATTTTTATTAGGAATGGTGCTAAGAAGGAACAGGTTAACCCTGAGCCCTGTGGCTTTCAGGAATCTCTCCCCCTTACCCTTGCTGTCTGCTAGTTTTTAAAAAAGCATTTCTGCATTTCTCATCTGGTTTGGCCCATTGCCGCCTCGCTTCTCTCTTTTAATCTCTACCATCTTGAAAACATGTGCTTAATATTCTGTTCTGAAAAGAGGACATGCTTTGAATTACTGTAGAACTCTGCATGATTTGGGATTCTCATTCTGCATTCCTCTCCAAGTTGGATCGAGGGGAGCAATGCACTGCCCTTGGTGGGGGAAACACAGTATAATGTGCGTTCCAAAAAGGTTATTACATTTTCCTGCAGAATTTCCCCTGTATCAAGAGAGGCCCTACCAACAATATGTTTGTGGACCTCAAAGCCTCTAGAATCCCTAGGCTGATTCTTTTTGTGCCGAAAAAGAGAGGGGGATGGCTGCTTGTGGAAGTCTCCAGGAGAAAAAATTACCTTTTCAATAGCTTGCAAGGCCCCCAATACTGCCTGGCATTAAAAATACCTGTTGATGAGAACCCCTTTGGCTAATTGATTTATTTTTTGTAGTTCATGAGGCTGCTGGAAGGGTGCAAAGTACAAAAGTAGCCCCTGGAACTGCTGCAGTTGCACACTCTGTAAAATGATCTCTTTCTCTGTCTCATTCTGTAGTACAGGATGGCTTTATTAGTTCTATTTTACAGACAGAGATACTGACTCTTCACTTGTACCATCAGCAAATGAGACAAACCTTTCTTTTAATAATGTAGGCAGACTTTTGGCAACTAACTGGCTGCCAAGGAAGGGGCTTTTCTCAAGATGTGCTGCACTTTTGACTTATTTTTAACCTTTAAAAAAAACAAAAAAAACAATCAGCTCTTCTTTTAATAGGTAAGCTATTCAATGGCATTATACTATTCTCGTGCTTTTAAAACTTCCTGGAGCTCATCTCATTTTGAAAGCTAAACAGTGTCAGGCCTGGTTTGAACATGGATGGGAAAACATCAGTGAACACAGGAGATCTCCAGGTAAAGCTAAAGAAAAAAAATCCTGCCTGAAGCCCTGCAAAGCCACTGCTGACAGTACTGGACTGGATAGACCAGTGGGCTCGTTCAAGATAAAACAGCTTCTAGGAATGCTATAAATAATGAAAAAAGACCAAGGCTGGAATTCTGTTGGGGACTACTTCTTTGTAAGTTGACCTAACCTCTGCAGGAATTAGAACTGGGCAGTTCCGTAACGTCCGCATCCAGTAAAGGGCGCTGTTAACATTACTATGTAGGGGAGCCAGCAATGTGCCCAGTGTGCAGTGGGACTGATAGGTGTTGGCCCCACTGTACATTGGGACACTGGGTAGGGAGTACCAATGCACACTGGGAGAATCCGATCTGAATTGTGACACTTGTTGGTGTCCCATTAGGCATTTTTGCAATTCACTGAAGAGGTTTCTTAGCGCTTCTGCTACATAGGTAAGTATGCCATATATACCCATGTATCAACCTCATGTATAAGTCAAGGGCAGGTTTTGGGGCCAAAATTATGGATTTCGATAAAACCCATGGATAAGTCAAGGGTCATTACATGGAGAAGGGAAAGTGCCAGTGACACCACAGAGGGTCAGCTGCCCCCGGCTCCCAATGCCATCTTTTTCCCATCCAGGCATTCAAAAAGGCCTTTTGCCATTCTATTCAGAGAAGGGGTGGCGGTCGTTCTTTTATTTTTGATAGAAGTTAAGGTACAGTATTAACTCCTATCAAAATAAGAATAATCTCTTTTTTTGAGAACCTAAAAACTGAGGGTTTGAGTGTATGGGGTGGATTGTATGGGAGGAAGCGACCCTGCAGGTAACTTGGATCCAAACTTGTAGGGCTTTAAAGGTAACAACCAACACTTTGTATTTTGCCCTGAAACTAACTGGCAGCCAGGGGAGTGATTTTAACATTGGTGTGATATGCTCGCTCCTTGCCGTACCTAGAACCAATCTGGCTGCCATATTTTGGACCAGCTGGAGTTTCCGGATTTGATACAAAGGAAGCCCAGTATAGAGTGCATTGCAGAAGCCCAACCTTGAGGTTATCAGCATGTACACTACTATCTTTAGGTCATCCAGTTCCAGGGAAGGGCACAGTTGGAGTATCAGCCAAAGCACTCCTGATTGTCACATCTATCTGAGCTGATATTTGGAGGGACAGATCCAGGAGCGCTCCCAGACTACGAATGCAGTCTTTCGGGGGAATGTGACCCTATCCAGGACTGGTTGACTCACCTCCAACCCCAGATTTTGACCATTAATGGTAAACACCTCCATATTACCTAGATTCAGTTTCGATTTGTTTTTCTTCGTCCAGCCCAGTACCTCCTCCAAGCATTCATTCAGAGGAGACATACTACTGCAAGTTGTAGCAAGCTGCTACTGCTATCCCAGTTGAGCTGGAAATTTGCTCACAGCCTCTTGCCAGGAGCTGAGCACACCCAAACTGTACAATGTGTACTGCCCCGCCATTTCCCACCTGGAAGATGACCCATGGAAACTGGAGATCTGGCAACCCTAGCAGGGATGCTTGTATACATTTGTCGGAGCTGTTCCATCTGCATCCCTGTGACCTGAATCTTGTTTCAAAAGCTATACATCCAAATGCATTTTGCTTTTGAGCCCAGCCTTCCTCTCCTACCCAAATTCTGTTAACAGAGTGGCTGAGTGGGAAGCTGCATTCTAAAAATTGTTTTTTGGCCTGGCCCTGCCTTGCCAAAACCTCACCATGGCAGCTAGCCAGCAGGCCTTGTACTGTGTTCTGCCAACAAGGGCCTTAATAGTAATAATGAACAAGTGAGTCAAAGGGTGGAAGGAGGGACATTGAGGAAGGCTTTGCTTGGGTTTGCAGAACAGGGGAGCTGAATCAGTGCCAGGCTGTGATGTACGTAGATTGGCCATGGGTCTTACTTTACAATGGACAGTCCCCTGTTGTCCAGTTCAAGATAACAGTAAACGCTCACAAAGGGAAACCACAGGCCTTAGAACTGCCCATGGACAGCAGACATGGGCCACAGTTAGGGTTGCCAGATTGAAAACTGGAGAGGGTCCCTGTACCCTTAGTGCAGAGCTTTCCAAACTATGTGTCACAACATGTTAGTGTGTCAGCTGCAGTGTGTAGACATGTTGTGCAAGTGTAACAAGTGGAGAGGTTGCCTCTTCCACTGTTGCTGCTGCCCTGGGCTGAGGAAGACCCCAGCAAGGGCTGCGGTGGGCCAGGCTTGAGTGGAGGGGGTGCTTCCACTTACTGAATTACTTACTGATGCGCTGTGTCATGAAATGATGCGTGTCAAAACAGTGTGTCACCAACATGAAAAGTTTGGAAGGTTCTGCCTTAATGGTTGTGTAGAAGGAAGAATTTCTGCGGGGTTGCATAGAAGCATCTACCTCCATTTTCATATTGCATGAAATGGGGCTGGATTCCTCTCTGGTCTCTTGTACCCTCCATCTGACAGTAAATGCCCGTGTGAGTGCGTGGAGCTGCTAAAGCTCCTCCTTCATTTTGGGGTGGGTGAAGGAGGAGATGTGCCACAGTTCCTCCCGATGAGACTTGACAATAGTCTTCTTGATCCAGGATTTGCTAACTATTACAGTGACAGGAGCCTTCTCATGTATTCAGTTTGGCAACCAAAATGCGATTGTGTCCATGAGATCCAGAGCTTTGAAAATGTGGTTTGTTCAACCTCCAATACCCAGAATCCCCAGCCAGCATGGGAGCTGAAGGCCAAAGAGGTCACTTTCCCACAGCTATGTCACCACTGTGGTTAACATCTGCATCTGGATCTCCCCCTGCTTTGGTTGGTCACTTTGCCTGCTGCTGAAATGCAGAGCTGGTTCCCCCCTCAAATGCAAACCTCAACAGGGATGAAGTAGCTTCTTACTGAAGAGCTGTTGGAAGTGCATGAATGGTTGCCTGGCAACAATCAAATGCTCTTTTCTTCAGGGCTCCCAGAGGCATCTTTACCGGCTGTTCCTCCCTCTCATCAGGAGGCAAACACATCCGTGGCATCTAAGGCCACAGAACGTGACTCGGGCACAAGTCCCACAGCAAGGATCTGGCTACCTCTTTGGACAAAAAGCTGACTGAGGCTCTGTCGTGTTTCTTGAAGCAGCCAGATTGGTTTCATGATCAATTTACATTTGCTACGTTAGGATGGAGCTGAAGTCTTGGCACCATTCCTCCATCCCTAGACTCTTCAAGAACTACATGAGTTCCTCTATGAAAACCTGGAAGTCGGTAGGAGACGCTTTCAGCTGTGGGAAGAAAACCACTGGGGTGGAACCCTCTTGGTGTCATACGCCTGTGTAATTTACACATACAACTCTACTTAATTTTGGCTACTCTAAGACAGACGCATTATTTATTTATTTGATCTGATTTGATTTATATCCTGCTTCTCTTTCTAATTGCATGCAAAGCGTCTTACCAGATAAATTATAACATAGTCTCTAAAATACTAAGAAGTGCAAAAGTTTTTAAAAAAGCAGTATCAATTAAAACACTACTTTTATGGCCTTAGGAATTAAAACCATGAAAATATTTAAAATGCACATTACCTACTGAGGACAGCACATCCTATGGTACATCACTCCACCTTGGTCAGCCAAGGTTGGAGATCTAAGAGCAGAGAGGGGACAGGTTGAACCTCCTTGGGAGGGAGTACCAAAGCCCAGGAGCAGCTACTGAGAAGGGGTTTCTCCCATGTATGTACCAGTTGAGCTTGGGAAGGTGGTGGGATGGAGAGAAAGCCTTCCCCTGACTTGTGGTTATACAAGCAGAATTTTCTAAGTGGAATCAATCCACAAACTATTGTTACTCCTGACTAGAGGAGAGCGGTTGAATCAATACAATTTCCCTGTGCATTGCCTCACCATCTAACAATTGCTTCAGTGGTTCTAATTTGGTTTGAACCTACCAACAGGATTCCAACCTACAGTTGTGCATTCTTGAATTAGTAAGTAATTGCATTCATGTCTACAATGCACTACTAGATCTGCTCAGAATACAGAGATGTTCTCTGAGTTCCCCATTGCAACATGGGACAAAAAACATCCATGTTGGCAGATACACCATTAGATGCGCAATGCAAATATCAGTATGTGTGAACAGTGCAAACACTACAAAACTACCTGGATGTAGATGCAGGATCATTGCCCAAAATATTCTGCCAGAACCAGGTAGCTCTCTCTCAATCTTTCTCTTTGTCTTTCTCTGTCTCTCTGTGTTACAAAGGAGAATCCCTCTTATATGCTTCTGGGAAAAGTCATTTTTATATTTGAGCAAAAAATTTTCTGGAGAGGAGTGAATGGATAGGGAGAGGTATGGGTCCTGGAAAAAAAAAAGCCTAACAGCTGTATGTGGCCTGGAACTATGTGATTCAGATCCCTGTTCGTAGAGTTTGTGCTGTTTTAGAGAACTGGCATGATGCTTCTTCTGATAGGATACTTTAAAGTTTTTTGTCTCTGATCATTCTGCCATGTTTTGGGCTCGTGTCTCCTTTTCCATGCTGAGGCAAGCATTCGATCTACGCCTGTGTTGTATTGTTGCTGGTGTCACACTTTCCAAAAGTTTCCATCCTTCCTAAATTCAAATTATTGGCTTCCTTTAAAAGAACTTTCATATTTGAGGATAGGGGAGGTAAGTAAGTGATGGCTGAGGGCTTCCAAGTGAGTGGGGCAGCAAATGTGTTCCAGCTTTTAGTTTATTCCTTAAGGGATCTGTCCAATGTACTGAATCTATTTTGTGGATGCAGCTCAGCACCTTGCATAGCAACTTTAAAGCACACGAAAAGCCAGGACTGATCCCCCTGCTCTGCTGAAGTGGAAGCCAGCTGCCACCGGTAGGGATAAGGGGAGAAAATTCTCTGGTGTTCAGTTATCTCTGAAGGCAGGGGCAGGAGCAACCTTTCCAAGGTCCAAAGCTACACATTACAGCTGAAATATGAGTTCTTATTAAGGGATGTTAATTCTTCACTAACTTTCTTCCCCAAAAAAAGCAACAGGTAATTTTAGCAATTTTCTTCCTAATGTGAGAATGACTTTAAAATCCACATAGTTTTTGAAATGTATTCACAATTCAGGACTTATTCTGCACAAAAGTTTGAATGTGGTTGTTTTGAAGGCAACATTTTCTGTGTTGAAAATAATATTTCATTGCAAAAAATGTTCTGTATGCAGATCAACTATTCACACAGAATAAATCCACAACTACAGCATTTACAGTGTGGGAAACAGCATTTTCTGTCTAAGGCCCTTTCCACACCGGGCTATTAAAATGGCGCAGAGCGACCTCTGACGGAGGTCTTCTGCACCGTGGAGTGGACTGGGTCAGACTACTTTTTGGAGTTCTGCACCTCAGTCTGCTCCGGAGCAACCGGAACTGGTCGCGCAGCATGCTTTTTAAAAACCTCTTTTTAAGAGGCTTTTCAAAAGCACGGAGCACGCGACCCTGTGTCGCTCCGTCGCCGCGCTCCGGTGCAGATTTGCAGGCGCACACTAGTGCGTGCCTGCAGATCTGCTGGGGGCGGGCTTTAGGCTGGCGAGCTTCTCCGGTTGGTGGAGAGCCTCCACCAACCAGAAGCTGCCATTTTGGATGCCGGAGCAGTGCGGAGCGACGAACTCGCACTGTTCCTCGTCCCAATGGACTCGATCGGACGGAGAAGAAATCCGGTGAGTCCCGTTTCTGCCTGATTCATGCCCCATGTGTGGAAAGAACCTAAGAGATAATATTTCAATGCAGAAATATTACTTCCTGCACAGAAAATGCTGGTTTCATTTTCTTTTTTTAATTCAGCACACATAAACAATAGCAATATAAAACCATACACAAAATGAAAAATATAGAACAATACAATACATATGAAAAGACAAACTACAAAGCTACAACGATCTAACTTGACTGACTAAACTATAACCAACTACAAAAAAAAAAAAGAAAACTATGACTATCTAGAAAGTTTGTTTCCACCCTTGTTGCAAACAGCTCATCCTAAATAAACAGTTATACTTAACTATTAAGTCTTTAATTAATTAAAGAAAATGCTGTTTTCTGTGCAGAAAAAAAACTGGATTTCTGTGCAAAACGACTACATGTGATTTTTGGACAGAGTTAGCCCCGATTTGCTGAGGTTCTTATGAGTCCAGGATTCTTCTCATCAGGGCTTTGCAACGCTTAATATATTTTTGAGCATGTTCCAAATATTTTCAAATATTCTTTCCACCCCTAGCATATATCATACAGCTTGTAGGGCACTGCCCCAAGCTAGAGAGAGAGGTAGTGCCATAATTCAGGTAAGTGAGCTGCTGCTTTCTAGCAAAGAATTGTAAGTACTCTTGAAAACAAGAAATCCTAAGGGCAGAACCATGCCAGTTAAAAGTGGTCTTGAATTGCTGTAACTCTACAGTGCAAACTCAGTCTTCCCTTTCCAGTTGCTTCTCCGCTGAGATCCTTGACCCTCTCACTCCCAGCAGGAAGGCAAAAATCTCAGTCTGTCTCTCTTTTCTTTTTTCTTTTTGCATGGCAGGAATACAGTTGCTTGAAGGATCCGGTCTATAAGTGTGTGTTTGGGAGGGTGGACAATCCTCCAGAAAGTTCATGTGTGTCCAGTGAGAGCCTCATTGAAATGAAGCCCCTGGTAACATCACGCTCCACTGGCTGGTTGAAGATGGTGGGGAAGGATGGACATGGGCTGGAGAGCCCTTGGGCCCAGCAAGGCTGGTTTCAGCAGTAAATACCGTCATGCCCTCCCACGGTGAGACAGGCAGCCCAACTGAGCAGAAAGGCAGGCCCGAAGCCATCACAACTGCAGCTGCCAAAAAGCACAGCTTCTTATACAATGTGCCTGAAGCATCTCGAGCACAAGGCACCATCTATCTTTATTCATCCTTCTCTCCTTCCAGTCAGGAAATAATAATGAATCCCTGGATCATCCTAGCTGGCTATGGTTGGTGTCTTGTTAGTGGCTGATGAAGGCATAATTTCCCCTACAGAACTGACCGGACATTTTTGTCCTCTGCAGAAGTCTGTATGCAGTTGAGTGCTGCAGGAGCACAAAGCTGTGCATGCATTTTTACTGCTCATGAGTTGCCAATAGGCATTGCGATAAAGGCATCCCTTACCTTTCAAGGGTGCCGCTTTTGATGGGCTGTTCTTTCAACACTTTTAAATTACTGCCAGAATCCATTTATTCAAGGAGTGGTCCACTCTTTTGACCATGCACTGAATCTACGGATTCTGGTTGCAACTGAAAAGGGTCTCTGTCCCAATGAGCAGAGGAACCAACTCTGCAAATACTGCTGGAGAGAGCAGCGGCACTGAGACCATTAGCAGGGTCAGGAGGGGATGCACAGGACTGGTAGGACAACAGGCGGAGCATTTGATACCCGTTCCCTCCCAAAGCATCACAGGAAACTTAACACCATGGGTGGTTAGACTTTTTTTTTTTTAAATAATGAATGCAAAACTCTTTTCCCTTTTGATGCTGCTTTATATTTGCATAAAAAGATCTCTGCTCCTATGTTACCCTTCTATGTTACTCAGTGGAAAGGTGATAGCAAACAAGTCTAGATGTATTATTTACAGATGCCTCAACCCTTCCCTTTCATTTTGGACCCATCTATCCCTTCCAAGGATTGGTAGGGGCTGTTGGGCAATGGAGCAGAAACTCTGATTTGAGGTGCCACTTTTGAGCAGGTTGTGGCAGCAGCGCTTCTACAGGTGTCCCCTTCTTTTTGACAGTTTCTGCTCTTTGACAGGGCTCTGGTCCCTAACCTGTGAAATGAGGGGGAGCATGGTATAGATGTGCATTGCATGCTGCAGTCATACATTTCATACTGGTTTACACATTCAGTTGTGCAGGGTTACTATGAATAAGCTACTGTTAAGTAACTCTGTGACTGGCATCCTGTTAGTGATGTGTGTGTGGAAGTCACCTTGTGTATGTAGGGCAAATTATTCACCACAGCACCACAGCATGGGGTAGTGGTTTGAGCAGTGGACTACAACTCTGGAGACCAGGCTTCAAATTCCTCACTTTAACTAGCTGCTCTTCTTTTTCCTCTCTTTCCTCTGTTAGACAATGTATTTGATTATGGATGAATATGAGCCAGTGGGGTGTGATGATTTAAGCATTGGACTACAACTCTGGAGACAAGGATTCTATGGAAACCCATTGGGTGACCTTGGGCAAGTCACATTTTCTCAGCCTCACAGGAAGGCAAAGACCAGCCTGCTCTGTACAAAAGCCAAGGAAATTCTATGATAGGGTCTCCTTAGGGTTGCTATAGGTCAGAAATGACTTGAGGGCACACAACAGCAACCGCAACCGCACAACAGATATATTCTGTTGATAGTGGTAGAAGGAGTTGTGCATACAGCAAAGCTGCACATTGTGTTGATGCACTGCACATTGAGGTTGCATGCTGTGCGTTGCAGTTGCACATTGCATACAGTGCCTTGCACAATAACAACTTGTCATTGACTGTACTCCTAGGCTGCATCAATAGAAGTATAGTGTTAAGTTCAAGGGAAGTAATAATACTACGCTATTCTGCTCTGGTTAGACCTCACCTGGAATTCTGTGTCCAGTTCTAGGCACCACAGTTCAGGAAGGATACTGACAAGCTGGAACGTGTCCAGGAGAGGGTGACCAAAATGGTGAAGGGTCTGGAAACCATGCCCTGTGAGAAGCAGCTTAGGGAACTAGTTTTGTTTAGCTTGATGAAAAGAAGGTTAAAAGGTGACATGATAACCAAATATTTGAAGGGATGCCATGTTGAAGATGGAGCAAGCTTGTTTTCTGCTGGTCCAGAGACTAGGACATGGAGCTATGGATTCAAACTAGAAGGAAAAGAGATTTCACCTAAAAATCAGGAAGAATTTTCTGACAGTAAGTTCAACAGTGGAATATGCTACCTGGGAGTGTTGGAGTCACCTTCTTTGGAGGTTTTTAAACAGCGGCTAGATGGCCATCTGCTGGGTGTGCTTTGAGCATGTGTTCCTATATGGCAGGGGGTTAGATTCAATGGCCATTGTGGTCTTTTCCAATTCTACGATTCTGTGTATTGCACAACGTTGCTATCCTGCATGAGGGTTGCATAGTACTGGCACAGTGTATTTCCACTGCAGGTACCTACATCGTGCTGAGGAGATGCAGGACTGCAGTGTGTGAGCCCCCCACTCTCACTTCCTGCTGATCTCCAAGTCAGCTTTCATGATTCCCCTTCAGGATGTGCAGCTCAGTGTCTCCTTGTTACTTATAAGAAAAGAGGCAATGAAATTTAGTGCTGACATGCACTTAAAAAGGTCGCTATCTCCCCCCACCACAAGGCAGAATGGCTTAAGCCTAGCATTGTTCAAAAGTGCCTCTTGTTCGCTTTCTCTGTGACACAGGATAGAAAGCTGCCATCCCGAGATTCTGCCACGGTGGTGATGGGGAGACCCCCACCCACCCAAGCAGCTTATCACCTGCTGGTGTTTTTCAGCGTGCTTGTGCTGACTCAGCCAAGTGGAAAACCTTAGACTTTCAAAGGTATTTTGCAGAGGAAGGAAATCCTGATATTCAATTAGGTCAGTTACCTCCAAAAGAGGAGCCAGGCCTGGCTTTCCCAGTGTGGAGTTCTCTGGATGTCCCCACATTGGAAACTCCCATGGTGTGGTGGGTTGGAGTGATGGAGTTCATAGTCATACCTGGAAGATCCTAGTGTTGGGAGCCAGCCTCACCCATGATGAAGAACTCAGGTTTTGAGAAGCTGCACCAATTTAAAGGGAATTGTGATTTCCCTGTCCCCTGACCCAGATATGTTTTATGTAAAAAGAGGCAGGGGTGATGGACTATGTATGAAGTCTGGCTTTCTGAAGTGCCATCTCCAGAGTGGAAATCCTTCAAAGCCAGTGTAGTATAGTAATTCTAGTGTTGGACTAGGACTTCAGATATCTAGGGGCTCATTCATACTTGTTGTGTGCCTTCAAGTCCTTTTCAACTTATGGCGTCCTGATGGCAAACCTATCACAGGGTTTTCTTGGGCTGACAGTGTGTGATGCACCCAAGACTATGTGATGCCCCTTACTCCCCCAGAAGGCATTTTGGGATAAACAAAAAGACCACAAGCTGAACATGAATCAGCAGTGTGATGCGGCAGCCAAGAAAGCCAACGTGATTCTTGGTTTCATCTATAGGAGTATGGTGTCTAGATCAAGGGAGGTAATAGTACCATTCTATTCTGCCTTGGTTAGACCTCATCTGGAATACTGTATCCAGTTCTAGGCACCTCATTTCAAAAAGGATAGTGACAAGCTGGAACATGTCCACAGGAGGGTGGCCAAAATGGTGAAGGGTTGGGAAGCCATGCCCCATGAGGAGCAGCTTAAAGAGCTGGGGATACATAGTCTGCACAAGAGGAGGTTAAGAGGGGACATGATAGCCATGCTTAAATATTTGAAGGGATGTCATGTCACGGAGGGAGCGGGCTTGTTTTCCACTGCTCCGGAGACTAGGACAAGGAGCAATGGAGTCAAGCTGCAGGAAAGGAGATTCCACTTGAACCTCAGGAAGAACTTCCTGAAGGTCAGAGCTGTCCGGCAGTGGAATATGCGCCTGGGAGTATGGTGGAGTCTCCTTCTTTGGAGGTTTTTAAGTAGAGGCTGGATGGCCATGTTGGGAATGCTTTGATGTGTGTTCCTGCATAGCAGGGGGTTGGACTTGATGGCACCTGGGGTCTCATTCGATTCTATGATTCTAAATTTTTTGGAAAAAAAAGCATTTTTTTTTTTACCCCAGCGGGCCCTGAGTAGCTGCATGCAGCCTATAAGCCACTCTTTTCCCACCCCTGTTTTACTGCAAGAGCTTTACCTGATCACAATCACCCTGAAATCATCCTGGGTGGAATAGTCCTGATCAGGCCCCAATCTGTTCTGAGTCCATTTGCACAGAAGAATGTGCAAGGCGTCCCTGATCTGGTCTTGGAAGAGAACCTGTGGGGCTCAAACAAACCTGCCTCAAAGGTGAGCATTACAGGCTTTGGAGACCTTCTCTGGCTTGAAGTATATCTGAGCTGGAGGAAGCAGGTTCTGTAGCCGACTGTTGCTTTGCCATGGCTGAGACAGAGCTTTCTCCTAGCAGAGAGTTTTTGTTGGCTAGGGATCTTAGGGTCATTGGCTGCCAAGAGGGCCCCTGGATATAGCTGTCGATATAGCGGTCAACCCCTGGCAAACTTGGATTAATTTTATCAGTGTAATGTACTGATGGTTTCCCACAAAACCAAACATGATGGTGGTGATGATTATATCTATTTACAGCCAGCCCTCCACATTTGCAAGTTTCTCTTTTGCGGATTTGATTATTCATGGATTATTTGCTGTCACCTCTGCTGCCTCCCTAACAGGGACCTCAAGCCTCGTGAGAGTGAGAAACTGCAAACAAGGCTTGTAAGTCGCTGTTAAAAATGGTGTGGGGCAGCAGTGGAGGTAGCAGTAAGCCCCACCACCCACCCACTTCTGCTTTGTGAAGGAACCCTGGGTGCCTTAAAGGAATCCACGGTAGGTTGAATACAGTGATCATACTTTTTTGTGTGTTAAATATGGTTTGGGAGGGCTTGGAGTTATTCATGGTTTTTCCACTTTCACGGAGGTCCTGTGCTCCTAACCCTAGCAAATGTGGAGGGATGACTGTACAGCCTTTTCCACAGTTTGATACTCAAGGAGACTTGTGTCATCATAGGGGCTTACTGTGCCTCCTTCTGCGCAGTAATATCAAGCATTAGTTTATGGTGCCACTGCCGTTGTCTCTGAGAGATCCTCCGCCAGTGTCACCCCCCAGTATTGCTGTTGCCCATTAGCTGTTTGGCACATTTAGTCTGGCTCTTCAACAAAAGCCTGTCCAAGGTCATTTCTGCATGAGACTGTTATAGCGCGATGATTCCACTTTCAACCTTCTATGGAATCCTGGAGTTTGCAGTTTCGGGAGGGGCCACCTGGCCCCTCCCGAAACTGCAAACCCGAGGATTCCATAGGAGGTTGAAAGTGGAATCATCGCACTATAACAGACTCATGTGGAAATGGCCCAACACAGGAGCTCCTATCTTCAGTGTTGTTGCAGTCATCATAGCCTCTCTGGCTTCTCAGGGGCACACAATCCTACCACCATGGACAGGTAATGCCAAGGAGAAGTACAACAGATACAAAAAGTAGTTAAAATCCAGAAAATATAGAAATGAAAAAGGAATTAAACGCTCCAAAAATTAAAAGCACTTTGAAACATGATTGTTGTGTGCCTTTAAGTCATTTCTGACTAAGGTGAATTTTTCATGGGGTTTGCTTTCCAAGATTTGTTCAGAGGGGGTGGTTGTGAACTGCCTTGAGTCTCAGTCTTGGGAGAAAAGTGGAATATAATTAGAATAATGAAATGATTAATACACGATTGTGGGATTGCAAAGACCATTTGGCATCCCTCACAAGAGGAATGTGCCAGGCAATGCATGGCAATCAACAATCATACCAGCTGGTGGCCTCCATGTCAGTGGGATGGTGAATTCATGCTCGGTTTTAGTTTGATCTTCAAAGAAGCAATCCAAGGTGGTGAACCCTATCCTCACCATAGGTTCAACACAGAGGATACCTCCCTCAAAGTTCAGACTAAAACCGAGGCCATTTCCGCACTAGCCTGTTATAGCGCTATGATTCCACTTGCAACATCCTTTGGAATCCTGGGGTTTGCAGTTTCGGGAGGAGCTGGCTGGCCCCTCCCGAAACTGCAAACCCCAGGATTCCATAGGATGTTGCAAGTGGAATCATAGCGCTATAACAGGCTAGTGTGGAGTGGATTCCCAGCCTCACTGATGGAGACGTGCCAGCCAGATCTATTTGTTTGCTGGAGAGTACAGATCTTGCAACCTTGCTCTCCCAGCAGGTGGATGAATGGTCAGCAAGCCTTCCCCACCCTGCCCAGGTGGAGGCCTGGTTGCCTGGCATTTCACACCCCCTTGTCTAAAATTGCTAATAGAGTCCTGCTGTCTTCCCTGCCAGCGCCTTGCTCACTTTAGCTCCTTGACAAGAACGTACACTATGTTTTATTATGGCGAAAGTAGTATAATTAACAGGAAAGCATGCAGGCTTCCTAGTAAACATTATTGTTCTTTGGTGATTGCAATCCTCTCCTTCTTGCTTCCTCCCCCTGCCGACTGCTGAAAACTCCACAAAGGAAACAGGTGCATGCCTGCCTGATGGAGAAGATGATCCAGGACTTGCGAAGAGGCCTGGACTCCCCTCCTCCTTCCCCATCTCTCAAAAAAAATTATTACGAGTTGCCAAAGAAACCACCAAGGGTGAAGGTTTTTCTGAATTGATGGCTTTAATTTGCAAAGCTGATGAACAGCTAAATATTTAAATACATAATTACAGCTCTTTGCACTCACCCAATAAGAGGGGAGGGGTAGGAAAGGAAGGAAGGAAGTTAAGGAAGGAAGGAACAGAAGTAGAAGATTAACCCCAGCAACGGCAACATGGCAGTGAATGCAAATGTTTTGCTATTTGGCAAAAGCACATCACCCCAGCACCCAAGATTTTAAACTCTTTTTTAAAAGCAACTAATCATCCGTCCCTTAGAGATTCATGGCAACTGTCATTCTTGGTGACGGATTAGAACTTGTGGGATAACAGTAACAGCTGCCTCCAATTTGCCACCCCGGTTTCCAGCAAGAAATCGAGAAAACTGTTTGGATTAGAATACTTGCTGCATTTGAAACAGCCAGTGTCCCTTCCTGTCACTCACAGAAAGGCATTGATGTCATTTCCTTCTTTTGGTTCTGGCTCAAGCTTCTCTCCTTTGAGAAAGGGCATCTTTGCTCTCTTCTGGAGAAGCGAGGGGCAAGTACGGCTCCTTATATCTCTCCTTTAGTTAGACTGAACTTTGATCCTTATCTTCTTTCCTTGCCAGGGCCAATAGGAGGAGGAAAAAGCCAGTTCAGATCACTGGGCATAGCAGTTCCAAAGGTGGCATGAAGCCTGACTATGGCCTTTTCCGCATTTTATTTTTGAAACGGGGCGGTGCGTCCTCCAGCGAGGACATTTACACTTGGGGGCGAACTGGGTCCAGACTACTTAATGTTTGTCCGGACTTCAGCCCGCTCTGGAACACCCAGAACTGGTGGTTGCCCGTGCTACTGAAAGACCGATTAAAAGAGGACTTTCAGTAGCCCAGCGTGCCCCAGTCCGTCGCTGCGCTGAAGTGTAGATTTGCAGGCTTGCGCCAGCACGAGGCTGCAGATCTTCCGAGGGTGGGCTTCTGGCTGGCGAGCTTCTCTGGTTGGTGGAAAGCTTCCGCCAACCGGAAGCCTCCATTTTCATCACTGGAGAGTGTGTAGCGCGGGCTCGCGCTGCTCGTTGTCGTGGATTGGGATGCCATCGGTAGTAACAACTTTTCCCAAAGTGCGGAAGCCTATATTGCATTTGTTTTTTGTCTTTGGGACAAATCCCTTTTTTTTTTGGAGGCAGGAAAAGTGGACATCAGTCATGCTCAAACAGACTGACTCCTGAGTCAGAAAAATACAGAAATAAATAAAAATAAATAAAAATACAGAAAAATAAAAAAAAAAAATAAAATACAGATTTTATAAATATAAAATATAAAATTTATTATAAAATATTTTATTTATTATAAAATATATTTATTTATTTATTTATTTATTTATTTATTTATTATTTATTTATTTATTTATTATTTATTTATTATTTATTTATTTATTTATTATTTATTTATTTATTATTTATTTTTTGTTTTAAAATTTTTTTGAAAGAAAAGTGGACATATATGCTAAAAAATGAAGTATTTGATACAGAAAAATAGCCTTAAACTACACACCAAATACTGTAGGGGTCTACCTGTTGGAACTTCAGCTGGTGCTCACTCTTCTGTCCTCAGACGCACAAGCCCAGGTGACTAAGCAGAGTAGCAGATAATGAAGGTTGGCACATAATGAAGGTTGCCATGTCAGATGTACCCCAGGCTCTGAGATTTCAAGACTCAAACCAGAGACCTCGGGATGACTCCTTGTGATGTCCTAGAAGCTGGACTATGTGATTTCACAAGTGGAAGCCCAAGGTGATGTCGTAGGCAAGATTATGTATGCATCCATCACAGTTGCACAGAGTACACCATGCAAGTAAAAACACAAAGCCTAAGATTTGTGGAAAATATGCCTATTGTCCTGTTTAGAAATCCAGCTATAGTTGGCAGTCCTTAAACACAGTCTAGAGCAGCAGCCCCACTCTAGGTTTACAGAAACTTATCAATCAGTTACTGTTCTTGTTTCAGCAGTACAAGTTAGGAATAAATCCAGAGTGTTAGTTCAAGGGATTATCCAGCTGTGTGGTCAGCACACTAAGCAAGAGTCAAGGTTTTTCAAGAACACAAGCCAAGGATTAAAAGAAGACTACATTACTTCCAAAAGAATTGGCAGTTGTCTGCAACAGACTTCTCCTCACCCCACCTCTGGTATTTATTGGCCTGCTTTATCTGCTTGCCTGACTAATGAAACTTCTTTATATAAATGCTCCGAGCCTTGCGGGCTCTTCCTTTCTTGTCTATGCTGGGCTGCAATAAGTATTGTCCTGTTCATTTCTGTGTGTCTTGGCTGTTGTGGAGGATTCCCTCTGTAGTGGCACCTTGGACTGGGCGTGATATTTTTCAAGGCGGTGGGCTTGCCCTGAGATTCCTCTCCCTTGCTCTGAGAACTGTGCACTCTACACATGAGGCAGGCCCTATATCACACCCTCCTCAATGCTTGGGAAACTATCTCATGATAGTTCTGGGTTCCTAGGAAATCTCTAATCGTAGGGGAGCCTGGAACTCTTGTGAAAGCCTCTCCTCATATGAGACTGGAAGCTGAGTTTATATAGGCTTATCTAATGTGTATCAGATAGTCTTGAACTGGCTGGGCAACAGTGAAGCCTTTCCTGTATTGCTGTTTGAAAAACCTGCAACTCTTGCAGGAGGGTGGGGGGCTTTCTCGGCAGCCCTTGTCTTAAAACAGTGCATGGAAGGACGTAAAGCTCTACCCTTGAAAAAAAAGCAAAGTGTAATTTTAGCAATGTTCTTCTCACAGTGATAATTTTTCTTCAAAAACCACCCGCCCGATGGCCATTCGGGACTTACTCTATGCAAAATTCTTACGTGGTTGTTTTGCACAGAAATTTTCTGTATAGGAAATAGCATTTTCTTTACAGGAACCAGCCTTTTCTGCACAGAAAATAATATTTCTGTATAAACATATTGTAGAAAATGTGTAGAAAATGCTAGGGCTTTTGCCTGAAAAATGACCACATACAAAGTTTGCACAGAGTAAGTCCCAAAATGCGAAAATTCTCACCAGTCCAAGATTCTTCTCATCAGGGGTTCTCAGCCCTTGAAAAGCATATTTTTTTCCAATGATTTTTTAAAAAATATTTTTGAATATTCTTTCTACCCAAAGTGCATTCTCTATAATAAAGTACATCTTAAGTTTAATCAGGACTGTCCCTGCCAATCTGGGACAGTTGGAAAGTTAGTGTGACATATGCATGGGGCTGCATAAAACACATACACTCATACAAACACTATGCAACATAAAACAAAGATGGGTAGCCTGGCATAAGAGACAAAGTGAAGAGACTGTGAAGCTTCCTGCAAAGTCAAGGTAGGACAGATTGATGCAGGACTCAACACAAGACGAAGGTCTTTGAGGAAGCTGCAATTCAGTGTTGCTCTCCGGCCCACCAAGATTGCTACGGAGCATGATAGTATGGAGCAGAACTAGCCCACCTTTCCAGGTCTGAGTAGGGGGCCTCCAGAGAACAGATTGGCCTCTTTCGGAAGCATTTTTTCCTCCGTTTGCTTGGCAAGGCTTGGTACGAGGAGTCATTAAGACACAGTTGCCGGCAAATCCAGCGGAACAGGGCGCGAAGCAGGCCCCTTTTGCAAGGAAAATGAGGGAGAAGCTTAAAAAATTAAATTCAGAGCAGGGATTAAGGCTCCCAGCTGGGCCTTCTGCAACTTCCAGGGAGGAGAGAAGTGTGGCATAGTTGCTTAGCAACTGTGCAGCTTCTTTGCCAAGCCCTTTTCATGTGTAAGCAAAGAAGTTGGAGGGGAGGTGATGGCGATGGTGGCCACGGTGGTGGGTGGGTGAGTGGAGTGGGGTGGGGAGAAGGAGAGGAACACATGGCACTACTAAGCAAGAGGTGAGAGTGAGACCAGGAAGCTTTTGATTTGTGGGTGAATTGTGAGCAGGGGGAACTCCCTTGTTGAGAGCCACCATGGCTTAGTGGTTTGAGCACTGGACTATGACCCTGGAGACCAGGGTTTGTTTCCCTGCTTAGCCATGGAAACCCATTGAGTGACTTTGGGAACATCACAAACTCTCAGCCCCAGAAAACTCCATGACAGATTCGCCTTAGGGTCACCATAACTCGGAAACAACTTTATGAAGACAGACAAAACCAACATAAATTAGCACAGTCAAGTCTGCCTCTTCACCATGAGACAACTGAACCCTTATCTCTGTTTGGCACTGTGTTATATTCCTTGCTTTCATTTCCTGATCTTCAGCTTGCTTCTTGGACTACCTTCCTCAGTGACTTATCATGATCTCAAGGTGAACCTGTCCTGGAGCTGAGAGACAGTGATGCACCCAAGGTCACTCAGTGGATTTCCAAGGGCAAGTGGGGAACTGAACCATGGTTATTTCCACACTAGACAGTGCTATTATTCCACTTTCAACATCCTATGGAATCCTGGGGTTTGCAATTTAGGGAGAGGCCTTGAGGCTACACCACACAAGTTCATCTTAGGGTTGCCATAAGTTGAAAATGACTTCAAGGCACACAATCACAACAACAACTCTCTTGTTGCAAGAGTTCCACTGGCTGCCAATATGTTTCTGGGCACAATTCAAAGTGCTGTTTTAGACCTATAAAGCCCTATACAACCCAGACTTTGGCTATCTGAAGGACCATGTTTTCTAATACGAGCCTGCCTGAACCTTAAGATCTGCAAGAAGGCACTTCTATCTGTTCCACCACTTTCAGAGGCAGGGTTGGTAGGAACACAGGAGAAGACCTTCTCCATGGGGGCTCCCACACTTAAAACTCTCTCCCTGGGGAAGCTAGTATGGCTTTTTTTTTAAATTTTTTTTATTTTGGCAGATTAGATCTTTCCTTTCCAGAAAGCCTCTAGAAGCTGAAAGGAGCTCTTTTTATGGTGCTGTACTGTTTTCAATCCTTGTTTTGCAGCAAGATTTTTAATGGTTTTAATTCTGTTGTGGCCAAATATCACTTAATGTTAATTTTGTATGTTTTTTTTTTAAACTATAGACTGTATTTTCTCTTTTTGTATGCTGCCTTGAATCACAGGCCACTTCTGCACTAGATTATTATAGTGCTATTTTTCCTATTTCAACATACCAGGATTCCACAGGATGTTGAAAGTGGAATAGTAGCACTATAACAGTCTAGTGTGGAAATGGCCCCAGTCTGGGCAAAAGGAAGGATATAAATACAGAGATGGGTGAATGCACAGAACAGGTTGAATGCTAGTTGCTGGAACACTCGCCCTGGGTTGCCAACTGACCTGCAGAGAAAAGCTGGGATCGCCTGCTCCTGTGTCTTTAACAGCAGCCTGTTTCACAGGAAGCAGCCCTCAGTACTTTTCATGGCAAGGGGAGAAAGCCAGCCACTTGGTCCTCTTTGCACAGTGAGCTGGTATTTAAAAACATAGACACAGGAGTTGTTTTAAAAGCTGGCAATCCCAGCTGTGTCTGGGAACAGAAGGCCCTTTTTTCAGCCCAGTGCTGTTGGTTATAGCTGGAATGAATCCCCCTCTGCAATGACCCCTGAAAAGTGAAAAAGAACTGGGAGCTGGAGTTATGAATATGCCTTCAAGTCACCTGTTGCCTCCGATGGTTTCTGAAACAGTCCTAACTGGGTCCATCCACCAAGTCTTTTTGGCGAAAACCTCCCAAAGGAGTCTCATCGCCTTTTGCAAACTCTTTCAGCGTACCACATCCCTGTGTTCGCTGCAGCGGCAGATGTGAGGAAAATGGATGCTACTTCCTAGCTCCTGTGTGTGGAGGAAGCTCTGTAAACAGCCAGCTGCCTGGCTGTGCTGAGGCGTTACCAGAAAACAAGAGGACAAAAAGAGGACGCTCATTTGCATCACATTTTGCACATGCTAATTTATATGTACAGATGCACATTGAGAAATAATTACCGCAATCTGCATAGAAGTACAATACATCTCAGCACAACAAGGAAGAGGAAGGCCAGGTGATCCATGCGCTCTCTGCTCAGTCTGGTGTCCTGGTAGCCCCCATTGATAACTCCAGGAGCTCCCTCTTGCTCAATGTTCTTTATCTTTGGACCAGTGGTAGCTGGTGGTTTCCATGTCACCACTCTGGGTTTTACTCCAGAGTTTAAAGGAGTGATCCAAGATGCTGAAAATTTCCTCCCAAATAGGTCCAACACTTTTGGATAGTTACTTAAAGTGCGGAGTAAAACCACACTACACAGAACTGAGTAGCAGAGTTTGTAAAATTACTTTTGAGAAGAAACTAGTTACTTTATTTGCTATTTTGATCATGCAGTTATCTCACTGAGTTACCTACTACTAACAATGCTAACAATTAGACAATTGGGAAACACATGGGAGTGCTCTCTCACTCCCCCTAGTGGCCAATTCAGATATTGCGCATTGGTAATTCTGAGAAAATACCCAAGACTTTGACCAAGATCCTGGACTGAGATGTAGTGTAAAATTCTGTGAGGTGGAACTATGCTGCATCTTCCATCTCCTCTCCCAGAAAATCCACATTTGATGCTGCCTTCCCCCTTGACACAGCCACATAGTGGCCCACGGAGACTGGGAGATGTCTGAGAATCATCTGGCTATAGTCAGATGATGTAATGACAATGTCATCTTGCAGGACTTCTGGAGGAGCCCCAGGGGGGCCTGATAAATGCTGTCACACACATATATAGCCAGATGTTCCTCAGCTATCCCCGGCTCTCCACAAGCCAATATGCGACTCTGCTGTGGGGGCAGGGGATGGGGCGGCAGCATGGAAAAGGTGGGTTTTGAGGGATGTTCAGTCATTACCCAAGTAGGTAGAGAACATGCGTAGATGCTTTCAACTTGTCTGTCGATTATGGCAACCCAATGAATTTCATAGGGTTTTCTTAGGCAAGGAATAGTCAGAGGTAGTTTTGTCATTGCCTTCCTTTGAACTTCAGCCTACAACACCTGATATTCATCTACTCAAGTACTAACCAGGGCTGACTGTGCTTAGCTTCCAAGATCAGACAAGATCTGGTGCCTTTAGGATAATTAGGTCAGTTAAACAAAGACATACACAGGCTTAAATTGGACTTAGTCCTATGTATGTCAGTAACAGGATGCCAGCCATTATAAAGCAACCCTTGCTAGCTTCAGCATAAGTCATTCGTGCTGAGGCATTTCCTCCTCCCCTTCCCACTGCTCAGAGTCGGTCCACATGCATTGAGCAGTAACAGCCAGAATGCCCCCTATTCTTCCAGGAAAAAGTAGTGAATTGCAATCATGAACTTTACTGGCAAAAAGCAACTCCTTTGCAACTCATTACTGCATAAAGCAACCAGAGATTAAAGTAACTCCCCAGAAAAATAAAACAGTTACCTTCTAGCTCTCCCAAGCAGTGATAGGCTGATGTTCTACAACTAGCATCACCATTCTACCTCTGCTTAGTTATCAATGGCTTTAGCACAGCATTGTATATGTTCTTAAAAAGTAACTTTCCAAGCTGTGCTTTGAAATTAGAAAAGACACTCTCATGCAGGAGTTAAAGTGCAGGAGTGGGTTGCAGGAAATGCAGGTTGTAGTTATTACTGAGCCATGAAACTTATTGGCTGCTCTTGGGCCAGTCAGGCTGTTTCAGTCTGACCTACTTTACAGGGATGGTGTGAGGAGAAGGTAGAAAGAAGGAAAGTGAGGTACACAGCTTTCAGCTCCATAGGGGACACGCAAAATGTAAATGTAAGCAAATAATAGGTAGACCTTGAGACAGAACATTGCAGTGTGTCCAGAACAACTTAGAGAATTAGTATCATTCAGGGTGCCAGCCAGCAAGATGTGCTCTCTTCCAGGATTCTCCATTCCATTGTCCACTGCTTGGTTTTATCTCTTTTGCAACTGGCATCCTGTTAGTGACATATGCATGCCTAAGTCAATGTTTGCATGCAGGGTGAATTTGCCATAGTGCAGTAAATTGATTCTGTCAACAATAGTGGCAGTGGAGTTGCACATACAGGAGTGTTATCCTTTGTAGTTGTGCACTGCAGTTATGCACTGACATTATGCATTTTGTATTACTGTTGCAGCTATGGCTGCGCAATATGCCTTGCAGTTGCATATTGCACATGGGATTTTACACTTTGCATTTGTGTTTGCTTATTATGCATTGCACTACGGCACACAAGCATTGCCATGTGTTGGGCATTGTTTCTATCCTGTATGGTGGTTGTGTAGGGCTGGCCTAGTATATCTTTGCATGTGGATATTTATGATATGCTGAAGTGCTGTTACATTGCAGCCAGAATTTCATGGCTGCAGATACTCTACAGGGACCAGATCCTATGATTTTGGAAAATATTCAGGGTCATCCTTGGTTAGTACTTGGATGGGAATCTATCAACAATTACCAGGTGCTGTAGCTTATATTGCAGAGGAAAGAACTGGCAAAACCACCTTTGAGGATTCCTTGCCTAAGAAAACCCCATGAGATTCATGGGGTTTGCATAAGTTCACAGGCAACTTGAAGACATGTGTACACAGTGCACAGAGTATGCCTACTCCTTATTCTTCTGTTATGATTTTTAAAAATTGCCCCCACAGTGCAGCGTATCTTGGGCTTCAGTGACCATTGCATGACCCCTATTTTGTGTTCCAATGGCCCGATTTGGCTCGCTAATAGAAAAGATGGGAGGATAAACATTGGTTGCCAGGCCTGTATCCAGGTCAGACTTTGCCTTTAAGGTGAGCTCAGAACTGGAATCCAGCTCAAGCTGAGCTAGTTCTTGAAATCTGTTTCCTGGCTTCCCTGCCGTCTCTAGGTAATGCAGCCCATATGGTCCCAGGGATGGCATCCAGCCTCCGAGCCCACGGCCACAAGGCAGAGCAAAGTGAGCTAGCAGGAAAGCAGCGATTAACCTGCCTATTCCTCACTGGGGCTGCTTTTGGAAACCAGATGACTCAATCTGACTTCCAGGCCTGTTGGAGAGACATTCTCCTAAAAGCTCCTCTGCATGTCCTTTTTAAAATTATTTTTCTTTTGGACAGGGCAGCGATGTGAAAGTTGATCTTTAGGGGTGGAGGAGGTTCCGTTTGTTAACAACAATGCTCTGATGTAACGGAGTGGCCAAGAGAGGGGGCTCTGAGTCAGCAGGCCCCTGCTTCAGAGATCATGTCTGCCATGAACTCATGAGGTGGCCTGCAGCAAGTCTTCCTAGCTCTGGTTCTGGCTTCCTCCATCTGATAGGGGCTCTGACGGCAGTTCCTACTCTGGGTTTTCAGAGTTGTTGTGAGGGTAAACTGGTCCACCTCCAGAGTTGCTGTGAGCCTCTAACCCCCATGGAGTAGGGGGGAGAACTACTTTCGGCACCTTGGCTTCACGGGAGGAAAGACATGAGAAAAACCCAGAACAAATGAACAAAGAAGTCAAGTCGCCGTAAATATTTTTGATAACTACTGAAACATAAGCTGCACTGGGTTATTGGTAAGCAGTGATCTTGACATGAGCTTGAGGCATGTTAGAGCTTTCACTACAGTAAAAAGCAATAATTCATTCCTTGCCTGATGCACCAAATTGTCGCTTTTTTAAATTGCCTTCCATTTTCATTTGGAATTGCAGAGTGGTCATTGTTCCCTTAATCCATCCTACCTCCCCTTACGATCCCCTTTAGATTTGTGGGTGCACAAAGATGTTGGTCATCTGAGAAGAGGCAGCTTCTAGCTTCTATATCATCCCACCAGATCCAGGCTGACCCAAGATGTTTTGCTGCCCTTCATGCAAAGGGGATCCCTGACTCCTGTGCCTTACGTGGAAGCTGACCAGCCTGACAGTTTGGGATAGAACTGTGGCTGAGATCATGCTGAGAACCTGTGTATCATGAACACTATGTCGGTCTCACTGTATGGGATTGTGAAGGAAAATGAGGCATCTAGACTGGCAGGTGGGTGGAGTTGTGCCTAAGCCCATTTCTAGGGGATGGCTTGTATAAGAAGGTCTAAGAGATCTCCCTGCACAAGCCAATAAAGTGACTGAGTGTTTCCCTAACTGGCTGATTATAGAAGCAAAAGTCACCAAGACAGTATTTGCACCACACTTAAGACCAACAGGACAGGGCAGAATGCAGTTTGCAAGGTGCACACACCCTGATCCTCCAACATTGTGCTGGTTCTGTCCATGCCCCCAGCATCTTCAGGTGCCTGCCTCAGCCTACCTCTTCAGGCGGCCAGCACTGAAGAGGAAGGTCACACTATTATCAGCTTTGTAACATCATCCTCATCATCCTTGTCTTTTCTTCCACAAATAATGTGGTTAAAATATTTGAGATGAAACCAAACGAACAGTGCATAGGTGGGCACAGCAGAGAATGCTTTAAACCTGGAGGCAGCTCATCTGTTCTGTTTTCTCGCTTGGCTTGTGGGGAGTGGAGAGGGAACCCCTGTATGTGCAGATGTGGCATTCATCTGAAATATTAGAATGGTCAGATGCAAATGCAGAGGCAACATCGGTCCCGGGAGCGTTGCAAGATGCGTGCCTCGTTTGCCTGGCTGACCCTTTCGACATGACATAGTGGAGCATCTGCTGTCGTATGCCGGCTGCTTCCCCTCCCAAAGCTGTATGTGAGGAAATATTTTTGCCCGCATCGCTTCACATATTCTCACCCTGACAAAGGCAGGGGCATCTGGGCGAACAGTACAACAGAATCCAATATGCAGCTGCATCATGATGCTTATCCCAGCCCCCTCTCATAAACTGGATGGGTAGGATGTGAGTGCAAATGAGATCTGTGGGTGAAATGGAGGGGGGAGGAATGACATGCACAGCTACACTTGGATCAAGGAAAAAACTTGTAAAGAGTACCATCCCTGAATCTTATTATTCGTTCCAGCTAGAGTAGACCCACTGAGTCAATCGTGGAATGGTGAATCAGTGCACAGTAACTTCCATTGATTCTACTTGGTCTGTTCTACTTGGGATGAGCAACAGGATTCAGGTCAATGTTTGATTGGGATGTGGATGTGGATCTGTAAGTGCAGTGCAATGACCATTATTCAGGAGGGCCAGTGTGGTTCAGTTGTGTGAGCAATGGACTAGGATTCTGGAAGATCAGGGTTTGAATCCCTATGTGACCTCAAAACAAGGGGAACTCAGGGGTTCACCTATGATGCCACTGCCTCTGTGAAACAGTAGGGAATATTAGCTCAAAGGTGAGCCCTGTGAGAGGGAAGTAACTCAGTGTACACCTGTGTACACTGGTAGTAATGCAGGGACACCAGAAGGGGATTCAAAGAATATTTGTTTTATTGGAGGAATATCACAATTATATACAAGATCCAAGCAGTCTTGCAATCACATAAGGCTAGCTGAAGGAAAGGGAAGAAAAATTGGATAGCAAGGAATTAGAGTGAATTGGGTGATATTTACCTATCCAGAAACAAGAGATGAAGTGTCTAAGGATAGGACCAGAACCAGAGCAGCAGAATGATGCCCTATGTCCAGAGTGATACAAGCTATCTGGCTCAGAGCCAGGGTTTAAATACTCTTTTTCTGCCCTGAGGAGGAAGGTGTTAATGGCTCTCTGGCAGAGTAGACAATGAGGTCCTTAGCATTAGGAGACAAGGGACTGATGGGAATCAGGATAGCTCCTCAATGGTGGGACAAGTATGGAGACAAAAAGAGAGTTTCAGTGGACAGAGGAAGAGGGCCAAAGACAATCAATCAGTCTATGGAAGCAGTTTTGGCTGCTATTGTTTCTAAAGGTTGAGTTGTTGAGGGACAACTGTGAATCTATTATCACTGGAGCTTCCCTGACTATGATCTAGCAGTCTGACCTAGTTTTGCAACACATGTAGAATCATAGAGTTGGGAGAGACCCCAGGGGCCATCAAGTCCAACCCTCTGCTATGCAGAAACCACATCAAAGCACTCCCAACAGATGGCCATCCAGCCTCTGCTAAAAACCTTCAAAGAAGGAGACTCCACCACACTCCAAGTCAGCACATTCCACTGCCAAACAGCTCTGACCACCAGGAAGTTCTTTCTGAGGTTCAAGTGGAATCTCTTTTCCTGCAGCTTGAATCCATTGCCCCTTGTCCTAGTCTCTGGAGCAGTGGAAAACAGGCCCGCTCCCTCCTTGACATGACATCCCTTCAAATATTTAAACATGGCTATCATGTCCCCTCTTAACCTTCTCTTCTGCAGACTAAACATATCCAGCTCCATAAGCCGCTCCTGATAGGGCATCATAGCTTCCAGACCCTTCACCATTTTGGTTGCCCTCCTCTGGACATGCTCAGTTTGTTGATATCCTTCTTGAATTGAGGTGTACACAACTGGACACAGTATTCCAAATGGGGTCTAGCAAAAGTAGGGTAGATTAGTACCATTACCTCCCTCAATCTAGACACCATACTCCTAGTGATGCAACCAAGAATCACTTTGGTGGTCTTGGCTGCCACATCATGGTAGTCAGTTCCTCTTTGCCAACAGGCTTCCCAGCCAAAGCAGGATATAATTTATATTTTATGCCAATTAAGTGTTTACCAATTAAACCATATCATGGAGTGGGGGCATATAGCCTGGTAACACCTGTTCCGCCATAGAAACCCATAGAGTCACCCTCTCTTAGCCTCAGTGGAAAGCCATAGCAAACCTTCTCTGAATAGATCTTTCCAAGAGAACCCTATGATAGGGTCATCTTGACTCAGAGTTAACTTGAAGGCATATAACAACAACACCATAATCATTATATGCCAACTATGACTGTCCTGACATGAGAATCCAGCAATGGCTTGGACATAGCTTTGGAGGCTGAGAAACCAATGGTGTCAACAGAAAGAGGTGGAACTGCTTCTCCCAGCAGGAAAGATTAGTAGACCATGTTGGAAAAATCAACAATCTTTTTAGAAAAAGAAATGCATTTCTGCCTTCCATCCTGACAGACAAGTTACCAAAAGAATGGACGTCCTGAACACTGAATCTTTACATCCCAATATTGTTTGCCAAGGCTGCCAGGGCACTACTGCATATGCACTGAGAAAATTCCATGAAATAAATGTATTGGACAGAAGTTTCACTACTCCTGCTCTTTTTTAAAAAAAGTTTTCAGGACTACTCTCCAGTGCATTCTCCTTCCACTACATCCCTGACTGATCCTGCCTTGCTCGGTAACCATGGACACACTATACAGATTTTCCCTGCTCACAAAACTCTATTATAGGGCAAGCGGAGCTCTCCTGCCCTGAAATACTTCTTAACTTTATTCATAATTAAAATGGAGATATATTAGGCGCATGGTGCTGATTTCTGCACTTGTATAGTTCAGACTTATTGTAGCAGGCATCCAAAGCCACTCACTGCTGAGACGTTAAGCACATTTAAGCCCTGCCTCTTGAATGAAAAGACTGCTGGTTGCTGAAATTGACTTGGAATTTGAAAACGGGTTTGGAGAACAATGGAACAATATCATGCCTGTTTGGCAGTTTGGCTCATCCGGGTCATGAACTCTGTGTTCAGCTGGTGTCTGAGAATATGAGCTGCCTTCTTGCCTTCATGAATTTCCCCAGAAGAATGAGCAACTTTGGGGTTCGTTGGTGCAAAGGAGGTAGGTGGATAAAGGCCTTAGCTGAAACCTGTCCATTTTTGAGGTTTTGATTTAGGCTTCTAACCTTGGGCCCTGCAGATGGGCTGGACCGCAACACCCATTATCACCCCTCGTTGGCCACACTGCATGGAAATGATGGGAATTGTAGTTCAAAACTTATGGAAAGATCTGGATGGGAGGGGAGAGTCTGGTTTAAACAACACCCACTCTCTTCCACCTTGATCAAAATTCCCCAAAGATGGTAAGTGTTAGATGCTATTACTTGGGTACAAGTGAGCCTTGTGTCCACACATGGCCATGTGGCATTCTTCTGGTCAGAACTTCATCCATCCATGCATCCATCCATCCATCCATCCATCCATGCATGTATGAATGCATCCATCCATCCATCCATCCATCCATCCATCCATCCATCCATCCATCCATCCATCCATCCGTGTCCTTTTCCACGACAGTCCATTCACTTCCCTCTCCACATCTATTATTTTGACTCCTCCCTCAACTGTCACATACTGTGGCCACTAAATCTATTCAGATCTCATTGTTCTGTTTCCCCATTATTCTCCACAATTTTTTTTTGGCTGCTAAAAGATTAATGCTTCATTACGGGAAAGATAATTTTTCTCCACTTGTGATTCAATGGATAGAGGATCTAACAAGGCTTGCAGCTTCTGAGAGAATGATGTATAGACGGAATTTATGAACGTAGATTTGGACAGCTGGTCAGCTTTTATAGAAACTTACCCCTAATGTGGTTATTTTTGCTTCTTTTGTGTTTATGTTATACTGGAACATGACAGTATTTCACTGAGATCCCTGTTGAATGTAAATAAATTTAAAAAATCTAAATAAAAAATAAAGAAAGAAGAAATTTTTACAAAGCTAGGGTTTCTCTAAATCGTCTGACATCTCCCTCCTGTTTGGGGCAGGTAGCTGTTTTGATTACGTAAAGACTGGCATTTGGAGAATGCGTTCTCTGTTAGACTATGAGACACTAATCAAAGGGCTGGCTTCAGCTGCTGCTTTCTCTGTGGGTGTAAGACATGTTGGACATTACAGAACAGATTCACCCATGCCCATTCAGTTTATCCTTATGTAACTGCAAACGGCACCTTGCATGTCTGAGCAAATCATTGCAAATCCAGCAGGGCTTTTGTTAACACCTCACCTCACCTCGAGCTCAGTGCCTTTTGCATGTTTTCAGCTATGCGTAGCGATCTAAGGAGAAATATTTCTGATCAAATTAGAAACCAAACGTGGTTTGTGATTGTGCGGAGCAGCTTATGAGTTTACAAGACACTCAGATTTCCCCTTCTTGACAAGTTGTATTACAACTCCCATCGGGCTGAGGTAGTGACTGGGGATGGTGGAAGTAAAGTCCAATGCATCAAGAGGATGCCAGGCTGGTGTAGTGCCATAACTAACCTTGGGTACAAGGGTGTCCCTTGAGAGGGTGTTGGACTGCAAATCCCAGCAGTCCTAGCTAGTATAGCCTTTGGTGAGGAATGCTAGGAGTTGTAGTTCAACAACACCTGGCTGGCTGAGAAGTCCCACCCCTTTGGAGAAGGGCAGGGAGCTTCTGAAGTCCCTGAAGTCCCATTCAAACTTGTGAGCTATTCCTACCTGATTCTTTGGGAAGATTCTGTGGCTTTAGGCACACGTGCATTCACAGAGAAACACAACCTAAGAACTACAGAAGAAAACAAAGCTTGTAGCAGAGATTACATGGGCGAGCAGCTTTTGCTACCCAGGCTTAAACATCAAAGAGGATTTACAGGGTTGTCGTACAAATTGATATTTAATTTTAGTTACAATGCAGGCGTTGCTTGGAGTAGATCGCAGACGGCGCAGAGAGAACCTGATGCAAACAACAGGGCATAGCAAGAAACAAACTCAAAGGTACCTAGACTAGACCAAGGAAGTAACTTCATGCTATCAATTCCTAAAAGCATCTCCAAAAAACCAAGGAAAACACTCTTGTTATTGGCTGCAATGCAGGGTGGGACTGACATATTTGTAAGTGGACTTAGGTCCATCGAAAATAGAAATGAGCCGTTTTGCAACATCTGTGTTCAAGCAAGGGGCTGCCATGATGTTGCTATGTAGTGAAGTGACTGTTGCATGAAGGGATCAATGTGCATCAGGCACTATTGCCACATTAGACACTCTCAGTCTGCACTGGGACATGGGCTGGGGGTGCTGATGCACATCACTACAGCCCAATGCACATTGAAACACTGTTGCTGGTTCTCTGATGTGCCCTTTTGTATTTCACTATTCTCTGTGGTGATATGCACTGCATAACTTTTACACATGCTTAGCTATGTAGCAGAGGTGCTATGGAAGCTCTCACGGCGCCTCTGCTACATCGCTAAGCATGGGTAAAGTTACACAATGTATATCACAATAGAGAATTGTGGCCTTAGTTTTCTACCTATTGCATCTTTACTTTTAGTAGTAAGGTGCAATAGGCAGAAGACTTTTACTTATTTCTGCACTCCACTGTTATAGTGCTATTATTCCACTTTCAACATCCTGTGGAATCCTAGGGTTTGTAGTTTACTGAGGCCAAAGAGCTACCTGGCTGAGAATTTTAAATGCCCCTCCCTGAACTGCAAATCCCAGCATTCCATAGGATGTTGAAAGTGGAATAATAGCACTATAACAGTGGAGTGTGGAAAGGCTCTTGGTCTTCTACCTATTGCATCTTTACTTTTCAATATGTTTTAAATACTTCACCATTTGTAACGTATTGATAGGAAGGCAGTGGGTAGGTCCAGCAGGCAGATAGATAGATGGATAGATGATAGCCCCGCAAAATAAGATTTGGAAATGAAAGAGAGGGAGCCAGAAGAAAAGGGAACTGATTGGCATGTAGTATTATATTTGAAGTATTAGAAAAATCTCTAATGGAGAAAAAACCCAGTTATTTTTAAAAAAAGAACTGAGAAAAGAAGAATGAGGAGAGGCACATGCACACTTTGCAAATAATCAAATTCATACAGTCCTCCCTCCACATTTGTGGGCTTGACCTTCATGAATTTGATTATTTGCAAAGTGTGCATGTGCCTCTCCTCATTCTTCTCCTCCCAGTCCCTTGCCTTTTGCCTTCTTTCTCTGTGCTCATGCCTTCCTTCTTTGTGCCTCCACAAAAGGCAAGGGAATGGGAGAGGGGAAGCATCACACAGAGAGAAGGAAAGTGCATGCATGCCTCCTCCCCCATGCCCTTGGTTTCTTTCTCTGTGTCTGGACAAAGAGCAAGGGAAGGGGAAGGGGAAGCCCCTCTTGTGGGAAAGGAAAGCGCACACATGCCTTCCCCCATTTCCTTGCCTTTTGCCTGAGTGCAGATAATGCATACTGAGACAAAAGGCAAGCGAACAGGAGGTGAAAGCACGTGCACCTTCCTCCCAGTTCTGTTGCCTTTTGGCCAGGTTCAGAGAATATGTATCAAGGCAAAAGGTAAGGGAATGTGAGGGGGAGCACCGCATGTGAAGGAGGGCACACATGTATCTTTTCCCCAGCCCACCATTCCCTTGCTTTTTGCCCCAATGCAGAGAAGAAAGGCATGCATGCCAGGGTAAAAGCAAAGGGAATGAGAGGAAGAGAGTAGGTGGGGGAGCTATTCACAGTTTTCCCACTTTTGTGAGAGTTCTGTGCCCTGAACGAGAATGGAGGGGCCACAAAAATTATTTTTTTCTGCCACCATTCCAGACAGAATTAAAGGAAGACCACAAGTAGCTGGGATCCTGTTGGCTAGTCCCAACTCAGTAGACCCACTGAAGGAATTGCTGAATAATGAGTTGTAGGTAAATCCAATTGATTCAGAACATCAGGACATGCAATGGGGTTTCAGTCATGTGTCTTTCAGGGGGTCCATTTTTCATATTTGTTTGCAACAATTTAATTTATCCTTTTGTGCAAGGAAAAGGGCTGCATCCAGTAGGCCAGGGAATTGCTTCCCACTTTGAATTATCTTTCTGGATGCCTTATCACAGTCTAGTATGTATTCCATAATGCTGTGGCCCAAAGGACATGGCCACTTGACATGGAGCTCAGGCCAAGTCTCTTCAGGCTCAGCGGTGCCGCTGCAAACATGGTGAAAGGCATGGTATGCATTCTTAAAATATACCACCAACGAAATAACAACCTACATTCTACAATAACCAAACACACCTCCCCTGGCTTTATATTATTCAGAGAGAACAATAGTACATTGTTCTGTGGGGGCTTTTTAGCAGTGAAACAAAGGCAGTTAAGGTGAGATATGATGGAGCTTTATGAAGTTCCACATGCCGCAGAGCATGAGGATGGAAAATTCTTCTCTTCTTTTCACGAGAACGCTCGTTAAATCAAATCCAAACCTACAGATGCGAGTGGTGTTGAGTTGTCTCACATTTTTGCTGGTTTTCAATGGCTTTGTTTTCAGTTTCTCAGACCGTGCGGTATGTTATTAATCTACTTAAGTTACTCTACCTGTTTTAAATTAAGCTGTGACTGTAAGTGACTCTGAGGACCTTGGCTACAGGTCCCCAGTTATAAGTTATAAATATTTTAATAAATAAATGTTTATTAGGGCCAGAATCTTCTATAATGGCATATGTCACACAACTTTACATATACTTAGCTATGTAGCGGAGGTGCTGAGAAATCCTGTTAGTGATCACCCATAACAGGACACCCACAAGAATGTCCCAGTGCACATTGGGCTCTCCCAAGCCATTTCTGCCCTACGTGTTATGGTGCTATTATTCCACTTTCAACATCCTGTGGAATTCTGGGGTTTGTAGTTTCCTGAGGCTGAAGAGCTCCCTGGCTGAGAGTTCTACATGACCCTCCCTAAGCTGCAAACCCCAGGATTCCATAGAATGTAGAAAGTGGAATAGTAGCACTGTAGGAGTGTAGTGAGGAAATGACCCTAGTGTACACCAGCACTCTCCCGATCCTGTTGCACATCAGTCCCATTGTTCATTGACCCTGCTGTGCATTTGTCTTGAAGCAGATTGGTCCCACCGTGCATGGTTTCCATTGTGCTTCACTCACTTTGCCAGTTCTCCTATACAGTAATGTAGCAGCAGCTCCTTACTGGAAATGGACAGTAAGGAACTGGTCAGTTCTAATTTCCTCCAGATGTAAGTCCACTTACATAAACATAAACCCCCAAGAGGATTCTGGCCTCCGTTTATTATAGAATCATAGATCTGGAAGAGACCACCAGGGCCACCGAGGCTAACCCGAGAGAATTACAATATAGTTGGCCCTCCACATTTGCAGGTTTCTCCTTTGCGGTTTTGATTATTGGTGAGTTTCTCCAACCCTTCTCCCTCCACCTCAAGTGATTCTGTTCCAGGGGACCCTTCCTTCTCAGCAGCTCTGATCAGGCTGTGCAGCCTTTTAAAAACCCACCTCTAGCCCTCTTCTCCTCCAACAGCTGCTCTCTGGCCAGCTAAGGACAGAATACAGCCCGATTTCTCGGCACCACAAACCCTCTCCTAATGTCCCCCATATAGGTGAAAGAGAGAGGTATAGGGTCTCTTCTGCTGACCCACCCCCTTTCCCTCTCCTTTCCCTGACCTGGGTTGGACCCTGGGTACCCACTCGCACCACCATGCCATGGCCCCCTTCCCACAGACAGACACACACATTTTGGTATTTGCAAATTCCCCGCTTTTTGGGGGATCCTGAGCCCCTAACCCTAGTGAATGTAAAAGGCCAATTGTATTACAGTAACATTGCACCAGAATCTCCCAGTGACTTTCAAAGGTTCCAGGAACCCAAGGCAATGTGAGCAAGAGCCACACTGGCTGGGGTTGATAGATGTTGTAGTCCCAAACATCAGAAGTCTTCCAAGTTAGGGAAGACCAAAGCACGATCGTCCAAGAAAACTGACTGGCAGTACATTCAGAACAAACCAAAGGAAGCACCTCTTTATACAGTGCAGAATCAAGTGGTAAAACTCACTGCCATGGAAAGCACAATGGGCATTATTTTGGATGGTTTTTAACTGGGAAATGGACTAACTCAAGGAAGAGATAATCTAATACTTCATCAGATGATTTTCTCCATCTACCCCAGCATTTTCTGTTCTGACAGCATGCTTCTATGATCCCAGAAAAGTGAATGTCACAGTTGGCATCATTATTGGTCATTCTTGCTGGGGGATTCTGGTAGGTACAGTCCAAGAAGCCACTTTTTCAAGACCTGTACTCATCACCATGACTACCTAATACTTTCATCTGGGGGTGCTAGAAACAGGCCTTTTGCAATACAAAATCCAACTATGAAAAACATGGATGTTACCACCAGCTGTCGTCTCGCTAAGAAAAGAAAGCCTATTGATGACTTTGGTTTCTGAGAATGAAGTGAAGCCTCCTTATGCAGAGGCAGTATAGCACTGAATAACACCAGTTGCTGGTGAGCTATGGGAGAGGATGGTTTTCTTGCCCTCTTACTCTGTTTTCATCCTTCTCTGAGGGCAAACAAAATGCTAATAGTTAGATTATTATTCTGATCCAGCAGGCAGAGCTCTTATTATTAAATGACAGGCAAACTCTTTCAGGGTAGGTGGACTGTAAGCCCCTAATAAGCCTCTATTGGTCCTTTGGAGCTGCCTCCTTCAACTTGGTGCCTTGAGGAGGTGGTTGTGCTATAGTGCCCACCATCCTTAACCAGCATGGTTGGTAGGCATGATGGGTTTTGTAGTATAACCCTCTCTGAAAGGCTACTGGGTTTGGAGGAAAGACAGAAACTGGTGGGAGGAAAGAAAGAAACCACTAATGAAAATAGAATGGTAATTGGATGGAAGACCACCAAGGAACACTGGGACTGGTCCACATTTCATAGGAAGGCTATGGCAAACCACCTCTGAGGATTCCTTGCCTAAGAAAACTCCAGGAAATTCATGCGGTCACCAAAAGTCGACAGGTGACTCGAAGACACACACACACACACACACACACACAAACATCAAAGAGTCAACGAAAGCTTAGTAAGTCAACACCTATTCCACTGATTCATGAAATGTACATTAGTTGGGAGTGAAGCTGAATTTAAGGCCCCATCGGCATGCTGTTACATGGCATGTTTATCAGACTTGGGACAAGAGTGCACTGTTAAAACTGATTATTATTTTTTCAAAAAATGAATATTTATTCAACCAGGGGCCAGGCTGACTTTGAGGGGAAAAAAAAAATGAATAAATAATAAATAAAATGGTACTTGTATGGGAGACCACCAAGGAACACTGGGGCTGTACACTACATTTTAGAGGAAGGGTATGGGAAATCGCCTCTGAGTATTCTTTGCCTAAGAAAACCCTAGGAAATTCATCGAGTCACCATAAGTGGACAGGCAGCTTGAAGCACGCGTGCACACACACACACACACACAAAGCATCTCCTAATTCTGCTGGGATGTTGCTAGGAGTAGGCAGCTGTCATCTTCTGCAAAATTTCCAGGGAGTATGCATTGTTGCACACAGTGTTAATTATTTCTGAGTAAGCATGGGTGAAATCACGTTCTCTTATTCATGACTCTCTGGCTACACTTCATCTAAGGCAGAGGACTTAAGTCTCTCCAGAAGTTGCTTGACTGCATTTCCCTTAATCCTCGTGTGCATGAGGTTAATGGGAGTTGGGAGTTGATGGGAACAAGCATGCCCTGTATGCCCAGAGGGCCACAGGTTTCCCACCCTGGCTAAGCATGTTTTTATCAGAGATGCAAGTGACAAATGCAGTTTTGCATAGTCCATTATAAACAGATGCACACTTTCCTATCTGATGTGCTGATTAGGACTTCATTACTCAATAGATTTTGCACTTCCTGAATATTCTTATGTGTCTTCAAGTCCAGACCAATTTATGATGAGCCTGTCCTAGGGTTTTCTTCACAAGATTTTTTCAGGGGAGGTTTGCCCTTGTCTTCCTCTAAGGCTGAGAGAGTGTGACCTGCTCAAAGTCACCTCGATTGTTTCAAAGGGCTTTTCTGTACTATATAACGATAGCACTACATAACGATGGCACCTCTGTCCAAGTCTCGCTGTCAGAGCATTGCCACAGGTTACCATGGCAGCGATGCGCGCAGCTCATGAGAGTTGGACAGAGGAGCAGTCAGAAGTAGATCGCCAGTTCTGTCCGCTAGGCCCCTCTTCAGAATACTGGCAGCCAGGGGCCTGCAATGTGGGGATCAGGCTCACCAGGTACAGAGAGGGGCTGGGGGCAGAAAAGGCACAGAGAGGATCTCAGCTGGGACCAAAAAGTTAAACATAGTTAAATAATAAATAGTGCTTGATAATATTTGTCTGATGATTAAAAAATAACTTTCTGCTTTCCAAACTCATTTTCCAATGAATTGTACAATAGTTGTACACTTGAATATCTGCATGCCATTATTTTTTCCTAGACTTCTAGTTTCAGAGCCAGTTATTACTAAAAGCAGTAATAATCGAATGCAGAGGCAATTATTTAATATGATAAGAGAGTAGATACATTTATATAGCCTTACAGATACAACTGGCCCTTTGAGGGCAACCATAATGCTGTTGTGGCCCAAGACGAAACTGAGTTTGACACCCCTGGTCTGGATATAGCCCACAGCACCCGTTGCTCCTTGGTGGCCTTCCATCCAAGTGCTAACCAGGCCTGACTCTGCTTAGCTTCCAAAAGCAGACAGGATGTGATACCTTCAGGGTATTTAGGCTTATAAACCACCCCTGGCTCACAGTTAATGATGTATACCATTACTGAAAAATAAAACCAGCACAGCTACACTCTTGCTTTTCTCAGCAAAGCTAGAATGCCTTCCAAACCATTTCTACCTGTCCGGCTAATCAACTAACACTTTCATCAATCCATCTTCCAATTAATTCTGTCCAAATCACAGCCCTTAATGCTGCCTCCTCCTCCCCACCCCAGCCAGGATACTCTGCGGTGGCTTCTGCTCTCCGCACATCGTCCTCTGTCTCAGCTTATAAAAAACGAATGGGTAATTACCGTCACTGGAGGTCTTTGCGCTCGCCTGTCTTTGCGAAGGCCTTCTGCTCATTATTTGCCAGGAATTGCACTCTTGCTAAGTCTCGGGGATGAGAATCCAGCTAATGAGATGTGTGCAAATATTATACTTCCTCCGCTTTGCTCGGCTCTTGCCTTCCCCAGCCCAAGAGGAGTTTCATCTGCAGGAAGAAGGTGGGAAGAAATATGTTTGCACAGTTGGCATGGAAGGAGAGGGGGTGAAGAACGAGGGACGAACAGCTGAGGTCAAAGCTAGCCATGAGTGAGGAAGAGATTAAAGAGCAGAAGAGGAAGACGTTGGCCATAATCTTGCAGCTGGGTTGCGTGGTGGAAAGCTCCAGATGTGGAATTGTGCTTCGGTTGGGCTCTGCAGGCCTTCTGTTGAATGGTAACTCTGTGTGATTTAATGCACAATCATGCACGTAACTGAATGCACAGCTTAAGGTAAATGTACAACTTGAGTTGTACACAAACATTCCACATGAGATCAAAATGTCCAGCAACAAGATTCTGGCCAACAGAAACTGATCCATCAATCAAATATCTGGTCAATCAATCACTTCATTCACACCCTGATTCTCCTTCTTAAGGTAGTTTATAAAAGTAAAAGGAAACGTAAAATCACAAGAGGTAAAAACATACAAAAATTAAGATTAAAATAGTTTTAAACAGTCAAAGCCGTTTAGAAGAGTAAAAATAAACCAGTCACTTTATTCAAGAGCATAATACACTTAAGGGAGAGTCTGCAGGGTGCAGTGTATTAAGAGGAAGTGTACATTGACTTTATCTGAGGCTGAGAGAGTGTGATTTGCCCAAGGTCACCTAGTAGGTTTCCATGTCTCAGTCAGGATTCGAGCGCTGGTCTTGCAGAGCTCTAGTGCATCACTCAGACTACTGCATCGTACCGGGTCTCACCCTGTTAGGAGTCCTGTCCTATTTGTGAAAAGCCTGAATCACTCTTGCAGGGATGAGCTTGTTTGGGCTCTAGGCCATAAGTGCAACTGGACCTTTGGGACATGTGTTGTAGCCATATAATCTAGGCAGAGCAGGACTGGATGATTTTCTCCTTTTGTGGGCAGAAACGGCTATTCACTACTTTTGGATTTAGTATCTTGGAGGGGTCGAGAGTTACAAAACACTGTTTTCGGAGGCCATGTGTACAGTGCCACCCCTAGGATAGAGCCTGGCTGGAATTCAATGTGGGACTTACATCTTCAAGAAAGAGAACTGCGCAGTTTTGCAATGCCTGTATTCCACAAGGGCCTGGTGTGATGTTCCTATGTAGGGGAGCTGGCCAAATGACTGTTCCACATCGGCACCAGAATGCATTAGGCACTCCCAATGCCCATCTAGACAAGGGCAAGGGACTGGGGATACCTACTGGGACTAGGGATTGGGGACACATATTGGTACAGACCAACGAGCATTGGGAGACATTTGCTAATGTCCTGCTATGCATCTCTGCAATTCACTAGCAGGGTTTTGTAGCACCTCCACTACACAGCTAAGTCTGCATCAAATTATGCAACATAGACCACAATATAGAATCCTGGCCATTCCTTTTTTGGATTACAAATCCTCCAGTCAGCTGGCTACTGGAGGTCATAACCCCAAGAGCAACCTTCCCAAGCTCTTAATCTAGGAACATCAGTCTATTCTTGCGGCTAAAAAAATATGGAAAAGAACTGGAGGACCCTTGTATTGCCTGTCCCTTGAAATGGGAGATATAAATAGGGGTGTGATTTGGAACCTCTTTGAGGGCAAGGACCTTTCTTTTCATTTGGCGATCCTCTGCAAAGCATCACTGCATTAAGGAATCAAAGAGAGCTATGCTGCACCACGAGAAAAGGGAAAGCAAAATCTTCAGATGGAATACAATTATTAGAACCAATCAAAATGTCACAGAAGTAGGTAAGGTTTAGAGCACCACAGAATTCCTCAGCTAGCTAGAAAGACAGTGGGTGAGAAGCAATAGAATAGTTTAAGGTTCCATACTATTGCTGTATGGTAGTTGTGAGAGCAATTGCAATAGTAAACAATAATGGTTGAGGCATTTTAGGACTGAAGCCTTTAACCAATTGATCATCTAGATGTGTTGATCATAAACTCTTCCGATTGACTAGAAATCATCTCACATGAATTACAGTCCACCACCAATTCACCCATCCATCGAAAATATTAAATTATTTTTACTATAAGCTCTGCTTCTCCTTGGCATCCAGGCGATCCACATACTACACCATAGCATTAAAGTCTGGGGCTTGTTTAAATTATTCAAATAGAGTATATTTGCATATTCAACTTATTTGCATATTTTACTTCCTTTCCAAATTATTCCTGCATATTTCTCCCTGATTTTCCTCAGCATGGGGAGAGGGAAGAGACACGATAGCTACCACAGTGTTGCTCTTAACCAGCTACTAGGCATTTGCTCCCAAGGATTCACTGCACATTGCCCACACAATCTGAAGTGAAGCTTTGCAGCCACAGGGGCTAGAAACTTGCCTTCTTGCTGAAAACTAAAAGTGGAAATTCTCAGGAAATTATATTTAGCCATGATTGCCCAACTCCCACTCTGCTCTTGCCATAAATCAACTTATTCACACAGCTCATCTCTTGCTTTGCTTAGAAAAGTGTGTGAGTGTGTGTGTGAGAGTGTGTGCCTGTGCACGTACAAGAAAATCCAGGATTGGGGACCAAAGGTAGCCCAAAGGCTATATCTTCCCCAGCTCAGCTGAAATGCATGCACTTGGGAACCAAAAAGGAATAACTTTTGCAGTAGCCTGTATTATAGTTCATTGACTTTTGTGCTGCAATTGCAGCTCTAAAGTTGAAAAGCAGGAGTGGGAATGATGTGGCCCTCCAGGTGTCATGGGACTGCAACTCCCCTCACCATTGACTATGCTGGCTGGGGCTGATGGACTTGCAGGCCAACAACATCTGGAGGACTACATGATTCATAGCCCTCCTTCTCAATCTCTCATCTTCTTGCTCGCCCTCAAGGCCAGGTGGAGACACAGTGACCATTGACGCATGTCCATAACAAGGACAAAAAGACGACTGGGACTCACATGAAATATGCATGTGATGATTTGTAGGTGTCTGCATGCAAATTTAGAAAGTGGCTGGCAAAATGGAAATGAGTGCATCAGATGATGACTGAGTAATCTTGTCTGTACCTGCTGCCCAAGAGTTGATGGGCAACTTCAAGGCCTCTTCTCCCCCTTCTTAGGGTTCTTTGTCTTAGCCTAGACAGATCTAGATGTGGCCTAGACCTAGATGTGGCCTAGACAGATCTTTAGACAGAAGAAAGGTGGGAAAGCTATGGCCCAGAGGCCATATGTCAATGATGGCACTTCTCATTATGACCTTGTTCTGCTTTTATCTCTGATCAGTGATCCAAGATAAGATGCTGCTTAAAGCCCAAGACATGGAGTCTGTTGTGCAACCCAGGAAGCTATTGCATGGCCTCACCAAAACTTTCAGCTTGCCCATGCAAAAGCTTGCCACCTGAATGTGGGCAGTGGAATAGGTTGGCCATACAAAAGAGAGAACAGGGTTCTTCTGCCTATAATTGCTGTGTAGGCAGGGACTTTGGGTAGATGAAGCTGATAATCTCCTCTTCCTGATGTCTGTTAAGGATACAGGAGCTTTGTCCTCTTTTGACATCCACCTTATGGTGGAATAGCGTCCTCCCCAACACATCACGGTGGCAGAGGAACTGGACAGGCAACGAGACGCACACAGCTCCGTCCTCAATGAAAGGAAATGACCAAGGGGTTCAGGATGCCCAGTCAAGAGACTGCCATTGCTGTCCACCTCTCTAAGCATCTGCCGCCAGAGGCAGATTCCTCCCCTCCCCTTATGGTAGAGCCGGCCCTCTTTCCTGTGCTGACTCTACTGCTGTGCAGTAATGGAATAACTTAATGGGAGTTCCAGGGAAGGAGAGAAGGAGGCACGGGACACACATATGCAAAGTACTGTCATTGCTGGATGGCTGTAAACCTTCCTCTATCTGAACTTCGATCTTTGGCAAAGAAGGCAATGCAAACAGCTGAGCCGGTTGGAAGTCGAGCCAGCTGGCAAGGCATCCAGAGCCAGCTATGGAGACAGCTGTCTCTCTTCCAAGAATGACTTCTCCCCCATTACTCATTCATTAACCTCTTCAGTGCTTTGGCTTCAGCTCAGCCAACTGTCAGCTTGCCCTCCTGATGTGAGCAGATGAGCTAGCAGGGCAGCCAAACAGAGCTGCTGTTTTAGGGGCACCCAACTATTACCAGGGTGGGTGCTGAAAAGAGGGTGGCCTTGGACAAGGGAATCTAAAAGGCCAGGAAGTTACCTGGATACAGTAGGCCTGCAAAACTGAGAGTCATAAAAGCCTTTTAAAAATGCATGCTGGTTTTATTGGAATTTGGCCTTCTAAACCGAAAAATGACCCCAGATTTGCTGTATCATGTACAGTTTATTCACAACTTATTTTGATATTTTTATGCTGTAGTCTGTGACTGAATGCAATTGGTGGTGTAAAATGACCACATGAAGCCTATTTTGTGGCCAGTTCTGGATATATTTGCTTACAAAAACTATAAAACTTTATAAAACACTTTAATTTGTTGATATGAAACACAAAAATCCATTCAAAAGCACTAAAAGAAATTGCACTGGAACATCAGCGTCTGCACTTAAAGCTGAGTAAGAACTGAATTGAAAAAAAGAATCACCAATGTTTTTGAAAGAACTGCATGGTCCAACATTTTTATTAATACGTTCAGCATCTCCAAATATATTTAAAACAGCTACAGTATTGAAAAAATAATAATCACAAACCTGTAGTTATTTAGTAGTTGAAAAGGGAGGCAGCTATGGGGAGGGGTGTCCATCGTTTTGGGATGGTAAATTCACATTGGGGTTTATATAGGAGCTTTTATGTTGTTGTGTGTCTTCAAGAAGTTTCTGACTTACGGTGACCCCAAAGTGAAACTATCATGCCATTTTCTGGGGCTGAGAGAATGTGATGTACCCAAGGTCACCCAGGTTTCCATGGCTGAGCAAGAAGCTGAACCCTAGTCTCCAGAGTCATATTCCAATGCTCAAACCACTACATCATTCTGGCTCTCTTATAGGAGCTACTTTGAATTTATAGGAGCTCTCCAAGGTTCTGAACCTAACCTGGGAACTCTGGGTTTGCAACAGGGATGGGCAATTGTGGAAGGCCAGGGGGTACATTAGTCCCACTGAGAAATCTTGGAGCACCACAGCTCCCACAACACCTGTTTCTGCAATGGTAACATAAAAATAATTATTATTATCCCAAACCTTCCCTAAAGGACAGCTGGAGCTTTTTGCCACATTTTGGGCCCTCAGGAAGTGAGTGGAAGTCATTCTTTTTCATTTCCAGTTCCAAAAAAAGTCCTTTCCTGGGGCTAAAGTGTCCCCCAGCACATAGTGGAAATGCTCCACATGCCCCCTAGGGGATTTATTGCAGCATTTTTAAGCAAAACAAATTGGACTGAAAATTTCCAATTTTGTTAACCATGTGGAGGCTTAGAAGGTCTTGTCTTAATGGTGAGAATTTGTTGTGAATCTCCCCTGGGTTAGCTTCCGAAGTTTAAAGGGGTGATCCAAAGAGCTGAACACAAGGCATAAGGTAAACACCTTGGATTGTTCCTTTACAGTCACAGCCGAAACCCAGAAGGGATTCCTGGCCCCACTAGCATGTAACCCACCAACCACCACTGGCCATATGTGCCATATAACTGATTGGAAGAGCAACCATAAACTCATAGGCCATTTCTGCACTACACTATTACAGTGCTATTATTCCACTTTCAGCATCCTGTGGAATTCTGGGGTTTGTAGCTTCCTAAGGCCCAAGAGCACTCTGGCTGAGAATTCTAAATTCCCCTCCATAAACTGCAAACCCCAGGATTCCATAGGATGTTTAAAGTGGAATAATAGCGCTGTAGCAGTGTAGTGCGGAAATGGTCATAGAGATGGGCCCCACAGGCCACTGAGACCAACTCTTTGCTGAATCAGGAAACTCCAGTTAGAGCATCCACAGTAGGTTGCTGTCCAACCTCCTTTTGATGATGTTTAGAAAAACAGACCCCACCTTCTCTCTAGGTAATTGGTTCCATTGCTGAACTGCTCTTACCATCAAGAAGTTCCTTCTAATGTTCAATCTAAATCTATCCTCCTGTACCTTAAACCCACTAGACCTGATTCCACCCTTTGGGGCAGCAGAGAACAAATCTGCCCCCTCCTCCCTTTGGAGATTTAAAGAGTTTGATCATATTACCCCTTGGCTTTCTTTTCACCAGGCTGAACAAGGCCCACTCCTTCAACCTTTCCTCGCATGCTTTGTCCCATCTGCCCAGAGATGAGTAGGAATGACCTTGGGGCAAGAGGACAGCCTCAGCTTTTAAGCAAACTGCCTCAAAATGGACAAGTGGAATGGCTGTGAGATGGCAGGGATCCAGGCCATGAGAGAGAAGAGAGAGAACTGGCGGTGAATGATGAATGAGTGACTAAGAGGCTGGTGCTATTGTCTGGAAAGTAGGTCGAGAGTCTTTCACGTTGAGAAGGATTTTTTTTTCAATATAGCAAGTGTTTGGTTTTTTCAGATCAAGGAGGCAGCAGAGCAAGGCACATTCATCATCATCATCATCGTCCCCAAAGCACCTCCCAACTCCCTTGTCCAAGTTGCGTCAGCTGGGCCAGCTGGACTATCGAAGTGGGGACTGGCTTTTTGAGTCTCTGTGCAATGTGTAAGACTCTCTCACATTTTTGAAGTGATACTCCAGGTTTGCTAGCTCAGTAATACTTTTCCATGGAAACAAAAATGGCACTCTTGCCATCCTTTCCTTCTTTTGTCCCTTATGATAACGCTGGGGTAAGGAAGAAGGGAAGACGATGGAGTCATCATGGCAACACAGAGCACATGACGGGTTGAACCAGGCAAGACTTCGCAGGGCTCTTGAATGACATGTGCAGAAAAGACACCTGGGCTCCCCATGTGGGATAAAAAAAAGTAACTTGTCCTGTGGCCCTGTGATTCACTAGGGAACAAATCTCCAGATGGGCCTGACCCAGGCTGCAACCCCCTTAATATGTGGAGAAAAGGGAGGATAAACTGTAGGTCATGCCTGAAGACATTTGTAGCCTTTATTTTCTTTTATCTGTTTTTCTACTGTCTGCATCTCATGAGATCTTTTTTGGGGGGTGCTATTTAGAAGCAGTGTTTTGTTGTTGTTATGGATCTTCAGGTCATTTCTGACCTATGGCAACTCTAAGGTGAACCTATTATGGGTTTTTCTTGGCAAGATTTGTTCAGAGGAGGGGTTGTCTTTGCCTTCCTCTCAAGTTGAGGGAGTGTGACTTGCCCAAAGTCACCCCCTAAATTTCCATGCTTGAGTGGGGATTCAAACCCTGCTCTCCAGAGTCATAATGCAATGCTCAAAACATTACACTATGCTAGCTCTCTAAAGGCAGAGTTAGAGCCATCATAAGCAATATTCCAGCTGGTCCTCCTGACCCTAGCTTAAGACTCTTCTCTAGGATAAAGAATTTGTCTATGCTGTTAACCTAGGATTGTGTGAGACTCACAGAGATAACTTTTCATGGTCTACTACATCAAGAACAACTCCTCACACAATTCCTTGTGCATAGGCAGGAAGAAGGGATGTGGGCAAAGCAAGACACAATGGGTTAATGGGAACAAGTAAAGTTTCCACTTCTGAGAGGACTTCTAGACCTTTGAGTAACACCATTTCTGCACTACACTGTTATAGTGCTATTATCCCACTTTCAACATCCTGTGGAATTCTGGGGCTTGTAGTTCACTGAGGCCAAAGAGTTCTCTGGCTGAGAATTCTAAAGTCCTCCCCTAAACTGCAAACCCCAGGATTCCACAGGATATTGAAAGTGGAATAATAGTCCTATAACAGTGTAAGGCGGAAATGTGTCTAAATTCACCCACTGCCCCACTTTTTATGGAATTTGGACAATGTCATCTAAGTATTAAGGGGCAAAGCAATGAAGACCGTCTGCTTTACACTGTAGTCAGTCCTAAAACATATGACACTAGAGTTGGAAGAACTGGAAGATACTTTATAAAAATTCTATTGTTTAGTCTGAACGTTTTCCTTGTGAACTTTTGTGCTGGGAAGATGATCTTCAGGTCTACTTTTGGAAAATAATGTGAATTCCATTCACTTGTATTACAAGGAACAAGTGCAGCTCATTTTCCCTGGAGTGTACATAGCCCTATGGATTTTTTCCCCCAAAATACCAGAGAGTGTGATAGAAGTTGAAAGAAATTTCAGCAAGCTAGCACTCATCAAAACTACAAAGAGGCAAGAACAGTTAAGCCATCTTGTCTATTGAGTTCAAACTTCCAAGAGAAATTGACTGGGTAATTCATGATTTTGCAACGGGGGAAAAAATGCCAAAAATATATACAGCTTTGAAGCTAATTGGCCTAATGCTTTCAACCATGCTTGAGTACAGGAGGTAAAATAATCAAGGCTTTGACAAGATAATCCTTGAACGACTGACCAAAAAGTTACACAGTTCTCAACCAACTTACAGGATTCTCAGACTGGGTATTATTAGTAAACAAAAGTAGAAAAAAAACATTTTTTTCCCCAGAAATTGTTTCCCAGAAACAATAATTTCAGAATTTAAAATTTAAAAAAAATATTTTCATGACTCCTGTGATCATACAGATAGGATGATGGACTGTAACGTTACTGTGGAAGAAGACCAGTGTTATAAGGTGGAAATGGCTGCCCCCCCGCAAAAAAAGGTATTGCTCTTGCACTGGAAATCCCCCTCTTCAAACAGAAATTGGATCGTTTTCTTAGCTTTGTGGTTTTTCTCCCCAGAATCCTGAATTTTGATTTTTTTTTTAAAATCCCAGTTCTTTCTATTCCAAATATAAATTTTTCTAACACAAGTTGAAACAAAATCCTTCCCCATCTCAACTGGTCGAATAGATTCAGCTGTCCCCAGCCTGGAGAGAGAGAACCTTATAGGGGATTAAAAAGGAGGAGCTTCATAGGAAAACTAAAAGACTCACACCTTCAAAGCAGATTCAGCACCTTGGAAAAGCTTCTTTGAAGTTCAGACTTAAAACATTGAGTGGATTCACAGTCACTCCACTTCCATGGATGCACCAGTCAGCTAGCTTGGTGGGTTCTGGTTCTTCTTTCAAGGTAGGCTGTGAAGGGACCCAAAGACCACAATGGATTTCTTCTCTAAGGCCATTTCTGCACCACACTGTTTTAGTGCTATTATTCCACTTTCAACATCCTGTGGAATTCTGGGCTTTGTAGTTTCCTGAGGCCCAAGAGCTCTCTGGCTGAGAGTTCTAAATGCCCCTCCCTAAACTGCAAACCCCAGGATTCCATAGGATGTGGAAAGTGGAATAATAGCACTATAGCAATGTAGTGCGGAAATGGCCTAAATGGCCATGGGGTGTTAATCACAAGACGGGCTCTTGTATACTTCACATTCTTCAATGTTTGTTGTGGGGTGGCCTTTGAGGAATGTCAACTTTTGATTTTTTGGCTAAGCATGCATAGGTGACCATGTGTGCACATGTGCCTAAGTGAATTCTGCCCATAGTAACAAGGTGGTTGTGCTACACTACCCTTCTGCTGAATGGTGCAAGTGATTGTGCCTATTGTGTAATTGGGAAAATACAATGGCAGTTCCTGCAATCCCAGTGAATCACATAGTACACTTAAGGCATTGACAGAGAGTTATGAACATCCAAGAGTGTGCAATTACATGGTTGGACCATCCCAACTAGAATAGACCCATTCATTTGTTTGCTGAATGGTATCAACATGAAGATCCATCCAACTGAGTCAACGGCTCTACTCTAGTTAGGAGTAATAACAGGTTTTAGGTCCATGTGGAATGGTCGCACTTGTGGAACTCTGGTTTTGCAACCAGGAACTAAAAACATTCATAGCACAATGACCAAAAAAAAGTCCAACTGCATGCACAAAAGAAATTATACTAACATTATCCTAGCCAAAGTATTCTTGAGTGGTTCTTGTTGTAATGGCAAGTATATTGGAGTGCCTTGGTCTTTCATGGGGAATTAAGAGCCATTCACTTTACAAAAGATCTGCTGGTGGTGGAGGGATAGACAGCTTGAATTGGTTCCTTGAGGAGGATTCAGCCAACTGCCCACAATTTTTGGACTCTCCTTGGAGAGGGAGAGGGTGTGTCTATGGCAACGGTCAGGATGAGTGCTTGCACTTGGAGCTGTTAACGCTACGCCACTGCCTACACAGCCAGTCTGTTGCATCTAGAACACAACACCCACGAACCAACACGAACACAGGCGCATGAGATCCTTGCATGTAACCTGCGCCTGGCAACAGAGCTATTAAGACACTAAGAATGACAGGCAGGCCTTCTGCAGACAGGAGTCTTGTCTGAAAGATTAAGTTGGAACTGAAGTTGGAGTAGAATGGGGAGGTTTCCTCTCTCATCTCTGCCCTGAAATTCCTGCCCTGTGGGTAGGAAGATGTGAAAGACGGAGATATAGCCTTGACCATCTACTGGGACAACCCTTCTCTCTTTCCCCCAGAGAATGAGAAGGAAAGGAAAGGAAAACAATGTGTGGGACAGAGGCCTAGGCTTGTGTTTGTTTTCTTCTTCAGCCTCTTGTGCATTTGAAGGATGAAAATCCAGAGAGTGGGAGGATAAATGGAGGGTGAATGGAAATGGAATGAAGTGGATGTAGTAAGACAGCTGTTGTATTTTAGAGAAGGAAGCGAAAGAGGCTGGAAAAAGGTTGTGAGTCATGAAAATCCTTAATGGTTGGTATTTTTTTTCCCTTCAGGTTTTGTTTATTTGTTCCTCCTGCAGTCGCACTCCACACTATCTCTATTGCTTACTTCAGGGATGGGCAAAGGATGGTTTCCATGGGCCTTGATCGCCTTGATCCAGCGCGAATGGCCGCCAGGGAGGCGGGTCAGGCCCTAAATACCGGGCCCAGCCCCACCTCCTCCCGCCGGCCATCACGAGTGGTCTCGTATCGCGGGAGGGCAGCAAAGACCGCCCCCCCTGCCACCCGCGATGCTTGGGCGTCGTGGGACGAATTGTCATAAGTCTGAGGGTAGCACCCCACTAAACTTTGCCTTGCCTTCCTAAAGAGATTTTTCCCCCAAACAAGAAGGGCATTTCCAATAAGGTTCAATTGTGGTTTGGAGTAGAGGGTGGATGGGACCCATGGCAAGTTCTGGGGCTGAAAACTGGCCCCTCAAACCTTGCCCAGTCCTGGTTGAACAGCTGAGAGTCCTGTGAGGAGAGACAACATGATGAAATTGGTGAAAATGGTTGGGACATCATACAGCGATGGTTCTCAGACTTTGAGCCTTCCAGATGTTTTGGACATCAGTTCCCAGCCCTGGCCAAGCTGACTGGGGCTTCTGGGAGTTGAAGTCCAAAACACTTGGAGACAAAAGTTTGAGAGCCATTGCCATAGATAAATACAGGAGGTTGCCTTATGGTGGGACAGTGTGCTTGCCTAGCCAGCCTGGTCTTGTCTGCTCTGGTTGGCAAGAAGCATCAAGCCAAGAGAGGCCTTTCTGAGGACCGACAGCTGAACGTTTCAATTCTAGACACCACAAACTGGGATTGAGACTCTCTGCAGAGCAATCATGTGCTCCACCAAAAGGAACAACCTTAGAGAATTAAAAGCTTAGAGAATTATCTCTTTTTTTAGGAGTACAACTTCCAGTATCCCCCAACCAGCATGACCAGAATAGAAGAACAGGGTGAGAAGGCTAGATACCAACAGGAGGTGCCCTATGTAGTGGTGGCTTGTGGCCTCCATGTCAGTGGGGCTGTGAAGCTATTCCAGGTTTTGGTCCAAACTTGACATGATCTATCCAAGGCCCTTTTCATACAGCATTTGCCATGCGAAAGGGCCTCTGGAGTGTTGCGCAATTGTGAAGAGCCATCCACATGACGTCCTCACAATTGCATGATGCTGCCAGGCCAGCAGGCGCCGATTGCACACTATTTCATTTTCGGCTGCTAGCCGAAAATGGTGCGCAATCGCGCATCACTCCAGGGCCCTGCACGCACTTACTGTGTATGCAAAGCCTCTGGAGCCATGACCCTCACGCTTCCTGCCCCAGCGCAGCCTGGGAAAATCCCAGGCTGCGCTGCGGAAGGAAGAGGAGGAGCCCTCACGCTGCCTGCTCGCTAGCAGGCAGCGGCTGCAGAGCTGAAGCAGTGGGGATGTGAAAGCTTCTTACAAGAGGCTGCTTGTGCAATCCCTATGCCCCAGTGCTGAGAACAGGTAAGTTGTGGAAAGGGCCCAAGTGTTGATTCCTATACACAAATAGGTTTGACATCATGGATAGTTTCTTTTAAAGTTTGGACTAAAATCTGAATGGATTTTTTTTTTTTTTTCTTTCTTTTTTCTTTCTTTCTTTCTTTCTTGAATGTATACCCTGTCTTGCTCCTGGGATGGGATCCAAGATTTTTTTATGTACCAACTCACTGACATGGTAGCCACCAGCTATGACCAGTATGAAGAGAGGCCCCAAAGCAGCTGGGACCAGCCCTTTTCTCTTTCTTATTCTGCTGTGGCAATTCTCTCCCACCCTCTCTCTTTGATTTCTCTTTCTCTCACACTCTCTTTCTCTCTCTCACGTCCTCCTCATCAAGTGGACTGCTGGGAGAGGAACAGATTGTTCTTGCCAGAGGCCTGACCTGATTGTTTGCAAATGGCTTTTGAAATTTGACTGAAGGCTGCCTGTTCTCTTCAGCCTGGGGTAGGGTACAGCAAACAAGCAAGCAATCTATAGTCTGTAAATCATACCTTGGAAGTGATGCCTTAAAAGCTGTGACGTGAAAATCTCTTAATAACCATTTTGCTCAGTTCTCTTCAAAATGCCACTTGCATTTTCTTCCTGTTCATGTTCTGTATTTTGTATAAATCCATGCATTTTTGCATTTGCCCTCCACTTGGATATATATTTCTGTAGTTTGCACATCTTTTTGACATTGACTGTGTATTTTATGGCTTAGTCCTGTGGACAGCTTAATGCATGTATAATTCCCTATGGAAAATGCAGGACATTTTGATCCAATGTGGAATGACTGGTTTCAGTTCAAACCTGTGGAAGTGGAGTTGTGTTCATGGTGCCATTGCCCATGCACGTGTATTGTGCATGGATGGTAATTTCAGATAGCCAAATATTGCTTACTGCACATGGATTTGGGCATGCCTTTGGTTGTTCATTTGGTGAACTGGTTCAGTTGTGCAACGTTGCCATTTTCACACAAGGACCTAGCATCTTGTTAGCAACATATGCACGTGCAAGTCACTTACCTACGTGTGCAGGATGAGTAATTCATCATAGTGCAACAGACAAATTCTGCTCATAGTATTGACATTAGATTTTCACATACAACTTTGTGCATTGCAGTTGCAGATGTAGACTGTGTATTGCAGTTGTGCACTGTGTTTAGACATTGCTCATTGCACATTGCACATCAGTCACTCAGATGTGTTATGAAGGGTTGCTATTTTGCACAGGGGTTGCATAGTACGGGCATAAGTATTTCTGCATGTGAAGATTTACACTGTGCTAAGAGGATGCTGGATTGCAGTCAAAGTTTACACAGCACAGTTATGCTACACAACCTTGATGTAAGATCTCAACTCATGTGTATTAAATTCAATGCAGTTTATATCTTGCCTTTTTCTCCACTATGGAAACCAAGGTGGCTGACAATATAAAACTAAATATAGCTAAAATATATAAAACAAAAGTTAAAATCACATTGAAGAGACAACCTAACCAAAACATTTGCATGGCCATTTCAGCTGTCCACATTTAAAAATGTTCAGATTCTTTTCTAAGCTCTTAATTTCTCTGAAACATCATATAAGCCTCACAAACAGGAGAATGCTGAAGATGAAGTGTGCATTGTTTCACAGTGTGTCTCAAGACATAAAATGCTCCTTTCATCAGTATTGTCACGTCCAACAAAATTTCTTTCTAACCTGAGTTTCATGTAATGTTGATGGCTGTTCTTATCTTAATAATAAGGGCAGATGCTATTTCTTTTAAATGTTTTAATAACTATGAGACAAATATTTCTCCCTGTCTCTGTCTGTCTCTCTCTCTCCCTGTGCATGTGAAGAAGTGGTACTTTTAGAGAACTCCCTGTTCATTTGAGGCCATTTTTAGTGACGCCAGGTGTTTAAAAAGGTTAATGTTGACACTGATATATTAATAACACATGACATTCCTTGTCACCCATAGCTAGCACTCAGAAAAATTAACAGTCTAAATTTTATCATTAGCCCTGACTAGAGGACAGTCACTGAATCAGTGGGATTTATCCATGTACTGACTCCTTGTTGAGTAAAAAATTCAATGGGTTTACTCTAGTTGGCAATAGCCAACAGGATCCCAGCTTTAAAGGATCACATCACTCATTAGTCAATCTAATTATTGCGAACTTTGCTCTGCTTCTTTTTATGTTGTCAGCCAGAATCAAAAGCTGAAGTGTGATGAAAGCGAGACCACCTTTGGCAAGATAATGGAGGTTTTGGCTCACCTCTCTTCCACCCAAGGGAGCAGAGTTATGGCCTCCAAGATATTTCACAGCTCCTCAGAGGACAGGAATGACCTGATAAGAGGTCAGGGTCCAACACTCTGAGATTTCAAGTTTACAGTGTGGACATGAATCTAGAGCTGCAGACGGAGAAGGATCTTGGCTCCTGTTGCCTTATGACAGAAGTAGGTTGCATTATTTAAAGGAGCAAGGCAGCACAAGAAGGAAGGGGAAGGTGATGTTGACTGGGGAAGAAGCAAGAAGTAGTTTTTGGCAGTGGTAGGTGGGTGGGAAAGCAATGAAGAGAAAAAATGGGAAAGTGTAGCGCTCCAGAAGTTGACTGACAGCAACTCTGATTACCTATTACCACTGACAAAGTTCTTGGAGTTGCAGTCCAACCATATATGGAGGGCTACAGCTTTCCCATACTGGATATAAGCTTTGGTTAGACCTCATTTTGAAGACTGTGTCCAGTTCTGGGCACCCCAATTCAAGGATATTGACAAGCTGGAGCAAGTCCAGAGGAGGGTGACCAAAACGGTGACAGGCCTGGAAGCCATACCCTATGAGGACAGATTTAGAGAGCTGGGTATGTTTAGTCTGCAGAAGAGAAGGTTAAGAGGGGACATGATAGCCATGTTTAAATATTTGAAGGGATGCCATGTAGAGGAAGGAAAGGGCTTGTTTTCTGCTGCTCCAGAGACCAGGACAAGGAGCAATGGATTCAAGCTGCAGGAAAGGAGATTCCACCTGAACCTCAGGAAGAACTTCCTGACAGTCAGGGCTGTCCGGCAGTGGAATATGCTGCCTCGGAGTGTAGTGGAGGCTCCTTCCTTGGAGGTTTTTAAGCAGAGGCTGGATGGCCATCTGTCGGGAGTGCTTTGAGGGTGTTCCTGCATGGCAGGGGGTTGGACTGGATGGCCTGTGTGGTCTCTTCCAACTCTACATTTCTATGATTCTATATAAGAAATGGAAGATATCAGGTTTAGAAGGGTAATTCTCTTGGTGCTTAATGGAATACTGGGAAGGTAGGCCAGGGTGGAGGAGAAGAAAGTCTGGGAGTCCCCCTGAAATAATTTTGTGGTTTTAAAATAGGCCAGGGGAGGAAGTAGCAAAATTCTTCTCACTCCTCCGTACCCCATTTGTTGTTTTTGTATGAAGCTGTCTCTGACTTATGGCAACCCTAAGGTGAACCTATCATGGGGTTAACTCCCCTAAAATCTGGTTAAAAAGTTAAAAAGAAAGAAAGAAAGAAAGAAAGAAAGAAAGAAAAGGAAGAAAGGAAGGGGAAGAAAGACCAGCAGTGGTGGGGTGCTCCTCCAAGGTCCCATAGAGGTCCAACATTGCCCCAGTCCCTGGCAGCTGTCTACTCTTGGTCTGTTGCTTTCACTGGGATCTGTCATGAGCTAATCACTGGATCCAGCCCATAATCTAAGTATCCCTTCCTCCCTGTGGAGATTTGCTGACATTTGTACAGACAAGAGTTAGTCATCTCAGGAGACCAACCTTGAGATAATGACCTCTGAGATCCTAAGCATGTCCAAACAAGCCTCTCGTTGCCTAACCTGTATTGACCTTAGACTTGCCTTTTGTTCTAAGGACTCGTATCAAATCAGTGCTGTCATTCTGAATCACAGCCATGTTGCTTTTGAAAAGCGGAACCAGGGCCATGAGAAGTGCTTTCTGACTCAACATTGTTTCAAAACACTGTCAGGAGCATTCAGGGATGGAAGGGGGAATCCACAGCTTGATATCCAGCTGGGGGGTTTCCTCAAATGCAAAGGAGGCATTGCCAGGCACTGGAGTGGCTTCACCCACCAAGAGGAGCTATTGGTTCTTCTTAGTAGGAAGGGGCTGGACCTAACAGGTAGCCTCCTGTAGAAGGCTGCTTCAGCTGGCCGAATTACAAATAACAGGAGGGACGGAGATCTGAATGGTGCAGTGAGGTTTCTTGAAGTCTATTTAGGAAGCCAGCATGGTGTAGGGCATGGGGGGGGGCAAAGTGTAGCTCTGGGGCTGCACGTGGCCCTCAAGGCTGTTTTTCTGGTCCTCATCTTCTCCAGATTCCCCTAACTGTCCATTTCCTGCCCTCCTCTCTAGTAGTTAATTGCCTCTCTCAGAAATCGCCATTATTCCACTTTCCTGTGTAATTCTGGGGTTTGTAGTTTCCTGAGGCCAAAGAGCCCTCTCACTGAGAATTCTAATGCCCCTCCCTAAATTGCAAGCCCCAGGATTCCATAGGAGGTTGAAAGTGGAATAATAACACTATGACAATGTAGTGAGGAAATGGCCAGAGTAAAGACCCCATTCCCCCATGCGTTGTTGCTGAATGCCTCTGGGTAGTTTCTGACTTATGGCAACCCTAAGGCATACCACTCATGAAGTTTTCTTGGCAGGGTTTGCTCAGAGGGGGTTTGCCTTTGCCATCCTCTGAGGCTGAGAGAGTGTGACTTGCCCAAGGTCACCTTGTCAGTTTCTGTGTCTGAGTGAGGATTTGAACCCTGGTCTTTAGAGTCATAGCTCAGTGCTCAAACCACTACACCACACTGGCTCTTTGCTCATACTATTCAGCATTAAAAACACTAGTTTTCATAGCCAGTAATGGATTTGTGGCTTTATGAAGGTTTTTGACTTGGGTGGTGGGGGGTTTGGCCTTTTTGGCAGCCTATTCATAATAAAACTTTGGAATTCCCTGCCATGTAGTATAGTTACGGTTATCCATTTGGATTCCTTTAAAAGGGATTGGACAGATTCATGGAGAATGAAAGTATCCCTCAGTGGCCACTGGTCAAGATACTCACATGGCATTTCCAGGATCAGAGGAAGTAGATGTACCAGTTGCGGGGCAATGTGTGCCAGAAGATGTGGCTGAGCATGTGTCCTGCTGCTGAGCTGCTCATGGGCAACTGTTTGGCTACCATGTGAACAGAATGCTGGACTAGAGAGGCCTTTAGACTGAGCCACTGGGACCATGCTTACATGCTGACATTTCCCGCACACCTGCCCTGTGACTCCTGACTCCCTGCTCTTGCGCACTGGTTCAAGATCTGTCTAGAGCTCATGCAAAATACAATGAATGGAGGATGCAGCGCATCTCCACTGTTTCCAGCCTGCTCCCCCTAGTCTCCGACATTTCGCAGAAAAAGTCAAGCACTTGGGCCAGCTCAACAATCTCTCTGCTGATGAAGCCAAAGGCTTAAAGTGCTCATGCATCCTGTTGCCAAGAATTATTTTTAATTCTATGCTTCCCTCCACTCCCGGAGGGCTCGCTGGATGATCAATGGGCAGCGCATTCAATAACACCTCTCCTGTCTCCTCCTGCAGCTCGCTCTCGGCTGCAGCTCACGTATTCCTGGTGATTAAACTAAGAGGCTTTAATTCTGAGCTGGTGGCTGGACACCTTTTACTCTGCGGTTAGCCACACCTCTGGCAGAAGATGTTGCGCACTCTCCTCTTCTCTGGTTTTGGAGCTTCCTCTTTCTAAGAAAAGGGAAGCTGGAATGCACAAGCTCTCCGCAATCCCAACACAACCCGTTGCTTGTTGCGATGGTACTGTTGGGAAGCTTGCGCTTTCTGCCAGCACATAAAATCAAGCAGAGAGAAATCTTGGTACATGAAGCCTGCTGTTCAGGTTCCCCCAGGTGGACAATGAAGAACAGGCATTAGGGAGTGCGTTTTTGTATAAATGGTGGATGCTAGGGCTGGGATGAATGTTTGGCCCAGCCTATATTCTGCTGATTGAGAGGTGGGAATTTGAGGGTGGAAAAACCTACCTTTTTTGGATTATGTGCCCCAGAATCCCCTAAGAGTGTGACATATGGATCGGGGGGGCAAAGACCTTTCCCAAGATTGGGAGGTGCAGTGGCTGAATGCTTTGGGCAAGTGGTTTGACTATGGTACAGGATGATCATATTACTCTGAACTTGCAGACGCAAATGCTCTAAAAGATGGTAGGAAATGGTGAGCCATTATCCCCAGTAGCACTGAATGGGAGTGGAGGGGGATGGAAGTAGTTTTAAAGCATCTAGCAGAGAGGCTGCCAAGATGCAGTTTGACTTTGGAATTAAGTTAGACAAGAGGAGGGAAGGAAGGAAGGATGGAAGGAAGGAAGGAAGGAAGGAAGGAAGGAAGGAAGGAAGGAAGGAAGGAGGAAACCAACAAAGGAAGCAACATCATCAATATTCCCACACCAGTGTGGGAATTGTAAAGCCTATGGACCGCATGTGGATGGAGGATGGTTTTGCCCATGCCCCTAGACTCTTCTCACACCCTTTCACATTTTTTTTGATGAAAACTGGAAACATCATTCTTTTGGAGGCCCCAAGGAGGCAGAAGTCTCCTTTTTATTGCTGGTTTGGGGCAATATAAGTTATCAGCCACCATGAGTCACCTCCTTCTAGGTACTGTCCTCTTAAGGGCTCCTTGCAAGCAGACAAGCACCACATTTGAGGGGAAGCAAGTGTGCCAACCTCTTCTGTTGGCATCTTTCTCTGGGGCTGGAACACCCAGCAGAAGTCAGGTCAAGTTGGTTGTCGTCTGTCTGTCTTGATTCTGGATTTCTCCCCTCCCCGTAAGCCTTTGCAGGGTAAGTCCTATTCTTCATTTGAAGAGCAGTCCTTGCAGGAAGACATGGTAGCTGCACCTATTGAATTTGACTGGTGCAAATGGGTGGGGGGAGAATTTCATTTCAGTTTATTTTTGAAAAATGTATTCACATTTGCAAGTTGGGCGAATGGAAGTGTATGGAAATAACTGAATGTGGGAGAAAGCAGTGCTGGCATAGGTTTCAATCCGTATCTTTGAATAAGTTGTCTCATAAAAAAAAAAAAAAAAGACCCCAGATTCCTAAACTTACAATTCTTTCCCGTCTACTGCTGTGTTTTGGAGCCTGGCCTCCCAGCTCACCCAGCTTGGATGACAGCAGTACTCTCCGGTTACTGGACCACTCATTATGCCCTCTGAACGAAGTTACCTTCCCCACTCTTTCGAACATGATCTGCATTATCTGTGCACTCTTTGACTACTGGAATCTGACCCATACCTTCTTGGTTCATCTTTGGCTCCTTGGACTGATGACCGGTGTTACCCTGCTTGCCCTAATGGACTTTGAGATTTGACCACCTGAGCACTCTTCTCCTCCTCCTTGACACAATGCAACAGAGAATGTGGCCCACATGTGGCCCAAGGTTGTTGTTCTGTGGCTCTGTGACCTTATCTCACTCCCCTATTTTCTCTTTTGTGAAAAATGAGGGGTGCTGTTTCTGATGGCCTCCAGGAACAGCAACCCCCCTCTACAGCAAAGGGTGGATCCACACATTATTCTGTAAAAAATCTGTTTTTAAAGGGTGAAGCTCCCTTCATCCCAAACTGGAAGTGTTTTTTAAGTCACTTCTGGGTTAAAGAGGAAGGGCTGTGGTCCCTGGAGGGTGGTGGGATTAAAAAAATAGCCCCGATCCCTGGAGCTGGCTCAGCTTTGTACTAAACACAACACAGTGAAAAAAGATACACAAACTCTTTCAATCAAGGGATAAAAGAGAGGTCATGTGGGAGATCTGTTGCTGAAGTGTCCTTTTAAAAAGAAACCTTTACAACACCTACATGGGGGAATGAGGTCAAATTTTGTTTGGTACAGTAGTATTGAGGAGGAAGAGGTTTTTCCCATATTAATTTTTTTTTTGGCGGGGAGTCTAAAAATAAATAGCTCTATCAAGGTTTACTCTCTCTGTCTCACTGTGTGTGTGTGTGGGGGAGATGCAAGCATAATGCAAATAGCAGTAATATTTCTATTGAAAGTTGGTTAAAGGAGCAATTTTGATCTGAAAAAGGACACTGAGAAAAAGAGTAAATTGCCTGCCCTATGCTGCTACTTCCCTGTCCAAAATTGGTCATCCCAATCCCTCTTTTCTTAAAGTTAAAAATAAAGACATGAAATTGTCTCGAGATTCCTGCCTTGTGTCAGTTTGGGCCCTAACCAGGTGATGGATTCAGCACCTTGGACAGCTGCAAGTATTCTCCCACCAACCCAGCTCTCCCAGGACAATGCTATTTCGCAAACTCAAGGCCATAGTGGACATGACCAAATGTAGCAAAAAGCAAGCAAATGGACACCCAGAGACCAAGCATCTCTAAAAAGGCAATTATATCCACTCAATGTACAGGTTACATTCTACGGCAACAATGAAGGGGACAGGTTTCCTGTCATTAGCATTGTGTTGAATAGTGGAGTGGCGTGTGATTCACATTGCATTCCTTTCTGGGAATGCACAAATCTTTACAATTGATGCTCTCCCTTGTTGGACATGTTTTCTGCAGCACATGTGAAATATCTATGGGAATAACATCTGAAGACAATGGCTGGCATCCCGTTGATGATCATCCATCAAGATCTGCTGGGGTTCTCCACTGGTCTCAGCAGATGATACAAATGTTCTGTGTATGGCTATGGGGATATAGTCAAGTGTTATACTTCCTTTTTCTTGCCCTTCTCCTTTGGATGTGTGGGGGGCATTGGGAGATAGTTTGTGGTGCTGAGAAACTGGGCTGTGATCCATCCTTAGCTGGCCAGGTAGCTACTGGAGGAAGAGGAAGAGGGTAACTGAGGAAGGTTTTTAAAGGGCTGCATGGCCAGATGTAAGCTGCCAAGAGGGAAAGTTCTCCCAGAAAAGAAGTGCCTTAGGTGGGGGGCCAGGATTTGAAGAAACTTGCATAATCAAATCCATGAAAGTCAACCTGGGCCCATTGTATACCGGTTCTATTTTGATATTATTTATATTTATAGATAGTCTAGTTTTATAACATGATAGTCCTTTTTCTTCCATAATATTTGTATCTCACTTTTATCTTCATTTCTTTAAATTTGCTGCCACCAATTCACCCTGTGCTTACTTTTTTCATTCATACAGTAGTATGTCAGATAGCCAACTGGAAAAAAATACTGCCTCAAATGCAACTGAGGTCTGTTGATCATACATCGGGGGGTGGGGGCTGCCAAGTCAACAGGAGGACAGGGCTCCTGTGCATTGCATGGTTGTGGAGAAGAAGGAACTGCAGCAGGTTGAACTTGTGTGACCAGCAGCACTTGCTGAAATTCTTTCTTCTGCACAACCATGACAGGGATAAGAGCCTTGTTCTGAAATTCACTTGGCGTACACATGTTTGAGTTCCCTTACACATGTGGTTGTACTTTTGGTGACTAATGTATTTAGTTCATGGCTGCCTAAGGCCATTTCTGCACTAGACTGTTAAAGTGCTAATATTCTACTTTCAACATCCTATGGAATCCTGGGGTTTGCAATTTAGGGAGAGGCCTCAAGGCCACTGTGCATTCCCCATTACACCATGGGAAAATAAGCAGGCACATTGGCTGATGCCAAAATTGGTTGCTTGTTGCTGGCATTCTGCAGAAGGATGCTTTACTGTATACAACTACATGTGTGTAGATTTACACTCTGCATGCATGATTGAGATCTCAGCCTGAGACTGATGTGAAAAGTTTTGGGGCACTCAATGAGGTAGGCAGTCATCATCTAAAGCTGAAAACTGAGCAAACATTAATGATGGTTAATGATTCTCCCTTGGATTCCTGGAAAACAGGGTTCAAAACCCTGTTCAGGCATAAAAACCCACTGGGTGACTTGGGCAAATCACAGTGTCTGACTGTCATGCAAAAGCAAAGGCAAACCCTTTCTGAATTAATTTTGCCTAGAAAATCCCAGGATATAGTTCAGCTGAGGGTATGATAAGAAGGACATAATTTTAAGGAAATGACAATAGTAATATTATTATTCTCTCAACCAACTCTGGGTACTGCAGTTCGTTGTGAAATCAAATAGGATGCCGAGCAGCTGTATCTACATTAAGATGCACATTTGAAGATATGAAATATTGCTAGAGGGAAAAAAGGGAGAGAATAATTTTTGAGGAGCTCAGTATGGCAACCATCTTTCCACTTTGACTGTCTGCAGAGCCAGCATGGTGTAGCAGTCTGAGCTTTGGACTATGATCCTGGAGACCAGGGTTTGGTCCCCCACTTGTCCACGGAAATCCACTGGGTGATTTTGGGTGTGCTGCACACTCTCAGCTCTGGATAACCCCATGATAGGTTCACCTTGAGGCTGTCATAAGTCAGAAATGACTTGAAGGTACACAACAACAAGTAAATGTGTTGGTTTGATAGGCACAACATCGGTTCGAAGAAAACCTTCCCTTCCTGGGTCTGAACCCAAAGCAGCCAGCTTAGCCAAAGGGTGATGTGATATGCGAGTAAAGGCAGCGGGTGGAAGAATCAAATTGGAAGATTTATTTCCATTATTGAGTCTTCTAATTCAATTTTGACTGGCTTCAAATATTCATGAGGGATGCTGACTTTGTTAAGTTTGATTAGTTCCGTTCCTAACAAAGCAGATGAATGAGTTTGATTAGGTCTGCGATTTTGATCAGTGGGCCTGTGAAATCCGAGGTTGTTAAGATTCATGCTGTGTGAGGGACTGACTGATAGGGTTACAGGAGAAGTGTGTGTGTGTGTGTGTGTGTGTTTGGGGAGACAAAATATTAGATCATGTACGGGCAGTTACTGGCTGTAATATCAGTGGGGTGGGGAATACATCTGGGTTTCACTTAGCTTGGCTAAAGCAGTGGTGTTGTAATGGAGTGAGAGCTCACAGGATTGAAGCGCTGGGAGCTCTTAATGAGTAGGGATGTTGATGGGATCGGTCAGCCCGCCCATCCCAACCACAGGCTTCGCTCAGAGCTCACCTGTAATCTTCACAGTAAGTAGAAAAGAGGAATGGATTTTCCAGCCCACCGTATATAAATGGAAGCCATCCCCGTTATTCCTTTTGGGGTGGTTTACTCTTAAAGGTGGAATTTTTGTTGTTGTGCGGCTTCAAATCAGTTCCAACTTATGGTGACCCTATGGTGAACCTATTACAGGTTTTTCTGGGGCTGAGAGTATGTGATGTGCCCAGGGTCACCTAGTGGCTTTCCATGGCCAAGTGAGGAATCCAATCCTGGCCTCCAGGGTCGTAGTCCAATGCTCAAACCACTACAACCACCCTGGTCCTTTAGTACTTTTAGCACTTTAGGTAACAGGAATTTCCCTTCTTTTTTTGCATATGGAATATAAACACATAAATATGTAGTCTACACTGAGTCTTTTTTTGGCTCTGAGCTTTAAAACTCATGATAACAGTCACTCATCCCCAAATTGTCAGTAATTTGGCTTTGGGCTCAGACCATTTGTGGTCTCTAAGCAGGAAACTGTTGTTGTTTGCCTTCAAGTCATTTCTGACTTTTGGTGATCCTAAGTTGACCCTATCATGGGGTTTTCTCAGAAATATTTATTTACAGGGGATTTGTCATTGCCTCCTTATGAGGCTGAGAGAGTGTGACTTGCCCAAGGGCATTCAGTGGGTCTCCATGGCCAAAGAAGGTGTTCAAAGCCTGGGCTCCAGAGTCATAGTCCAACCATCAGGTTGGCTTTGCTCTCCCTGCCAAGTTTTTCAAAAGCTTTCCTCTGGTGCTTTGCTTCACAATAGGTAGAACAGAGGAAAGGATTTTCTAGCCCCACTGTATGTAACTATAAGCCATCCCTGTTATTTATTTTGGGGTGGTTTAGTCTTGAATGAAGAATTTTTGTTGTTGTTGTCATGTGCCTTCAAGTCATTTCCAATTTATGGCGACCCCAGGGTCTTCCGGGGCTGAGAGTATGTGATGTACCCAAGTTCACCTAGTGGCTTTCCTTGGCTGATCAGGGAACTGAACCCTGGTCTCCACAGTCATACACTCAAATCATTACACCAAGCTGGTTCTTAAATACCATTAATTTTACCGAAGACCTGCTTTGGGTGAAAACAAAAACTATTAGTATTGTTTTGTTACTATGGCTGCTTCCGCACGAGACTGCTCTGGCACGATGCAAACCCCAGGATTCCATAGGATGTTGAAAGTGGAATCATCGCGCTATAACAGACTAGTGAGGAAGTGGCCTATGAATCAGCACAGCTGCCTTCATTTCTGGACTGTACATGTGGGAGGTAGCCATAAAATATGCAAGGATAACCACTGGCACTTCAAAATTCAACACGACCCCAATGCATACCACTGAAAATATGATTATATTCATAGTTATAGTCTGTACTCTGCCCCTAACCCATTCTGCACATGCTCAGAAGCACTCCTCAGCCTACGGCCACTTTGCAACTGCCAGAGCTGATGTCAGAGTGTAGAAGGAGGTTACGGTCCCACCTAGTGATAAATGGTGGCTAACATGTTAAAAAGGCAATGAACTTCCTCTGGATTTCTTTAAAGGAAGTATCTTAGGTGATGAACCTCTTTGGGGAACAGGCTTCAGCATCCTGGACCGCATCTTTTCCAATTTCAGCTAAAATCTAGAATGGATTCACCATTCCATGGACATAAAAGTCATCAACCCTAACTAAACCCGGGATCTTTCAAAGCCCTAGTTCTAACGAAGGGAGGAAGAAGAGACTAACCGAGTGAGCAAGGGAAGCACCCAGGACATGTCCAAAGAAGCACCCCAGCAAAGGAGAAGAATATGATCTTCCCCTATTGTCAGTGTTTGGCACTGAAATCTCAGTTCTCAAGTGATAATTGCCATCTGGGTTTTACATCCCTGGATAAAAGGTGCATATGCCGGTGTATTTCCGTGCATCTACAGAAGACAGAGTCTTCTTATTCCTCGATATAACGGCAAACACAGATACAGCACAGCAAGTTATATTATCAACCTGTCTTGTCCTGAAGGCTTGACACAGGTTCTAAGATAAGATCAAAGGGAAGAAATACATAAAAGGAATTCTGAACATGCCAGGATCTGACATGGGAAGATTTTTAAAAAACCCACAAAGTCAAATTAAAATCCCTTTTTAAATGCTCCCATTCCTTCTCGACACAACAGATGCAAGCAGTTTAAAAGACAGGGGGCTAAATCCAATCGTTAACTCTAAGTAGAGAGAAGCCATTGGATCTATGGGACATTGGTAAATTCCAGGTGTACTGTACCTGGGGCTTACAGTGGAATATAGGGCAGGGTGAGCTCAACATTTATACCTCCAGCAAACAAGACAAGAGACGTGTATCCAACATTAGAGGCCAACATCTCTTTCCAATGACAATTTTGTTGCTCAGTTGCCTCTCTCATTTTCTTTTGAAGAAGAGATGTTGCCAATGGTGGAGTTGTAAGCGCATTCCCTTACCACATCAACACCTATAAACACAACTGCCAAAGATAATTTAATAAGTCAATTCCTTGCAGTTTTCAATTCCACCAGGAGTGAATCTTTTGTAAAGCCAATGAGTCTTGCCCACACATAGAATCATAAAGATGGAAGAGACCATGAGGTCCATCCAGTCCAATTCCCTGACATGCAGGAATACACAATCAAAGCACTCCTGACAAATGGTCATCCAGCCCCTGTTTAAAAACCTCGAAAGAGGGAGACTCCACCGCACTCAAAAGCAGTGTATTCCACTGTCTAACTGCTCTTACCATCAGGAAGTTCCTCCTAAAGTTTAGGTGGAATCTCTTTCCCTGTAGTTTGAATCCATTGCTCTGTGTCCTAGTCTCTGGAACAGCAGAAAACAAGCTTGCTCCATCTTCAATATGACATCCTTTTAAATATTTGGACAGACATCTTCTCCAAATTGACACCTAGTCTTGCCTTTTTTGACCAGTGGATTCAAATATATGGGACACATATAATTTAATCCATGAAGCAAGAGCAGCAATTAATCTTGGACATTGCACTGACTAATGCTAGAAGCTCATGAAGCAGATCACGTCCACAAAAGCTTTGCCTTTCTTTCTTTCAGTTGGTCTCAAAAGTACCACTGGATTCCTTTATACCCTTTTATGCCAGAATACAATGTGTATAAATGTATTTGCAAGCTCCCTGTTCCTTTTTCTTGTCTCAATCCAAATATCAGGATTATATGCCAAAGAGAAGTTTCTGTTCATGAACCATCTCAATGAAAAAATGGATGCTCAATAATAATTTTTTTTAAAAAAAACTTCATTATTTCCTTAGCAATTAAAAAAAAAGGACAAAAAATAAGGGGGAAACGAAACACGTTAGTCGATAATAACCTGGCTCCACAATCTGAGATGTGCTTGAGGAAGTGACATTGTACAAATATGATCAACATTGGACCTTTCTGCACTGCACTGTTCTAGTGCTATTATTCCACTTTCAACATTCTTTGGAATCCTGAGGTTTGCAGTTCGGGGAGAGGCATTTAGACTTCTCAGCCAGAGAGCTCTTGGGCCTCAGTAAACTACAAACCCCAGAATTCCACAAGATGTTGAAAGTGGAATAATAACACTATAACTGTTGTAGGGCAGAAATGGCCATTGTTTATGAATGGAGGCCAAACACTGTAGAATTTGGATCCTGCTTGAATAAGCCCATCACTGGATCTGTATTATGTCCTATTTGAAATTGTTAACAGATTGGTTGTTTTGGATGTTTTATATTAAGATGCATTGGGTTTTGATTTTTTGGAAAAAAAGATTTTCTTGCCTAGAAACACCTCTTCCTCCCCCCACCCTCCCATTCCTCCTGGTAGGTGGTACACACAGGTAGAAGGAGAAGGAATGGAAGAGATTGGTGGCAGTAGGCCTGGTAAAGATTTGTGCTCAGCCAGGTCTGTGCAGGATGACACTCTTTGGCTGGAGGTCCACCAGTGGCTGCACTTTTTCCAGGACCATGTAGTAGGCATGAAGAAACGCAGATGAAACCGGCCGGCTCCAAGCCGCCTATTTGTCCCGTTTCTTCCTTTCCGCATGGCCACTGCCTCCCACTCCCCCGTCGCCAATGCTAATGCCAGTGCAGCTATGTTGGCGTAGGGCACCAAGAGGATCCAGCCCTTGATCCCTCAAGTCTTCTATTCTCCCAGTTCCTATTAGTGCTGGATGCTCCAGCAAGCAGCTAATGATCAGTTCCATTTCTTATTCCCCCAAGACCAGAGGTCATCTCTTGATGTCTCACTCTGTGCACCGGGCCAGAATTGGCTCCTTGCACAAGGGAGATTTAATTCACTGAGGCAAGTAAGGTGGCTTAACTTGAAATGGAGAGCCTGATGTTTGCTTGAGCCAAGGCTGCTCACCGGCTGAAGTCACATTAGGCATTCTCGGCTTGCCTTCTGGCCTGCCGGTGTTGAGACAGAAGCATGAGCAATACTATCATGCTTTGAGGAGGAGACAGAATTTCCTGTAACTTTCAATTTCCCCAAGCTGTTCTTTCACTATCTTTACAATTTCGGGGGTCAATGAAGTGCAAAGACCCAATTTTGTCCTGATTTTGCTCTGATGGTCTCAATTACCCTGAATTTTGGTTTTCTCTCCTTGACCTGCATTCACCCAATGTCAGTCAGCGTTCCCACCAGAGAAAAAATTGCATCCATCCTGGAATTTCTGCTCAAAATCTCTTTCAGTTTTTTTTTTTTTTAAAGAGAAGGGAATCAAAGCATTTGTTGTGATCTATAATTCTCCAGTGTGTACCATTCTTTGAAGTTTGGATAAACTATTTTTCCACAACTCCCAGAATCCAACCCAAATAACTTTTTCCAGATCTCTGCTGTTCTCTAAGAAAAGGATGTGGTTAAACTTCCTCTGACAGTCCAATGTTTCATTTTGGATGACACACTCTGAAAAGCATGCTTGCTGCTGACAAATTGGACAAGGTCCCAAGGAGAATCACAAAGATATCAGAAGATATGAGAGGCGATGTGAGAGGCAGTGCGATGTAGAGGTCCAGGAGTTGGACTTGGACTCAGGAAGACCAGAGTTCGAATCCCTGCTTAGCCATAGAAATTTCTATGGCTAAGCAGGGATTCGAACTCTGGTCTCACACATCGTCTCTCACGCACCGTCTCTCATATCGTCCAACTCCTGGACCCCTACATTGCACTTCCTGGGTGACCATGGGCAAGTCACATTCTCTCAGCCTTAGAAGGCAAGGGCAAATCTCGTCTAAATAAATCTTGCCAAGAAAACCCTACAATACATTACCATCAATCATGATAAACTAGAAGGCACATAACAACAACGACACCATTGAAAAGCAAACCTTACAAGGAATAATTAATGGGCAAGCTATATATAGGTTGTGCAAGAAAAGCTCCCATATCGGCAGAATGGTGAGTCCATTCTAGATTTTAAACCAGGCTTTAATGTTATCCAAGATTCTGCAGTCTTCCCCCACAATACGTTCAATTGCTTGGACAGCTCCGTTAACCCTATTCAAAACACAAAGTGGCTTCTCTGATCCACTGACATTGGAATCATCAGCTGCATCCATTGGAGTTATGCTATTTTAAATACTTCTTCAAACATTAGACAAAGTGGTATTCAGTACCTCCTTACACAAATGTTTTTCCCAAGGTGTGCCAGTGGCTATTGTAGAGTCTTCCAAACTTTTCATGTTGGTGACACACTTTTTAGATATGCATCATTTCACGACACAGTAGTTCAGTAAGTGGAGGCAGCCCCTCCACCTGAGCCTGACCCGTCGCTGCCGCCACCCTCGCCGGAGTCTTCCTCAGCCCAAGACAGTGGCAGTGGCAGGAAAGGCACGGATCTGACCTGCGTCTGCCACCCTCACTGGGGTCTTCCTCAGTCCAGGGTGGCAGCATCAGTGGGGGGAGAGGCAGCCCCTCCACCTGGGCCTTCCCTGCCGCTACCCTTGTCGGGGTCCTCCTCAGCCCAGGGCAGAGGCAGACCCTTCACCTGGCCTAGCTTGCAGTGGCAGTGGGGGAGGCAGCCCCTCCACCCATTATATTCCCGCGACATACCTACACAGTGCAGCTGGCACACTAATGTATCACGACACACAGTTTGGAAAGCTCTGGGCTACTGGATGGCATCTAAACAGTCCCTGGTTGGCTGGGAGAACTCACTTCTACTACTGCAGCAGCCATTTCTCTCCCACAGCTTCTATGTAATATACTGGCAGTTCATTGTGCTCCACCAGAATCCAACAGGATCTTGGTCTGAATGATGAGTCCTGACAGTGCTCTCCAAATACTGGAAGGGCTGTCACAGAGTAGAGGGCAATGACTTGTTCTCTGCAAGAAAAGAGCTTGGGAAAATTATTCTTTTTTAAACTCTAAAGCCATTTCCGCACTAGACTGTTGTAGCGCTCTGATTCCACTTTCAACATCCTATGGAATCCCGGGGTTTGCAGTTTCAGGAGGGGCCAGCCAGCCCCTCCCGAAACTGCAAACCCTGGGATTTCATAGGATGTTGAAAGTGGAATCAGAGCACTATAACAGTCTAGTGCGGAAATGGTCTAAGTCCCAGAAACTTACTGGATTTGGGCAGTTGTAGACAGAGCCAGCATAGTGTAGTGGTTTGAGCATTGGACTACAACCCTGGAAATCAGGGTTTGATTCACCGCTTGGTCCTGGAAACCCACTGAGTGACCTTGAATACATCACATATGCTCAGCCCCAGCAAATCCCATGATAGGTTTGCCTTATAGTCACCGTAACTTGGAAATGACTTGAAGGCACACAACAACAACTGAATGTGCAGCCTGAAGTCCATGTGTGCTGACATTCACAAGGGCACCACTTGCACAGCTTCAACCCTGTGACTTTGAAGTGCAAGCGGATGTCCTGCATTGTAGGAACAATGGGACAATGGAATGCTTTATCTAAGGGCAAAGGAAATGGCCTTTCCTTTTCTCTGTGAAGGTGCACAGCCCCCCACCAAGGACAATTTAGCTCTGGATTTCTTGCATCTACCAGGGATGTGCGGAGGGAGAAGACATCTTACAAGCTCCCTTCCACCTTTATAACCCATCACCAATACCTTTTTTCGTTTGCAAATCAAGCACTAAACAAATCTAATTTCATAGAATCATAGAGTTGGAAGAGACCCCAGGGGCCATCCAGTCGAACCCCCTGCTATGTAGGAACACCCATCAAAGCACCCCCAACAGATGGCCATCCAGCCTCTGCTTAAAAACCTCCAAAGAAGGAGACTCAGCCACACTCCCAGGCAGCATATTCCACTGCTGGACTGCTCTGACCATCAGGAAGTTCTTCCTGAGGTTCAAGTGGAATCTCTTTTCATGCAGCTTGAATTCATTGCTCCTTGTCCTAGTCTATGGAGCGGCAGAGAACAAGCTCCATCCCTCCTCAACATGACATCCCTTCAAATATTTAAACATGGCTATCATGTCCCCTCTTAACCTTCTCTTCTGCAGACTAAACATACCCAGCTCCCTAAGCCGTTCTTCATAGGGCATGGCTTCCAGACTCTTCACCATTTTGGTCGCCCTCCTCTGGACACGTTCCAGCTTGTCGACATCCTTCTTGAATTGAGGTGCCCAGAACTGGACATAGTATTCCAAATGAGGCCTAACCAATGCAGAATAGAGTGGTACTTTATTCATTGAATAAAGTTTATTTATTCACTTTATTCGTTGAAAGCTTGCCACTCTAATGCCTGTTAGGTTTTCAGCAAAATCATGTGTTTGCCTTATTTTGGGGGAGTATTTCAGTTTATCTCTTGAAATGGAAATGAAATAGAGACATGGGTACATATCTGTGTCTGAACGAATTGGTTAGGTTTTGGGGCCACAAAGACAGGATGCTTACTCTGGTGGCAGCAGCTTTTTCTTCTCCCCTTTTTGCTTTTTTGCCTTTTTTTTACTCTTTAAAAAGCAATGACACTGCAGTGATGGCATCTCTTTTAAAAAACGCAATGGACTGGGGGAAGGCCCAGTCACAACAGCCAATTTCTGGTCAGCATGTGTTGCCTCCTCTGCTCCCAAATGCAATCCTTATTAGCAACATGTTACTGTTACAGTGAGATGAAATTAGTGAATGGGTGGATAAGACTTGGCATCCAGATCTCTGTCTCATTTGCTACTTTCAGAAGCCACATTTGAGGTGGGTCATATGTGGCCTAGTGTGTTCCCATTTGGTGCCATCACCGACAGCGTAGCACTGTCAATAAGAAAGCCTGAGATTTTAGGGAAGGGATGGGCACAGTGTGGCCTGTATATGGTCCCTGGATCCCTCTTTTGTGACCCTGAAACTTTCCCCAAAGCTCCCATTTTTTTTTTTTAAAAAATGGCATCATTTTTGGGAAGCTTTTGCCCCAAACCATGCAGAAAGCCCCCAAACATACGAGGATCCGCATACTACCTCCAAATGCCTAAGTTTTCCTCTACAGCCTCTCTCAAAATGGAAGCAGGGAGTGCCAGCCATTTTGAGAGGGACTGCAGAAGAAAATGTAGACATTATTGCTTACTGTGAGTGCAGTCAGGGTGAAGTCAGGCGGGCCTGAAATTGGCCCCTTGTCTCCATGAAGTGGTCCACCCCTGTTTTAGGGCCTTGTCTTCTGTTTTGGAAGTGAAAGAGAACCTCTGTTTTGCATACCATCAGAGCCTTATGGTGTAAGAGGGCCTTCTAAACACCCTCTGATACCACTGAGAGCTGACAGCAACCCTGTGACAGCAGAAGGACCTTTGGTTGCTGAACTGTGGCAGAAGAACTGCAGCACTTGAACACTGCATTATGCATTTCAAAGGCGGGAAGGGGGCTATGTGTATTCAGTACCTTGCATAAGGTGCAATGCTTCTGATAGTTCCAAGAAGACCATGAGAAGTCATTTGCTCTAGTATAGTTTTTCATCTACCCCTGGATCCTGTAGATATCAAGGGTTCCCTTCCACACGTGGTTGCATTTTTTTTTTTTTGGATGTTGTGTGATGGACACATTCAATTGTATCAGCAGAGTTCCACAAGTGTGAGCCTTTCACATGGATCTAATTCCTATTGATAGCTCCCACTGGAGTAGAGTCATGGAATCAGTTGGATTGACCTCCGTGTTGGCTCACTCTTGCACAATGACTCGATAAGGAGGCACATTGGCAACTATACAATAGATTGCATAATACTGGTAGTCAGCAGACGGGTAGCACAACTACTATGTAATGACACAAGGGTAGATTTCCAATTTGCCAACACAATGTGGGATCCTTGCCCTTATGTTCTGTAAAAATGTTGGAAGAGGAAGCTGCCGCCACCATGGTAATCAACCCTGGTTCAGAGGCAGCCTTGTTTTCAGCCCCCTGCCATGCCGCCATCCCAGAACCCACACAGAACCCTGCCTAGCAGCCATAACACAGTGACATGAATGGTACAATACTTACTGCAGCCAGCATAGGTGAAAAAGGGCGAACCCACAAGACTCAGAGAGTTAATATAGTAAAGACACATGAATTAGGCAAACAGCTGGGGGAGGCGGTCAACCTATATAAATAGGAAAAGGGTTGCAAGAAGCTGTTGGCAGACAACTGATCTTTGCAGTGGAAGCAGCACGCCTCATGGTCAGATCCCTTGCTCATGTTCCTGAAAACCTTGACCCTCACCTTGCATATGGACTTCGTTACTGGACTGTTGCTCTGAATTTATTACAGGACCCAGACTCTAAAAACAACAACTGGTAACTAGCTAACAAACTGTTATAAACTTTGCTTGTGGCTGCTGGTAAAAGATTCTAATTAGAGAGTTGTAAATGTTGGTTGGCTACTGGCACAGGACATCCCTACTCTCTCAAAAACATTGAAATGTTTCCCTCTTCCAGTTTGGTACTCATGAACTGGAGGAGGACTTTGCGACAGGCATAAACATACATACACAATACGTATAATATGTGCATGTGTGCGTGTGTGTGTGTGTGTATACACACACACACACACACATTTGGCTGGAAGTGATTGGATGAGGGTTTCCTTGCTACCCCACTAGAGGCAGATATTGACTGAGATCCTACATTCGAGTGTAGCGCTGACCACATAGTTCCATCCTTCCCTGTCCCAGCAGCTGCCAAGGGCTGGGAGGAGCTGCTGGAGGTGGTTACTAGTGGGGAGAGGAGGAAACAGTGGAAGCAGCAGCTAGACTTGGCTTGGTAGAGGTATGATGCAAGAACACAGATGAAATGCACCCTTCTTTTCCTTCTCCCAGGAGCCTAGAGCAGTTTCATGGTCGGAATTGCGTCTCCCTCTCCCTCCCCACTGGAGAGAAGCAAAAGCAGTGGCCTTCTAGGCTTTGATAGTTGTTGGAATGGGGGAGGTTTTGGGACAGAGTTCAAGAGCAAGAGAAGAGTCCCTTGCACCCCAACAAAAAGAAATATATACACACATTAGCCACACTTATGTGCACGCATGTCATTGATAGGATGCCAGCCAATGTGTGCATCTGCGTGTGCACACAGATCCTGGCATGCTTCTCGGGGACTCGCTCCTTCTCCTAAGCTGACAATCGGTAATTCGATGTGTGTGATCCATGCCCTGTAAAGAACTCCCAGTCTCTTGCCTTGTGAATAGGAGTGATGGGGATAAAGCCTGAGCGGATTAGCAGGAGGGAGGGAGTGAACAAGCATCTTTCAAAAGGCAGATTAAGAACGGGAAAGGTGAAGGTGCTAAAGCTTCTGTTTCACAAAGGCTGCCGTTGACTGTGTGTGTTTGACATGAGTCAATCCCCATCTGGGCATCTGTCGCAAATGTCCAATCTCTCCTTTAGTGGCAAATCACAGCCTGGGTGGGTCATCGAGTAAGAGAGGCTAGGTCCCACCCCAGTCTTTGCATCCTTTGAGTTAACCTGCCAATACTTTCTGCAGGATTCTTCAATGAGGGTGAAGCAGGGAATCCATTCCTGGTTTTAGTCCAGACTTAAAAGGCAAATCTATTTCAGATCTAGGTTTCAGCACCATGAAGAGCTCCTTGAAAGCATGAACTAAAACTGAAAGCAGATTCACTGCTCCACTAACATGGAAGTTGCTGGCTACCATGCTGATATGGATTGGAACCAATCAGTTTTTGCTTTTTCCTGCATTCAGATTTTGTTAACTTTGAGCTCCTATCTTGAATAGGGACAGGGAAAAAAACATTATTATTCATTTCCAGGTCAAACATTTCCTGACAGTCAGGAAACACTGCTGAGAAATATCTTTGAGAAGAATAGAGGGCATGCTCATCAAATTTGCAGATGATACCAAATTGGGAGGGGTTGCTAATACGCCAGAGGACAGGATCAAAATTCAAAATGACCTGGATAGATTGGAGAGCTGGGCCAAGGCGAACAAAATGAAATTCAACAGAGAGAAGTGTAAGGTCCTACACTTAGGTAGAAAAAAATGGAATACAGAAATATAGGACTTGTTTTCTGCTGCTCCAGAGACCAGGACAAGGAGCAATGGATTCAAGCTGCAGGAAAGGAGATTCCACCTGAACCTCAGGAAGAACTTCCTGACAGTCAGGGCTGTCCGGCAGTGGAATCTGCTGCCTCAGAGTGTAGTGGAGTCTCCTTCCTTGGAGGTTTTTAAGCAGAGGCTTGATGGTCATCTGTCGGGAGTGCTTTGAGGGTGTTCCTGCATGGCAGGGGGTTGAACTGGATGGCCTGTATGGTCTCTTCCAACTCTAGATTTCTATGATTCTATGAATAAAAGATCAGTGAGAACCCTTCCCAATTGTCTTCCTGTATCTAAATGTCACAAAGTGTTGCAGAAGAATTATTCAGCACAGACACACTGTGTGTGTGTGTGTGTGTGTGTGTGCGCGCGCGCAAACTCTGTTTTCTGTGCAGAAAACAGGTCTCCTGCACAAAAGAACCTGCATTCTGTGCAGAAATATGCAAAATAATTCTGCAAAACAATTCCTCTGTAAATCTTCAGGATATTCATTATGGGGAGAAAACTGCAGAGGAATGTTCATTTTCTCCTGCAGTAGGGAGAAACCTACTGTAATACCCAACCCTGCATGTGTTCAAGGATGTACATCCCAAATCCTCAATATGAAGAAATATGAAAATTTGGGTACATTTAAGGTCAAAAAACAAAACGAAATGAAATGACTCTTTCAACTACCTCTTAAACTTAATTAACATATGCATTCCTGGCACCAAGAGCACAGTATTAGAATTCACCTGCCACATAGCGGCTGAAGAGGAGGTGCTTCTCAGAAAAGGAAAAGAGATGGCAAGTTGACAACCCTAATTCAGCACTACGAAGGTTATTGACAAGCAGGAACATGTCAAGAAGAGGCAACGAGGATGTTGAAAAGTCTAGAAAATAAGCTCTACGAGGAACAGTTTAGGAAGGTGGGGGAGGTTTAGTTTGGAGAAGAAAAGATAGAAACCTGACATGATAGTCAACTTAAAATATCTGAAGGAATGTTCTGTAGAAGACGGAGTGAGCTTGTTTTTGCTGCTCCAGAGACTAGGACACAAATCAATAGATTCAATTTACAAGAAAAAGATTCCACTTAAACATCAGAAAGAACCTTTGGACTATGAAATAGTTGAGAGTCTAATAAATTGCCTTAGAGGATGGTGGACTCTTCTTTGGAGGTTTGTAATCAGAGATTGGATGGTCATCTCTGGGGAGTGCCTTGGTTGTGTATTTGTGGATGGGCAGAGGTTGGACTAGATGGCTTTGTGATTCTTTCCAGTTTGATTCTATGAACAGGCAGGGGTTGAAGCTCATCCATTTATGAACGAAGCACTCAGAAGCCTTTGCCCCTGTGGGTAAACCTATTAGATTTTTCAGCCAGAATTGCTTCTTGGGGGGGGAAGGGAGGGGGGATTTCTTTCCATCTCTAGCATGAAGACCTATGTGAGTTCTGTCAAACCCTTATCAAAAACCAAATCAAACCAAATCAAATCTCCATCCCTTTCCCCGGGTGGCCATAAGAAGATCTTGATGGAGACAGACATGCTGAAATGTTTAAGAGTTCACGAAGCAGACATGTATAGATTGATTGCCAACATCTGGCTTCTGGGTAGCGATGGGCACATTGCTACTGTTGTTGGTGTGGTTGCTGGGTGCCTTTAAGTCATTTCTGACTTATGGTGACCGTAAGGTGAACTCTCAGGGCCCTCAAGGTCACCCAGCAGGTTTCCCTGGCTGAGTGGGGAACCGCACTCTGGTCTCCAGGATCACAGCTCAATGCTCAGGCCACTACACCAGGCTGGCCCTTTGGCACTTTTAGCACTTTAGGGAACAGGAATTTCCCCTCTTTGGGGGGACATGGAATATAAAGGTGTAACCATGTATCCAGCTCACATTGAATCTTTATGTCTCTGAGTCTTAAAATTGATTATAATACTCACTCAGTCCCCAAATTATCACAAATTCAGCTCTGGGTTGCACCCATTTGTAGACACTAAGCAGGAAACTGTATGTATTCCATGCAATAAAATATAGAAATTACCAGTCTGAAAATTTCAGCTTTTCTTTTGTTCAGCATGCACTCTTCTAGTCCTTTTGTTTGTAGAGCTGAGCTGGGATACGTCTCCCTCCCATCCTCTTCCATTTTGACATAAAGTTTCCAGAGAAGTGAAATTCAACCAGGTATGCACACCAAACAGAATCTCCTGTTGTTGTTGGTGGTGGTGGTGATGATGACGTTGCCATTTCTGAGTTATGGTGACCCTAAGGCAAACTTATCATGGGGTTTTCTTGGAAAGATTTGTTCAGAGGAGCTTTGCCTTTGCCTTACTCTGAGGCTGATAAAGTGTGACTTGTCTAAGGTCACCCAATGAGTTTCCATGGCTGAGCAGGGATTTGAACCCTAGTCATATAGAGCCAGCATGTTGTAGTGGTTTGAGTGTTGGGCTACCACTCAGTCAAGGAAGCCCACTGCATGACCTTGGGCATGTCACACACTCTCAGCCCCAGAAAACCTCATGATAGGACCACCTCAGAGTTGCCATAAGTAGAAAAAGACTTGAGGCACACGACAACAACAATAACAATTCCAGAGTCATAGTCCAACACTCAAAACCAAAACACTAAACTAGCTCCATGTGATTAGCGTTCAAATCACAAGGTCACTCGGGGGAATCTCCACAGCTGAGCTGGGATTTGAACTCTGGTCTCCAGAGTTGTAGGCCAATGCTCAAATCGCTACACCACCCTGGCTCCCACTTGTGAGGTGCTGTCCAGTACTTCTCCATATTTCTCTATGCAAGGCTGAGTTGCCCAAGGTTACACTCCATGGTTCGCCAGAGATTCAAAACCTGATCTCCCAGAGTTCTTAGTCCAGCACTCAAACCACATTGACTTTCTGAGTCACAGTAATTATGCAAATATACTTCATTGTTTTCATAACAGGATAAGCCTAAATACCCTGAAGGCACAAGAACTGGTATGATCTAGGAAGCTAAAGTGCTTGGATGGGAGATTCCCAATGAATACTGGGAGGCTGTAGGCTATGTTTCAGACGAAGGAACTGGCAAAACCACCTCTGAAAACCCTGTGAAATCCATGCGGTTGCCATGAGTCAACAGGTGACTTAAAAGCATATGTGCATGTGCACACACATACATTCTGATCGGGAGAAATCTTGAATTTCTTCATTAATGGATCCAGGTTATTTTCTGGGATGTGTCTCATAACAAGGTTTAAGGAGCTGTCCTTTGTCCTGAAACTGATGGGGATGAAAAGTTCTCCAACAGTGCCTTGCACAGCTCACTTCAAACTACTTATGCTCTCCTCTCCCCCCCCCCACCGCCCTCTTATGGATTTAAAGGAGTAGAGAAGGCTGTTAATGTGCCCAGGAAGAGCGGCTTCCCTGCGGCACAGCAAACGCATCACAGAAGCTCAATGTTCTCAAGGCATTGTGCGGGCTGTGCTGCTGAGTCACGCGTATGGATTACATTATGGGATAGAGGACAATGCCAGCATTGTAGCCGCACAAAGCAAGCGAATATGACTTCGGGCAAAGACAACATTACACGGCCCCCTGGGGAGAAATACCTTTGGTGACTCCTCCCCGATGGCTCTAAAAGTGCCCGTTTATCAATTCCTGCCCCATCTCTCTCAGGGAAATTGAATCTAATCTGTGTTCCAGGAGAATAGAGCAGATCCCACCTTCGCTGGGGACTGACACACATGCTAAGCATATAATTCCTCACTGAGTTTCTTCTTGAAGGAAGGAATGAGTAATTGTAACAATTTTCTTCCTAGTGCCCCTATGGCGAAAAGATGTGGCCATGGTGCAGGGGGCCTTATACTAGTGCAATGACATTGCTGGATACCAGCGAGTGGGCTTGGCCTTTTGTGGTATCATCTAGTTGTGAAAGAGATCCTGGCTTGAAAAAAAATAATGAACTAAATCCAATTGTTAGTCTGGGTACGGGACCCCTGTTGAATCAATGGAGCTATATGTTGACTTTACAACTCAACAATTGACTGCATGGGTCTTCTCCAGTTGGGACTAAATGATTGAATTCCAGCAAGTAATGATCCCAGATCTGAATTTAGGTATTTGTGTTTACCAATAACACTGGTTTGGCCATGATAAAATTTCTTAGTTCTTCACGCCCCTCCTCCTCCTCTTCCCATTCTTCTTCCTTCTTCATCCTTTCCTCCTCCTCCTCCCTTCCTCCCTTTTTCTTCTCTCCCTTTCCCTTCTCCCCTTCCCCCTTCCTCCTTCTTCCTCCTCCTCACTTTTTCCTCTTGTTCTTTTTTCCCCTTCCTTCCTCTTCCTGTTCTTATTTCCTCCTCCTCCTCCTCCTCCTCCTTCTCCTCCTCCTCCTCTGACCAAGTCTACCAGCACTACCATCTACCCAGACAGTCTCAATGCTGTTCTTCTGGGGGCTGGTCATGATTTTAGACTATAGGTGGGCACGTGGGGAAGCCCAGGGGCTGTGTTAACATTCCGGGAGGACTGGGAGAGCTGCACCCCTCATTATACCTGCTCTGGAAGAAAATCCATCTTTTTGCCTCCAAACACACAGTAGGGTAAGGTCAGGTTTGGGGGCCTTCATGGACCTCAAGAGGCATGTTGAGGCAAAAAAAAAAAAGTTTTTAAAAAAATTTTGCAAAATATTTTGATCCTACGGTCTAGGCTTCTTCAAATGTGGTGGAAATGTCCTCAACACCTGTAGAGATTCTGGAGAGAAAAATTACCCCAGGAGCTCCTGTAGACCACAAAAAACACCCCTGGGGGCTACATGTGACTGAAAGCTGCACATTCCCCACTTCTGTTGTAGACAGATTATTTTACTTATGCTGCCCCTAAACTTACCATGTTTTAGAGTTGATCTGCATTACATATTTATAGCACTTTGGTCTCACTCCAACTACTATGGCTCCATTCTGCAGAATTCTTGGATTTATATTTCGTTGAAGTACTTAGAGCAGGAGTGTCAAACTCAATTTCATCTTGGGCTGCATCAGCATTATGGGTACCCTCAAAGGGCCAGTTGTATCCTTAAAACTATATAAATGTATCTACTCTCTTATCCAATTAAATAATTTTCTCGGCATTTGATTATTACTGCTCTTAGTAATAATTGGCTCTGACACTAGAAGTCTCGGAAAAATAATGGCAAGCAGATATGCAAGTGTACAACTATTGTACAATTTATTGAAAAATGAGTTTTGAAAACAGAAAGTTTTTTTTTAATCATCAGACAAATATTACCAAGTACTGTTTATTATATTAACTATGTTTAACTTTTTGGTCCCAGCTGAGACCCCCCTCTGTGCCTCTTTCTGCCTCTTGAACCCTCTCTGTATTCCCCCCCGACCCTCTCTGTACCCGGTGAGCCCGATCCCCACATTGCAGGCCCCTGGCTGCTGGTATTCTGAAGAAGGACCCAGCAGTCAGAACTGGTGATCTGCTTCTACTTCTGACTGTTCCTCTGTCCAACTCTCGTGAGCTGCACACAAAATTGCCATGGTAACCTGCGGCAATGCTCTGATGGTGAGACTTGGACAGAGGAGCAGTCAGGAGTAGAAGTAGATTGCGTGTGCTGGCTGCTGGCCCCCTCTTCAGAATACCGGCAGCCAGGGGGACCACAATGTAGGGATCAGGCTCTCCAGTAGCTGCAGGAGAGGTGCGAGGGCCACATGAAATGGCCTGGCAGTCTGCATTTGGCCCATGGGCCTTGTGTTTGACACATGTGACCTAGAGTTTGCTGCTAGACACCTCTAGTAGTGAGCCCCATGGGCACATAATAGACGTCTCCAGGAGATAATTCTAAGAACCTTACCAAACCATACATCATAAGATTCTGTGGGATGAAAGCAGACAAACGTGGTATCAAAATACACTCTGAGAAAGAAAATGGAAGAAAAGGCAATGAAGAGAACAGGCTGGAGAGTTTGCAAATGTTCTATTCCACCCTTGAAATAGAGCTTTTATCAAAACTTACTGTTTTTTCAAAAAAATCTTGGAACATGGTGTCATGAATACATATAGGCTGGGTTATTATAGAGTCTGGATGCATTCTTCAGTCTCTATAAAAATATCAGCTGCTTCAATTTACCTAATTTAATGAGATGGGAGCATGATAAGGTGATGTTAAAACGGAAGGCGATGATTGCAAAGTACTTCCCCATTTATCCATGCCCCCGCCCCACCCTTGCTAAAAGCTCATCTTGCCCTTTTCCTGACCCTGCTTTCCATAAATTCACCAGGTATTGGCTTCCATTTCAAGGCGGGGAAAAAAAGAAAAGATACTGGTATGTGTGTGTGTGTGTGTGTGTGTGTATACACCAGGTGTGGGAATTGTTTTACCAATCAGCTGTTCTTAAACTACAACTCCTAGCAGCCCTCACCAGCATCATCAATGGTCAGGAATACTGGGAGTTGCAGTTCAGCAACAGCTTGGAGGGCCACACAATTCCCACCTGTGAACTGCACAGGCCTGATACATATGGAAGGAGACAGACAGATGCACATAGGCTGACATCCTGTTAGTGACATTTGCAAAGTCCATCTTATGCTTGTGTGTGTTTGGTTTCCTCATTGCAAAAGTCCTTCTGCAAGGTCCAAAGCTCCCTCCCAAGACCCATTCTTGGACTGCTATAGGAGCCTCCACACCCATGGCCATTCTATTGCTGGTGGAGAGTGGGAGGGATCAGAGGAGATTCTGGCTCTGTTCCCACAGCCTGACTCAGACCAATGGCATAAACCACTTAGACCTCCAGAGGACCCCAGTTGACCTCAGTGGAAGATGTCCTTGTTTTGCATCTGGCTACTGGAACATAGCCAGGTGCTTAAGCATCCTCTGCCATTGTGGGTCGGGGGGGGGAGGCAATCACTGCCTAATTGTGAGTCCTGGGGGTACTGACATAAAAGTCATTCCATATGCAGAACTCTGACATTGCACTTGACCAAGTAGAACCATGAAGCTTCCCTGGTGTTTTGTATCAGCAAATGGGCACACCCATTAACTATTGAGTTGCTTTTCTTTTCCACTAAAAGGTGGGACACACAGATACACACACATTTTTTGTCTGCAGCATATTTCATGCTGTGATAGGCATATAGGGCAAAGGCAGTTTTATCTCTGCTTTGCCTCATTAAAACTCAACAAGCTCAGCACAGCCTCTGAAGTAGAGAGACAGAGCACAGCCAACTTGCACCGTTGCAGATAAAAGGGTTCCTTTGCTTCTCTCCTCCCCTCCTGCCGTGGCTTCGAGCAAGAGGAAGCAAAGTCAGCCTTGGTTGGCACGTGCCTGGCATCGTGGGAGAGCACATGCCCAGATCTGAGGGGGAGAGAGAGAGAGGGGGCACACAACAAGATTCTGAGATATGTGGCCTGCTTAGGTAAGGGTTAACGGTTAGTGTACCTTTGGAACTCTTTGCATTGATAGGTATGTCTGCATAAGAGAGTCTTGGCTGACCAAAGAGAAGGAGCTTTGGCTTCTGCTTTGGCTTCTCTTGGGGCCAAATGACATGTTCCATTAAATATACAGAGTGGCCCTTTCCACACCAGGCTATTAAAACGGCGCAGACCGACCTCTGACGGAGGTCTTCTGCACCATGGAGTGGACTGGGTTGGACTACTTTTCGTAGTTCCGCACCTCAGTCCGCTCCGGAGCGACTGGAACTGGTCGCACAGCATGCTTTTAAAAAACCTCTTTTAAGTGTTTTTTCAAAAGCACGGGAGCGCGCGACCCCGTGTTGCTCCGTCGCCACGCTCCGGTGCAGATTCGCAGGCGCGCACTAGTGCATGCCTCCAGATCTGCTGGGGGCGGGCTTTAGGCTGGCGAGCTTCTCCGGTTGGTGGAGAGCCTCCACCAACTGGAAGCCACCATTTTGGACGCTGGAGCAGTGCAGAGAGATGAGCTCACACTGCTCCTCATCCCGACAGACTCGATTGGATGGAGAAGAAATCCGGTGAGTCCCTTTTCTGCCTGATTCACACCCCACGTGTGGAAAGGGCCAATGCGTGGATTAGGAACCTTTTCTGTCTTATTTTCTAAAGAAGTGCACATGAACCAGCTAAGACTGGAATCACCCTGCGTAGGTCTCCATGTTGGTATGCATATAAGTCTGTAATCTCCCATTCCAGAAAAATGCTAAAAGTCTGCATTTTGAAAGTACGCATAGTGGCAGAGTTATAGGGCCTTTCCGCACTACACTTATAGTGCTATTATTCCACTTTCAACATCCAATGGAATTCTGGGGTTTGTAGTTTCCTGAGGCCAAAGAGCTCTCTGGCTGAGAATTCTAAATTCCGCCTCCCTAAACTGCAAACCCCAGGATTCCATAGGATGCTGAAAGTGGAATAATAGCACTATAACAGTGTAATGCGGAAATGGTCTAAACCTAGGTAATTGTTCCTTAGTCACAATTGTGGCATTATTGCTGTGATAGTAACTCCCCCCCTTCATTACTCTACTGGACATTTGCTACGTGGGTCCATTCTGCTGGTGAATGATGTCTCTGTGAGATTTGGCATGTGGTGGGAGGGAAACAGGGGAGATTACTTAGTTAAGTAACTCAGTAACTGACGGAGAATACCGGTTGTTGTCTTTTGGTGCCAATGGAGTCAAACTGCTGTATGAATGTGTGTGTGTGTGTGTGTGGATTGAATTTAAAAATTAAAAATAAGTTTGAGTTTAAGCCTCCACTACTATGTGCAGTATAGTAGTGAAAGCTATTTGGATGGAAAATTGGATACATAATTTGGGGAAAAATATCTTATAGAAATCTACATGTTTGATCATAGCATCACATATAACCCAATAAGAGCAGTATGAAGAGTGGAGTAAGGTTTAGACCCAGTCTAGCAACTTTTTTCAGTAGCTCCCCAAGATTTTAGATTTCTGTATCTTTTTCCCCCCATGGAATGCACATTTAAGAACTGATTCTGACCAAACTTGATATTTAGGCTGACATCCCCAATACTTTCATAGAAATTCAAATCAAGACCAATTAGTAAACATTGGCCTTATCTGGAAAACTGTTGCATTTGGTCTATTTTGCATGGAACACAGTGTGAAACACTGGAGTGGTTAACAGTCAGATTTTTCTTTTATTTGAACAGAATGAGAAATCACCAACATTGATGCGGGAATTGCTGAGTAAATTTACTTTGTTGTTGTTATGCACCTTGAAATCAGTTCCAAATTATGTTGGTCCTCAAGCCACCGTGCAACACTGCCTCTGGTAAATTTATTAGTAATAGAGAAATAAATGTAGGATCAGGTTTGGGCTATGAACAGAAAGAAGAAAATGTGCATCACACCACTGCTCCACTAGCACAGACTGTACCAAGTACCAGTATATTTAGGGAGAGGGGAACAAGTCCATGGCAGAGCGCTGTGCTAGATGGAGCAACTCCTAGCTGCTCCTTTAATTCAGCGGAGTGAATGAGACTGAATTCTCCTATCCCAGAGGAAGGGGGAAGCAATGGTGAGTTACATTTCCCCTTCCTGCTTACATACACACATGCATAGGCACCCTTTCCAGCTGGCATGGGCCCATCCTGAGCCTTATTCAGCTAAGACGTCTCCGGCGGCTTGTATGGGAGTAAGCCTCCCCACAGTCAAAACATACATTGAGTCACCCATTTCTTTTCACAGCCATGCTCCTCCTGATTATATTTCCCACCTGCACAGCAGCCACAGCACGAGAGCTCAGCTCTGGCACGAGGACAGAAAATCAATGCTCAGCTTCGGGAGCATCTGCCCAGATAACCTGGAAGGGCCAAGCAGAGAAGGGTTGAGAAGCTACCTTGTCCTTGAGCAGAATCTTTTGCAGCTAGCACTGTCTTTCTTCTGGGTTCTTAGGCCAAAACCTTTGCTATTGCCTGCTGCCTGATTCTTTGGCCATTTCCGCACTAGACTGTTATAGCGCTATGATTCCACTTGCAACATGACTAGGACTGCACCATTCACATTCAAAGCAGGTGCTCTACCCTGATCCACAGTGCCTCTCAGTGAAGAGATAGAATGAAGGAGGTATTCACAAGCTGGAATACTGTTGGAATATTACACATAAGTAATTTCCTCTATGGAAGTGGTTGGCCATGGTTATCCAATGCAGGACATCTGCTTTCAGTTCAAGGTCACACGGGTGGGGCTGCGCAAGGGGTGCCATTGTGCAAGTCAACGCACATGGACTTTGGGTTCCACTTTCAGTTGTTATTGTTGTTGTGTGCCTTTTTGTCATTTCTGATTTATGGTGACCCTAAGGCAAACCTATCACAGGGTTTGCTGGGGCTGAGAGTGTGTGATGTGTCCAAGGTCATCTAGTGGGTTTCCATGGCCAAGAGGGGAATCAGACTCTGGCCCCTGGGGTCATAGTTGAATGCTCAAACCACTACCCTACATTGGGTCTCTACATTCACTTGAATAACATCATAATTCATTAACTGCTCTGCAATGCCATGCTCGTGAAGTTATGCTCCATCTCCTTGATGGTGCATCTCAACCATATTCTTATAGGTAGCAATACTCATCACTAACACCTGTGTTAAGCAAAGAGCTATTAGACTTACTGTTCCTGTAATGTGAAATTGACAGCTTTGGGGTGATGTGAGGATAAATAAGTCTTGGGATGTGAGGCACTCAGTTTCTATGGTAATAGATGTCATATAAACACCATTGCTTGATATATTCCCCACTGTCTGCTTTTTCCAGCATTCCTATTAGGTACTTATACAGAAGGGGCCACGGATACTCATAGCTCATCTTCTGCATGCATATTGAAACCAGACACAGAGCGGGACACATTCTCTCTCTCTCTCAGAGAGAGATTGGAGGTATAAAGGAAAGAGATAGAAGTGGAAGGCTGGTCATGGAGATTACCTTATCTAGACTATCAGGGAACACATTTTTACCTGCAACACCCAAACTTTACTGATGAAAACTAAAGAGGCTTATGAAAGCTCTATGGGTGTTTCTGAACACACAGCATCTAGCACTACTGAACAACAACAACAACAAAAAACTACAAAACTATTCTTTTATTCTTCCTCAAAGTGTGTTTGAGTGTGTGTGTGTGTATGTGTGTGTGTGTGTAAGGGGGGACGGGTAAGGAAAACAAAGAGAGAAGAGGAAGGTTGCTCTTGTAGACTATCTTATCTAGACCATCAGGGAACACTTTTTTTTATCTACCATCCTCCCAGCATTTTACAGATGCAAACTAAGGAAACTTAATGAAAACTCCCAGGATCTTTCTGGATGTACAGCTCTTAACATTACCAGTCAAAAGATACTACAGAATTATTCTTTCTTTTCTCCTTAACGGATTCTCTTCCTGTCACTCTCTCTCTGTCCCCCTGTCTCTCTCTGTTTCTCTCAATCTGTGTGTGTGTGTGTGAGAGAGAGAGAGAGAGAGAGAGAGAGAGAGAGAGAGAGAGAGGAGGTGGGGATAGAGGAAAAGAGAAGTGGAAGGTTGTTTGTGCAAATTACCTACTCTAGACTATCAGGGAACACATTTCCAACATCTCACAGCCTCCAGCATCTTAGAGGTGAAAAGGCCCATGAATACTGCCAAAATGTTCCCAGGGGTCCAACTCCCACCACTAATAATAAAAAGATACTACAAAGCTACTGTCTTTTCTCCTTAATGGAAATGTGTACGTGTATTTCCATGTACAGAAAAAAAAAGTTGGTACTACAAATGGGAAAACAGAAATATACAAGTGGTCTCTGGTGTCTTCTGCAGACATCCCCCTCCCCATAAAACTCCACGACTGAGGCAGAATAATGCTACAGTAAAACCCCAAGGGTTTGGGAGAGAATCATGTTCACATGATTATGCCATATCAATAAATAACTACGGTAAGGGAAACGGCATGCTTGGGGGTTAATAAAACAAATGTATAATTTTCAAAATTCATATGATAAACCATAATGGAGACTACAATGCCCCAAATTACGCACAGATGCCTGTGATATGAGATGGAATGCTGCTGAACAGATTTATCTCTTATTTTTTAAGCAGTAGATACAAACAGAAGGAGATTCTCTAAGTAACAAACCTCATCACCCAGTAATGAATTGCAGTTTTGGTCAATTCTGCCCCATCCAGAAAATCTGGGGTGCATATCAGAAGAGGAAGATTTCCTCTGGATGAAAACATGAGCGACATAAAGTGTTATGAGCTCAGTCTTTTGGGGAGCATGTGCTTATGCGCTGCACTAACTTGACAGGTGCTCATGGCATGCAAAGCCATTGATCACAGCTTCCAAGTTAAATCTAGGCCACACACACACATGCCAGGGATGCGGGGGGAGAATTTCCTTCCCTTTGCTTTTCAGTGACACACTTTCAAACCAATAATCAAAGCTGAAACTTGGTTATCCTGCAGAATCCACCATTCTCTGTTTTTTTTTACAAGGGAGTTTTCCAGTCTGAAAAATGCAGGCATAAATGTATATGTTCAGGGAAGGCACATGCCAACATATACAGAGGAATGAAGAAACCAGGGACCTTTTCTCACCTTACCTGCTCCTGGTGGTGTCTTGTATCCTGGCAGCAGCTCTGCTGGGAGCGCTCCCCTCCGCACCGGCTGCCTCTGGGATCCAGGAAGTGTGATGGCCCGGCTTCTTCTTGCTGCAGCACAGCCAGATACTGTCCTAGGCTGTGCTGGGCAGGAAGTGCAGCCATTGCGCTTCTGGATGCTCTGCACACCATGTAAGTGTGGAATGGCAGCACAATCATGGGTCATTGATGAGGAAAACCTGTCAATGATTTAATCTGTTATTGCATCACCTGGTGACAGGAAAAGGATGGGACCATGATGACGTCATGGTTAACCGTCGTCATGGTCCCGTCCTTCTCTTGTCCTTGTGGTGGGACAAAAAGGGACATAGGAGAGAGCCTTTTGGGCTGTGGTACCTCATTTAGGGAATGCCCTCCTTTGGAGGCCTGATTGGCTGGTTTGTTTCAAGTAGCAAGATCATAATTTTTTTTTAATTCAAATATTTAGTATTTTATTTATTTATTTGTTTCAAGCATTTAGAACAGAATCTTTTTTCCCCTTAATGTACACATTTGTGGCTTTAACTGTTTTAGTCCTTTCTGCTATTTTAACTTGACGAGCAGTTTAAAATACCTTTATCCCATTTAAATTATTTTAATGCGTTTGACATTGCTTTAATTGCAAGCCACCCTGAGATCTCAAGATAGAAGGCAGAATAGAAATATTTTCTCTGTCTGTTTTTCTTTTCTTTCTTTCTTTCTTTCTTTCTTTCTTTCTTTCTTTCTTTCTTTCTTTCCAAACAAAGTTATACCAAGCTGGTAAGATTTTGAGTACACCTCTGGAGATGAATTGTATGGCCAAGTTTGTATGAGACTGCTGGCAAACTATCAACTTCTGCCAGCATGCTTAAGTTGGAGGGTGAAGGCTGTTCCTTTCCACAGTTATGCAACACAAGCTGGAGGGTGTACCACTAAGGCCAGTCAATGGAAAGGGTGATGGGATTGGACCAGGGTGTCTTCCAGCTGCCTTTATGCAAACAGAAGAAGCCACTGTGCAACGTGGTTCAGGATACCTCCTTCTGCAATGTTGGAAAATGTACCTAAACTGGTGTAACTCTTAGTAGCTGAGAGGATTCCAGCTTTGATCTGCCATCTGAAGAGATGCTCATCACCAGAAAGCTGGCCACTAGATGACACACACTAGTCAGACCTACTAGGAATACAACATCAATGTGAAACAGTTGCAAAGTGCTTCAGTGGAGAGACTACCTACACTGATGAAATAACAGATTTTCAGGATAGAATCATAGAATCATAGAAATCTAGAGTTGGAAGAGACCCCAGGGGCCATCCAGTCCAACCCCATTCTGCCATGCAGGAACACCCTCAAAGCACTCCCGACAGATGGCCATCCAGCCTCTGCTTAAAAACCTCCAAGGCAGGAGACTCCACTACACTCCGAGGCAGCAGATTCCACTACTGGACAGCCCTGACTGTCAGAAGTTCTTCCTGAGGTTCAGGTGGAATCTCCTTTCCTGCAGCTTGAATCCATTGCTTCTTGTCCTGGTCTCTGGAGCAGCAGAAAACAAGCCCTCTCCTTCCTCTACGTGACATCCCTTCAAATATTTAAACATGGCTCTCATGTCCCCTCTTAACCTTCTCTTCTGCAGACTAAACATACCCAGCTCTCTAAGTCTATCCTCATAGGGCTTCATGGCTTCCAGGCCTCTCACCATTTTGGTCGCTCTCCTCTGGACTTGCTCCAGCTTGTCAATATCCTTCTTGAATTGGGGTGCCCAGAACTGGACACAGTATTCAAGATGAGGTCTACCCAAAGCAGAGTGGAGTGGTACCAGTACCTCCCTCGATCTAGACACCATACTCCTCTTGATGCAGCTGAGAATTGCATTGGCTTTCTTGGCTGCTGCATCACACTGCTGACTCATGTTCAGCTTGTGGTCTATGAAGACTCCTAGATCCCTTTCACACGTACTGCTATCCAGCCACTTGTCCCCCATCCTATATTTCTGTATTCCATTTTTTCTACCTAAGTACAGGACCTTTCATCAAAATATATTCAAATTAAATGGATTTGTACCCATTTCCTCAACTTATTCTGAGTCCTAGGCTTTTAGTGAGTGTGGAATCATGGCATGGTCTGCAAACGAGAAATGAGGGAACTATACCAAATGAGGACGAAATCGAGGATCTCAAACCAATTCCCTTTTTAAATTCAGGACAGATTGGCGTTGGAAAAAATGGCTTCATTATATAATATCTGTCATCAACTATTTGAAAGAAACCAACACAGCTAGACCAGACCAGAAACACATGCTAAAACATCCCACTCATTAAAAGGAAGTGCGCTTTCGCACAATACTTTACAGCTTGTGGAATTAATTGCCGCAAGATGTGACAAATACACAGATTTTGCTTGGGATTATGTAAATTCGGAGAGGACAGATCTATCAAAGGCTGCTAGCCAATGTGATCTATAAAGGGGCTTCTACCTTCTGAGGCAGGAGACCTCTAAGAATCAGATGATAGCCTACCTATCCCCGATTCTGAGTATCCCATGAGCCTTCTTTGGTGAGTGAAGAGGGACCTTAATGGATACTAATGTAATAGCAATATATAGCAGCATGTAATAGGATGTGTATTTCTATACCACTTATCAGTGCTAAGCGCTCTCTAAGCAGTTTACAATGCGTTAGCTAATTGCCCCCAACAAGCTGGGTACTCATTTTATCAACCTATGGAAGGATGGAAGGTGAGTCAATCTGGAGCCCTGCAGGATAAAACTGACAACCTTGTGGCTACAATACCAGCATTTAACCAGTTTGAATCAGAGTGCATTCATAGCCACGAAGGTCTAGGAATGCACTCTTCGAATGATAGACCCTGTGAAATAATTAAGCCTCCATCCAAATGCTAGTCCATGGTGGCATCTCAATGTTATACCTACATCTCACTTCCAAATCCCACTGAACCCATGAGAATTAGGTTAAGTGAACAAGTTCCATTGATTCAATGAGCCTTTTCTGGTTAGGGTTAAATAATTTTTTTTATTATTTATTTATTTGTATCCCGCCTCTCCATATGGATCGAGGAGGCAAACAACTTACAAATAGCATGTATTTCAAAACATTTCTATACATGCCCCTAACAAGCTGGGTACTCATTTTACCAACCTGCGGAAGGATGGAAGGCTGAGTCAACCTTGGAGCCGGGCAGGATCGAACTCACAACCTTGTGGCTTGCAGTACTAGCATTTAACCACTGCGCCACCACGGCTCCTTGGATTTAGGCCTCACAATGCCAAGTGTAAAGCTTGAAATTTATTGTTGGGAGGAGGCATAGTTTTACATTGTAGATATAGGCCAGCATCCAAATGCTTCTGAACATGGAGTACACTGGGCTGGTCATGTGCTGGCATGGGTGAAGGGCAAGGTGCGCAGGCAAAGGCAGTGGCAATGTACTCAGGCACTTGGAAGCTGCCTTGGAGTGGGAGGATGATGTCGCACAAAGAGATCTTGAATATCTCCTTAGGAATGGGTGTACCTAAGGCCTTTTCCGCACTACACTCTTACAGTGCGATGATTCCACTTTCAACATCCTATGGAATCCTGGGGTTTGCAGTTTAGGGAGGGGCCGGGTGGCCCCTCCCGAAACTGCAAACCCCAGGATTCCAGAGGATGTTGAAAGTGGAATCATCATGCTATAAGACTGTAGTGTGGAAATGGGCTAAATCCAGGTTAGGTATAGATCTGGGCCAATATGCTTCTGTTTTTAAGTTTTCAATACTTTAATTGGTCTAAGACACCTGGAGTCTTTTTTTCTTTAAAGAAATAAGTGTCCAATATATTTTGACAACCTCCACCACTACCACTATGGCCATTTCTGCACTACACTGTTATAGTGCTAGTATTCCACTTTCAACAACCTATGGAATCCTGGGATTTGCAGTTCAGGAAGGGGCCTTTAGAATTCTCAGCCAAAAACTCTTTGGCCTCAGTAAACTACAAACCACAGAATTCAGTGTAGTGCAGAAATGGCCTAAGAATCACCCTGTTTGTGGGGGAAATGTGTTAAGAAAGTTTAATCTATACATTTTTTCCCTTTTGTATGGCAAAACTTCTGTATTATAGAAAACACATTAGAATATTGGAATGTAATGGTGTAACCAATAAAAAACAGCTGTAGGGAAATATTGTTATATAACTACTAGAAAATAAGCTGAAGCTGAAGTAGGAATAGAGACATACCCATAGCCCTTAGAGAAGGAAGTTGATTTGGGGAAGGGGAAAAGGGGAGCTATGTTTTCTCTCTAATTTGATATTAAGAATAGTTACTAAACTGATAATGTTCATGAAAAGCAATGTAAAATGTATACAATCATCCCTCCACGTTTGCTAGGGTTAGAGGCACAGGACCTCTGCAAATGTGGAAAAACCGTGAATAACTCTTGGCCCTCTCAAACCATATTTAACACCCAAAAACACACCGTGGATTCCTTTGGGGCACGAGGTTCCTTCCCAAGGCAGAAGTGAGAGGCTGGTGGGGCTTACGGCCACCTCCTCTGCTGCCCCACACCATTTTTGAGAGGGACTTACAAGCCTCATTCCCAGTTTCTCAGCCTCATGAGGCGTGCAATCCCTATTGAAAATGGCACAGGGAGGCAGCAGAGGGGACAGCAAATAATCTGTGAAGAATCAAATCTGCAAAAGTGAAGCCTGCAAATGTGGGGGGGGGGCTGTACAACTTTGTAGCCATCTTGTTCCCTTATTTCAGGGCTTTCCAAATGGTGTGTCATGACACATTAGTGTGTCATCTGAAGTGTGCAGGTGTGCTACTTTTCTGGGCTGAGAAAGACCCCCTCACTTGAACCATTCCTGCTGCTCTGCTGCTCTGGCTGGGGTCTTTCTTTGCCATGGGCAAAGGCAGCCGGCCAGGACTGGTTAGGAGGGATGCCTTTCCCGTTGCCACTGTTCTCACCAGGATCTTTCCAAGGGTGATGGCAACGGGCCAGGATCAGGTGTGTGTGTGTGTGTGTGGGATTGCCTTTCCCGCTGCCTCCAGCCTTGCCAGGGTCTTTCACGGCGAGGGTGACGGCAGTGGGACAGGATTGAGGGACTGCCTTTCACCACCCTAGATATTCCTCTGGGTACTGCACATGTGTAATTGGTTAGTTTAACCTCTGATTTGCTAGTAAAACTGAATTACTGTGTTGTAAAATAATGCAGGTCGAAAAAGTGTGTCACCAACATGAAAAGCCTGGAAAGCTCTGCCTTGTTTTATTGAAAGTTGGCTTTTAATAAAGATATAATAATAAAAAAATAAAGTTCAGATTAAAACCCATAGCAGTTTCACAGTCCCTTTTGTATGGGAGCCAGCAGTCACCACTGGGTATGCCGGTCTGTCCGATACCCCAAACAAATTCCTTCCTCAATGTAGCATCATAATTCACATTTCCGCCCCCATTTAAATGCACTGCATTTGCTTGTTTAATAGGCTGAAGCTCATTCTCTATCATCTGTAACAAACAAAATGTCAAGCGACTGCACCCAGGAACTCCCTCGCCCTGGCCCAGTGCCCAGCGGTGAACATGCCTCCTAGAAGGTTCCCTAGGCCAAAATGACTCCAGCTGAAGACATCTCAATTCTGCCCTTTACATGCAGGGAGACAGTGGTGACCTACAAATGTCAGGCTGATGGGTTAATTAATTTCCTGACTCTGTATCAGATAGAAGAAGACATCACCTGAGATTCCTAATTGAGCTGATTATTTCAGTGGCCAGGTTTAGATAATTAGTTAACGTTGTCCCAAAGTTCTCTGTTTAAAAAAAATGTAGAAAGAAAAGCAAAGGAGGATCACACTGGGAAGCATGACTGTATGGGAGGATGCAGAATGAGATGAGATGGGAGATGAGGTTCATCAAAGAGAGGTGGGTGGATGTTTGGATTTACAGTGGAGACACACTCAGAAGTATTGGGAAAAGACTGGGGCTTTCTCCAAAACCAGGCTTGGGGACTCTTCCTTTTTGACCTTGGACACAGGGGTTCTCAACCTTGGTCCTCAATTTTTCCCCATTTCAGCTACCACAAGCCCAAGTCACTATGGATACTGGGAGTTGAAGTCCAAAATATCTGGAAAACCAAATGTTGAAAAAAAAAAGGATCATTCTGGTGAACGCCCCTGAACTACAGTACTAGAGCTTTCAAGCAGATGATTCTAAGGATATCCTCAAACTATAATGCATAGGATTCCATCAGATGGAACTGTGACAATTCAAGTGCTATCAAAACACTCACAATATTCCTGTGCTACTTGCTAGATTCCTCAAACAAAGCTAAGTAAAATTACCTACAGGTTTCAGAGAAATATTGTTTGTTGTTGTGTCCCTTCACTTCAAGTTGTTTCCAACTTATGACCCTATCATGGGGTTTTCTTGGCAAGAGTTATTCAGAGGGGGTTTGCCTTTGCCTTCCTCTGAGGCTGAGAGAGTGTGACTTGCCCAAAATCACCCCATGGGTTGCCATAGCTGAATGTCATGGGCCAGAACTTGGCTTCCCCAGGTGAACAGCCTGCAAGTGCAGCCTCAAAGGAGGCTATGCAGAAGCAAGCACACTAGGAACTAATCAGGCTGGGATGAGAGCCAGCTGGCTCCAGCCTTCTTAAAGAAGGCACAGGGCAGTAGCTGAACACCAGAAACAATTCATGTGTTGCTGGCCCTTGGCCTGTGTTCACTGGTTTCCCTGCCTGGATCTCCTGACCCTGGGTGGTCTGACTGTGTTGCCCACCAGATTCCTGGACTATAGGGCTGTTTCTGGACAATGTTTCTTTCCACCATGAACAGGCAAACTGTACAGACTGTTAGTGTCTCTGTTTGACTTTGAATGACCTCCTGCTAGCCCTGCACTCTGTTGCCTGAAAACTGGCAGCTGGTGTCTTCAACACGGAGCGGAGATCTGAACTCTATTCTCCAGAGCCCTCATCCAACAATCAAACCACTCAACCCTGCTGGCTCCCCGGGAGAATATCCTACCTGCCAATGTTTTAGCAGACTTGAATGGAGATCTAAAATACATGCTTTGGTCACACTTGCACTGTCTTGGTACCATTCTTTGGAATTCTGGGATTTCCAGTTGGGTGATGTTCACAGAAATCCTTACTATGGAGCACTAGAGGATTCCTCTGACATACACTGAAGCTCTTGAACAGAGAACTCAAAATACTTAAGGATTCCATAGGATGGCACCATGACAATTAAAGTGGTATGAAAGTGATATAAATGTGTAGTGCATATAGACTCAGAGGCTTTTCACACGTTACCCATTTGCGTGGCTGGGGGGGGGCGTCTCACGTGAAAAGCCTTAGCCAGAATGCTGCCGCTTCCCCACTCCTTCGTCCCGCAAGTCACTTCCTCGTAGTGCAATCGTCGTGCTAGCGCCCCGCCCCTTCCTTCCGCAGCACAGTCTGGGAGCTGTAGGCTGCGCTGGGGGAGGAAGCGCGACCTCGGTGCACTGCACACAGGTAAGTGTGCGAGGGCCCCATGAGGATTGCACAACCGTGCAGTATTTTCAGCTTAGAGCCGAAAATAAGAAAATGTGCGAGCGTCCCGCTTTAGGCTCCTGAGCGTTGCGTGAGTGGGAGTGCGTCGTATGGACCGACGCTCCCATTTATGCGACACTCAAGGGGCCCTCGTGCAAAAAAACCTGCGTGTGAAAATGGCCTCAGAGATGGAAGGAGGGATGAGCAAATGAATGCACAGATGCACACATATGCATTTGAAGCCGAAATCATTAGAGCACAGAAAAGTGGGAAAAGCAGAAAAAAGGGAGAAAAATAAACAACAATCATATCAGAGGAACATTTTTCCATTTGCTGGAAGGAGCATTACCTTCAGTCCCCCACTGCAAAGTAATTGTCAGGATACAAAAGATAAAAGCCACCACAAGATAACACAATAGAAGGCAAATTACAAGGGCCACGTACACATCACGCCAGAGGAGCCCAATCAGGTGGGTGGCTTCTTTTGCGTGGGCTTTTATCAAATTTAATTTGAAGCCAAGTCTCCTTTTCTCTTTTTTTCCGTGAATAATTGCTTAAAGGGCTCCTATTAAACAGAGCAAGGGAATCAGACTTCCCCCCCCCCAGCGCCCTCATTATTCAAGGGGCAGCAATGTTCCCTCTGAATGCCTCCGTCCAACATGTAGCAATGCCTGTGATGTGGATTAAAAAAAATCAAAGATAACGAAGCAAATCAGAATGTTAAAGGCACAGCTGCTGCAGTTGGAGAAAAGCTGTTAGTGGGTTCCTCTCACTGTATAAACCTGCATAAGTCAGTATAAATTGGCATATATCCTGACAGTCTGAGGACCAGCACGGTATAACGGTTTGAGGATTGTACTACAACTCTGGAGACCAGGTTTTGATTCCCCACTCGGCTGTGGAAACCCACTCAGTGACCGTGGGAGCATCACACACTCTCGGCCCCAGAAAGCCCCTTGATAGGTTCACCTTAAGGTCATCATAAGCTGGAAATGACTTGAAGGCACAGAACAACAATAAGAATCTGGACTCGGATAATGGTGTCTAAAAGCCAATTCCTATAATTCCAGGAAACTAAACTTAGGAAGGTCCAGCGGCATGGAGAAGGTACTTGTTTAGACTACAGCTCCCAGAATCCACTGGCTAGTGTGTTCTACATAGGCCATTTCTGCATTAGACTGTTATAGCGCTATGATTCCACTTTCAACATCCTATGGAATCCTGGGGTTTGCAGTTCTGGCCCCTCCCGAAACTGCAAACCCCAGGATTCCATAGGATGTTGCAAGTGGAATCATAGTGCTATAACAATCTAGTGCAGAAATGGTCATAAGCTTGTCCCGTGTGACTTAAAAATAGCCACCTGCTCAAAGGGGTAAGAATGTAACTCTTCGCAAATTTTGTTCTTGAAGAAGACCAATCAGTAATTTTAGAAATTTTTCTTCTCATTGAAAAAAAGTATTTGAAAAGTTCAGGACTTATTTTGCATGACAGTCACAAATTTTGTGCAGGAAACAGCAGTTTCTCCACCAAAAACAGCAGTCCTGCTGCATGGAAAATGTTTTCTGCTCCAAACATGAAAATTTTACACAGAATGTCCTGAACTACGAAGAGTCACATCAGTCTGGAGTTCTTCTCACTTGGACTTCCTAACACTTGAGAAACTTTTTTTTTAACCATTCCTTGCATATTTTTCAACATTTCTTCCATCTCTATTCAGGGACAATGAAGTAAGATTTATTATTTTATTAAAACATGTATATCCTACCCAGCCTTGCAGAATCTGAGGAAGGGTAAAACCAATGGCCAAGATCCTATTGGTAACTTGCTACTAGAACAGACCTGATGAATTACCCTTTGAAATAATGCATTGATTGTTGAGTCAACACGAAAGCAAAACCCATTGATTCAGTGGGTCTCTTCAAGTGGGCAACTCCTCATAGGATTTAGGCCAATATAAACGGTTAAAAACAATTCCAGATCAAGAAGGATAAAGGGAGAGTTTTAAGAGGCTCAAAACACATTAAACAAGTTAACAAGTTAGAGCAGCTTAAAAGGCTAAAACAGTCCAAGCCATGGACATTTGAAAAGTAATTCAAGCCCAAAAGGCTGTCATAAAAAGCAATGCTTTGCCGTGGAGACAGAAAGAAACCTACACCAACTGGAACACCCAATTTAATTGTCAGTCTAGGTTGCTCCTCTATGTGGGTGGGGTGGTGGTGTCAGATATGGGGGCAAGGATGATAGGGAGGAAGCACCATCTTATTCTTTGCCTCTGGCAGCCAGTTTTCTTGGGCTGGCCCTGCTATTATGGCTAATGGCCCCCATGGGACTGATCGTTCTGGAATCATTTTATTTTCTAGCCATATTCAGATGTGTTTGGGTCCGCCCCTCTGTTCCTTCCCCTTTGCTCTCAACGCTACATGTACTTTCTCCTCATTTATCTGTCTCAGTTCAGTTGCGGAGAGAGACAGAGGAGAGAAAGATGAATGAGCTTCCTTCCCAAAGGGATTCCTCTTGGGTTCTTCCTGAGTCAAGGGAGGACATTTCCCATATACCGAACTGGGCTCCTTTTTTAGGTCGCAGGGGGATAGAACACCCCCTCCCCTCTTGCTGTCTCTCTCTCACACTCTCACACACCAAAACCCTGGCCATTTCTGCACTAGACTGTTATAATGCTATTATTCCACTTTCACCCTCCTATGGAATCCTGGGGTTTGCAGTTTAGGGAAGGACCTTTAGAATTCTCAGCCCGGGAGCTCTCAGTAAACTACAAACCCCAGAATTTCACAGGATGTTGAAAGTGGAATAACAGTGCAATAACAGTCTAGTGTGGAAATGGCCAGAGTTACAGATATGTTGGTCTTCCCTTGTCAAGTAACCTGGCCCGGCCTCATCTCTTTCCTTTCCAAGCATCCAGAGAGTCACAAACAAGGGCTCACACAGCTACACATGCTGTGAGAAGCAGACGCAAGCTCATCCACTCAAACAACTCCTCCACAGATTTCCACCCACACAACCCGGTTGGCTGGCTGTCCTCTCAAGGAGGGCAACTCTCTTTTTCTCTTTGTTACACACAGACACACACACAGACACACACAGAGACACAGATACACAGGAGACCCATGCCAGCCATGAGATAGTGATCAACCAGAGCTGTCTACCCACGCAAAGAAAGATCCTGCCTCAGAAATATATACACCCATAATCCAAATTTCTTTCTTCAGCAGACACTCCCGTACAAGGGAAATACTGTCTTCAAATGCACACTGGGGTAGTGAACAATACCAAAAATATATGATCTCTTTTTCTTTCTCCCTCTCTATTCTTCCCTCCTGGCAAGCTAACCCATCCATTTTATCCATCTCTTCCAAATGCATCCCTACAAATAAAAGGCAAGTGAACCAGTGGTTAGAGTGCTGGATTGGGAAAATCCTGCTTTGGTTCCCCACCCAGCCAAAAAACTCACTGGATGACTTTTTGGCCACTCTTTTTCTCAGCCTGACCTATATTTCAGGATGGATGTGAAGATAAAATAGAGAGGAGAAGAACCATGGATGCTGCCTTGAGTTTGCTGTAGGAAAAAAGCAGGATGTAAACTAAACATATAAATCTGTTGTTCTGCACCTTCAAGTCCTTTTTTACTTATGTGATCTAGTTGGGGATTTCTTCTATGCAAAATTTTCATGTGGCATTTTTGCACCAAACGCAGCTTCTTCTACACAGAAAACTGCAGAAATATTGTTTTCTGCACAGAAATACTGTCGCCTACAGAGAAAATGCTGTTGTCTTTGCAAACATACCCCGTGTGAATTTTGCACAGAATAAGTATTGACCTGTGAAGTTCAGCTCTCTAACCACTACACCACACTGGCTCACGTTTGTCTTTTATTTCTAGGCATCGCATGTGGGAGAGAAGGAGAAAATGGATGGATTGGCTTGCTGGAAGGGAAGAAGAGGGAGAGAAAAAGATTTTTTTTCTGAGGGAGTTTGCAATATTAATATACAGCTATTAAGAAACAGTATGTATCTTCAATAAGAAATGAACAAGAACTGGAAAGGCAGATGCCACTGTGTTGACCCATCTGAAGAAAACATAATCCGAAACCCACAGGTCAGCAATAGCTTTATTATAAGTTTGTCTTTTGATACACCTCTCTATCAGGAGTCCAAATTAAATCCCTGTCATATAGTCTACCCTCCAGCCTTTCGTGGGGCATCAGCCGTGATGCCTTCCAGGGATTCTGGAGTTGTAGGTCAACCCTCCCGAACTTTCCCAAGCTGTGTGAAATCATGTGAAATTGTGTGAAAATTGTAAGTCGAGTTGCAAGTGTGAAATTGGACCCTTTATGACTACATGTTGACATATACAGTCAACCCTCCATATCTACGGATTCTATATTCCAACCATAGCTTGAAAATATATATTTTTTTAAAACAAACAAACCTCCAAAAAGCAAATGTTGATTTTGCCATTTTATATAAGAGATGCCATTTTACTATAACATTGTACATAATGGGACTTGAACATCCACAAATTTTGGTATCCATGGGTGGTGGTGGTGGTGGTGATGGTCTTGGAACAAAAGCCTAGTGGATACTGACGGCCTGCTGTATATAGAATCATAGAGTTGGAAGAGACCCCAGGGGGCATCCAGTCCAACCCCCTGCTACATAGGAACACCCATTAAAGCATTCCCAACAGATGGCCATCCAGCCTCTGCTTAAAAACCTCCAAAAAAGGAGACACCACCACACTCAATTGAGGCAGCAAATTCCACTGCCAGACAGCTCTGACCTTCAGGAGTTCTTCCTGAGGTTCAGGTGGAATCTCCTTTCCTGCACCATGAATCCATTGCTCCTTGTCCTAGTTTCTGAAGCAGTGGAAAAGAAGCCTGCTCCCTCCTCAACATGATATCCCTTCAAATGCATAATCATATAACTATAATATATATTATAAATATTATATATTATAAATATTATTATAATGATAATAAATATAATTATGATTATACATTGATACAGGAACCAGTGTAGTGATTTAAGCATTAGGCTACGATCTTGGAGACCAGGGTTTGATTCCCTGCTCAACCATGGAAACCCACTGGATGACCTTGGGCATGTCACACACTCTCAGCCCCAGAAAACCCCGTGATAGGTTCGATTTAGGGTTGCCATAAGTTGGAAATGACTTGAAGGCACACAGCAACAACAAATCCATTGATACATCTATGCAAAACAAATGTGAGATCAGTAGAAAGTCCCTGCTGGAACAAACCATAGGCCCACTTAGGTCAGCATCTGATTTCCTACAGGATTCCCACATTTTTAAAGTCTCTGGTGAGCCTGCAAATAGGCCATGTACATGATAGCACCCTCCAGGTAATGTTCCATACCTAACAGCACCCTGTTACCATGACTAGCAGCCTGGTCTGGATTTGCTCATTCCTTATACTCCCTAGATTGTGAAGTCAGGGGGAATTGAATGACCTTTTTGATGTAGCTGGATTACAACACCCAGCTATCCTCAAGCATGCTAGGTAGGACTGCTGTAAGTTGCAATCCAATTGGGATGGAAAGAATATTTAGAAATTATTTTTTAAAAATGGTTGGAAAATGTGATTCTCAGCTGTTGGAAAAAACCTGAGGAATATCCTGGATCGAAATCTTCATGGTTCAGTACTTGTTCTGTGCAAAGTTCTCACAGGGTATGTCTACACAGAAAACAACATTTCCTGTGTAGTAAACAGCATCTCTGCACAGAAAAAAAAATTCTGCTGTTTTCTGTGCAGAAGAAGTCGCTTTCAGTGCAGAAATGCCACATGAAAATTTTGCATAGAAGAAATCCCAGTCGCGTAGGGACAGGGGAGCGATGGGAGCGGTTCACCCCCGGTGGCAATGTTTTTGGGGCATCCTGGCTCATAGTCATGTCCCTGCGTGCCACAGCCATGCTCCCGTGCACTGTGGCCACACCCCAACATCATAGCCCCGCACCCTCTCTGCACTCCAAACTGCACCGCTGAGAAATACCCAAGTAGAATATTTTCTGTACCGTCGACAGAATTTTCAGCACACAAAAAAATATTTCAGTGCAGAAATATTGTTATACATTGTATGCAGGAAACTGTTTGCCTTGTGAAAAAAAATACCATGTGCTAATTTTGTGCAGAATAAGTCCCAAACTCTATACAGTCTTCAAAAACTCTGCAGTTTCAAAATCGTTCTTGCAGTGTTACCATACCCTTCCACCCCTCCTAGAAGATCTGCTATGCTCTTAAATTGGACTTATGAATGACCTGAGAACATGCTTGGGGTCATGCTGACTGGAGATGTGTTCAGGGTTATGATGACCCAGACAGTCCAGACAGGAAAGTCAAGACAGGATTATGCAGAAAACGCTGATGCTGATGGGTTTGTGCTAATCCCTTCACCACTCCAGGCTCTTTGCATTTTTGAACACAATGGAAGATGAATTGCTCAGATAAAGCAGAGACCATCCCTTGAGCTTACCCTATGGAGATCTTCCCTATACACCCTACACGACTGAACATCAAGAGATTGTCATGTAACGCATCAATGTTTTGCAATCTGACGTTAAAGCAATCAGCCCATTCTGGACCCATTTGTCAGTCCTGTGGGAAAACCATTATGGTTTTGTCACTCTTCCGTGCTAACCACATCTGCTGTCTGGGCCCCGGTGCTGCAACTTTCTTCTCCAAGTCTGGTAACTATCACCCTTTCCACCCCAATCTCTTTCTATCCAACTGTTCCCACCTCACTTTTCAAGAGCCTTGAATGGATCTTAAGAGTGTCTGATTTCTCATATATTTGTTAATCCAAAAAAAAAAAGATTACTCTGTTTAACTTTTAACAGGAATCCTCTCTACAGTTTGTCCTGGTATACATAGGTGAAAAGATCCTGCCATTACCATCCTCTCGCAGGTCTCTGTTGAGCTATAATCCCCCAGATTTTAAGGAGACACTGGTGTTGTGGGGGAACCTCAAAGTCAGCCACCTCTTAGGGTAACAGGAATAAGATAAAAACTGGTAATATTATCTTTGAAAATGAAAATAGTGAGGAATTGCACCCCAAACAAGTAGGGTGTGAAAGTAGTGAAGTGTTGAAGAACCGACCCCCAGATTCCCACACTTAATCTAAGTAAAGCCACCCTGGTTGGTGGCCATCTTTATGTCTTGTGACACTAAGTGCCACAGTTTAACTAGCGCTGTCTGGAAAAAGTCTTTTGTTAGTCTTGAATCTCTCACCATTCAGCTTTATAGGTTTTCCCCATCTTGTAGTAATATAGGAAAGGAACAAAAGCTTCTCCCTACCTACTTTTTCTACATCACGCATAATGTCACACCCCTCCATCATCCACTTTCTCCTCTCCCCTATAAGCTGAACAGCCTGCTGATTTTGCAAATATTATTTCTTTCATAGGGGGAATTGCTCCAACCATCTGATCCTTGTGGTTGTCCTTTCCTACCTCTCCTGTGGCTCTGCTGTGTCCTTCTTGAGATGTTTTCCCAGCTATGAAATTTAAATTCCAGCTAGGACACTGCAGGAGAAGGACATATTTAACTTGGGTAGGGAACGTTCCTGTTGCATTTAACTCGGTGCAAGCTAACCGGTACGATGCCAGTATTGTTGTAAGCATGTGGTAAACAAACCACCTCGATCATGCCAAGTCTAAATTGATTTTGGCATCTAAGCTGGATCAGGCCTGGTTAGCACTTGAATGGGAGACTGACCAAGAATACCTGGGACCAAGGCCTAAATATCCTAATGGCATCAGATCCCATCTGATTTTGAAAACTAACCAAGGTCAGCCCTGATTGGTACTTGGATGGGAAACCACCAATGAATACCAGGTGCTGTTGGCTATATTTCAGAGGCAGGAAGTAACAAAACCACCTTTGAGTATTTTTTTTCCCCTAAGAAAACCCTGTGAAATTCATGGGGTCACCATAAGTCAACAGGCAACTTGAAGGTACAAAGGCATACAAAGCAAGGAACTAGCAAAACCATCTCTGAGCATTCCCTGCCTAGAAAATCCCATGACATTCTTGGGGTTGCCATAAGTTGACAGGTGACTTGAAGGTACAATTCAATTTTCAGGAATTGTGCCTGAAACTCTGGACAGACATTGCTCCCAGTCAGAGTTGACAGTTCTGCCCCAGATGGACAAATAGCCCGACTCAGGCTCAGATGCAGTGCCATGCTCCTGTGAACATCCCACCAGATTTTAATAATATTCGCTTGCTGGAACTGAGTGATGCTGAGAGCTATCAACAGATTCCATGATGGCTGTTGATGGTTGTTTTATTGTGGTTGCTCCTAGAGGATTTTAATGGCTTTAGTGGCAATTAATTCACACATTTCCAGGTAAAGTTTGCAATGGCAAAGTGGGGGGAGACATTTTAATCAGTGAGGAGGCAAGTGTTAATTGATAAGTCTGCAGGGTGCAACTTGCTTTTTCTTTTGAGGCCATTTCGGTGTTGGTGTTTTCTCCATGTAATAGGGAATGAATTATCCATGTTACAGGAAACCATTTTATTTCTCAAATTGTAGGTTAATTCCCCCTTCCTTGAAAAGACACCTTGATCCTGCTGTTGAGGATATGTAAATTAAATAATGAATCAATGATTTATTCATTAAAAGCAGAGATGGGGAGCCTTTGAGGGTATGGGCCATAGGATTTCCTCCATCTGATCAGCAAATGTCCTCTGCTGCCATCTCCAATTCATGATTGGAAATAATCGGTAATAGAATATTTATTTAATGTAAAAAAAATAGTTGCATGAAAGTGAACTCTGGTTTGCAAAGCTGATGCGTGATGGAAGTGAGCTCTGGTTTGTAGATGGGGATGCTGTTGTGTGGAAATGAGCTCTGGTTTGCAGACCACAAAGCTGTTGAATGCAGTGAGTTTTGGTTTGGAGACTGGGAAGATTTTGCATGGAAATGAGCTCTGCTTTGCTGACAGGAAAGCTGTTCCATGGAAGTGAACTCTGATTTGCAATCCGGGAATCTTTTACATGGAAATAAGTTTCGGTTTGAAGATCAAAGAGGTGTTACAAGGAAATGAACTCTGGTTTGGAGCTCTTTCATGGGCAAGAACCCTGATTTTCCTGGCCTTTAAAAGCTGATGAGCTGTAGAAATGCTTAGCAGGTGCAAACCAGTGAGCATTCTGTTCAAAACTTGCTTTAATCCTGACAGTTTCAATAGGTGGGATATCTGCTAGTCTTGTCCTTCTCAGCCTCAGACCTCCCCAATTCCATATGCAATCAGAGAGTAATAATCCTCACTTACCTTCTAGGGCTAGAGTATGGATTATTGCTGTAATATATGCAGAATGCTATCGAAATATTTAAGTATTCCAAAGTATTGTGCTTTGGAGAAAATAAAGTCATTGTCAGAATGAAACTCATTTGCTCAGTTCCTCTGACTGATTTTGTAAGAGCTATTCTCTTAACTGTCTTTGTGTGTGTATGTGTGTGTAGTGTGTTCCTTTTCACCAGCCAGCTAAGTGGGCTCCTGTGTACTTTAATCACCGAACAACTGCCAGCTTCAGCAATTCAGCTAAGGTTCCAGAAGATTAGTGTGGCTGTCCCTCCGCCAATGAGCGTCTTCCTGGCATTTAACTAATTCAGGCTCTGCTACTGGAACAGAGCTGGCACTTAGAAAAGAGAAGCTGAGCTATTAGGGGAGAAATCCAGGAGTTATCATCTTCAATGAATTAGCCAGGAAAGCTCCAGGAGGGCAACTCTCTGCAAAAGGCAGCTGATCCAACTGATGGTTGTCTTTTTCTTCAGTGGTGAACCAATCATCCCTCCCTGCCCTCTTCTTGCACTGCCCCCTTGGTGGGAGAAAGAATGAAAAAGGAAAATAAAGACTGCTCTTCACAATGTTTCCCCGCCAAGTGCAGATGTGAAGTGTTTCTGTTTGTCTCTCTGCCTGTTCTTCTCTACCTATCTATTGATCACAGGTGTAACCTATCAGATTGGCACCATTCAACTTGATGGGAAAGTGGTATGAAAGTGAAATGACCAAGGATGGAGACTAAGCTGATAAACAACATACGGGCAGCTCAAAGGCTGTTTGGGCATGCCTTGGAGTCCTCAGCCAAGATTCTACACTGAAGAGACAGAGCATAACATTATGTTCCTGGAGATATGCAGAAGTTACAAGTAGATGTGGATCCACATGTGCACAAACATCTGTGCACAATTCAGTCTGCCCATCCAGATATACAATGCATACTTTCATGCATCATTTGCAGTGGCCCTATGTGCAGTATGCATAATAAAATGGCATCACATGTGCAACCCTGCTTCTGCAACATTGAAATGAATGCAGATGTTCTGAGTCAGAGAAACATGTCCAACTCTTTCCATGGGGGAATGTAGTCATGTGTAAGACACCACCAGGATTCTGGCTCTTGCAATCTGTCTTTATGGCGCTATAGCTGTTTGGGAGGCATAAGAAGGGAAACTGGGCTAGCACTAGCAAAGATAGTGCACAACAAAGATGGTTCTGGTCATCTGTTGTGCCTATTTAAATCATGCTCCTGTATCACCATGGCATAGGTTAGGCTGAGAGACAGCAATTGGTTGAAGGTCACACACCTCTGAAAAGGGATTCTACCTGTGTCTCTTCAAAGGTCCACCTTGAAATACTGCACCAGACCAGCTACCCATCAGTTCCTTAATTAAGGAACAGTTATGGTTCCTGTTATGGAACTGTTATGGTAACAGGATGCTACTTCTGTTTCCTTCCATTCTGACATTGTCTTTGCAAGAGGGCAAGACCCTGTGTGTGTCTCTCCTACTCACTTTGCCTGGGTAACGTCCAGAAGATATAGGGGAAACACATCCCAGCTGCATCCAATGCCAATGCTGTCTCTGTTTTGTGGGTTGCAGAAGGCATGAGAGAGACAAAAAAGCCCTCTCAGGAGCTGCCTTATACTGGATTAGACAATTAGTACATCCAATTCAATAAAGGAAGGGTGCCTCAAGGTATCATCTGCCAGGTGTTGTAGGATGGCAATTTCCCAAATTCCTCCCCTTTGGCTATGTTGGGACTTGCCGTCCAACAACATTTGGAAGAACACCCTTTGCCTACCTCTGATCCTCAGTAACCAGGACTAGTTTCCCAAGGTTTCAGACAGTGATGGGTTGCCAGGTTAGGAACCACATCTGGAACCAAAAGATTACTCCTTATGAATTTACAAGGGTTTGGCCCTGGCAGTATCATTAAGTATGAGGAATTAAGCATCAACCTCATTTGCCCAGAATACAGCATTCAAATAATAATAAGAAAAGGCTAACAAATGAAGACAATATATATGCATACCCGTGTTTGTGCAATGTCCTCTTACTCTGAGATTCCTCACCCAGAGACATAGAGAAGAAGGATCAGGCTCTGAGATCTGACAACCTCAGTGTGGTTTCTAAGGTCTACCTTGAGATGGTGGAGATTGAACCTGGGACTTTCTGTGTGCAAAGCATGAATTCCTCCAGTGAGCTACAGTTCTTCCTTTCTTCTGGCTGCAATCTGCTGTCCAGGGCCATCTTTGATCCAGAACAGACCCCATCTACCACCATTTTCTTAGGTCATTTGTAACCAGTTATCATACCTGACTCCTGGAACCTTTTCCTTTCATTCCCACTGTTGGTTATTCCTTTCGCCCCAAAAAATCTTGGCATCTCAGAGCTTGAAAAAGTTAGCTTTCCAGATCATAAAATGCTACTTGTTTGGAATACAGTTTCCAGAATTCCTAGAGGATGCTGGAAGCTGGAATTCAAAAAAGTAACTTTTTCAGGGTCTGCACCATTATGTCCCTCAAGATTCCTCATGAATAGAATTCTAAGTGATTTATAGGTTTTGGAGAACGTTCTCACTGCAGACATTTCAGTCGTATCTACACTGCACCGTCATAACTATCTGACACTACTTCAGGTGCCATGGCTCCACCCCATGGAATCTTAGGACTAGTAGTTGGGTGATAACCTTATCATTCTCTGCTCAACATTTCTAGGGCAAATGATTCTCAGCCTCTGGTCTCTCAAGGCTCATTGACTACAACTCTCACAGTCCCTTATTACTGGCCATGGTGTCTGGGCCCTCTGAGAGAAGAAGAGCAAAATATCTGGAAGTCCAAAGGCTAAGAATCATTGCTCTAGTGGGATGCCCCTGAGTTACAATGCTAGAGCTCACTAATTTTCAGAGAGAATTCTGAATTTCTCACCAAACTGCAAATTCCAGGATTCCATAGGAGAGAACCCATGACAGTTCAAGAGAGTATCAAACACTCTCAGTTCTCAGAGTTCCTTTTGATAGAAATTAAATTTGGGCAGTAACACTTCTCTGTCTCTTTGCAATGGATCAGTCAAGTTCACAGTGTATGATCCAGCAGTTTGTTTTTGCCAAAACATTATCAACTGTCCATCTCAGATGGAGGAGATGGAACAAAAAGAATCCAGCTGTTTCCCAATTGACAGGGGCACACACTTCACACTCTTTAACTATTCTACTGACAGCCTGGCAACCCTTTTGTGTGACTATGATAGCTAACCAAATGGGAAGCAAAGTGTTTTGTGGTGTGACAAGATCTGGTGTGTTGCAATCTTGACATATGTTGACACATTCACAAGACTGGTTCAGCACATGCTGGGTGAGGCAATATTGATTGTTAGTGTAGGAAAACTCCATGGTGATTCCAACTTTTTTTTTTCTTTTTTGCATGAATGCTCCTCTTTGGAATCTTTGGCAGTTCAATCAACCACACCATCTTTATATCTTATTTATAAAGCACTTAGATGGAAATGGATGGAAAAGGGGAAGTATGTGTGTGTTAACGTGCCCTCAGGTTGACTCTGACCTATCATGACCTTCACCTAGGGTTTTCTTGGCAAGCTTTCATCATAGAAGTTTTGCCCTTGCCTTGCTCTAAGGCTCAGAGAGTATGACTTGCTCACGGTCACCCAGTAGGTTCCCACGGGCGAACATGGCTGTTCTCCTGGAGTCCTAATCTAACATGCAAACCTCGAAACCAGAGCTTTCCATACTTTTCATGTTGGTGACACACTTTTTAGACACGCCTCATTTTGCAACACAGTAATTCAGTTAGTAATTCAGTAAATGGAGGCAGTCCCTCCCCCTGAGCCTGGCCCACTGCCACCGCCTTCACCGGGGTCTTCCTCAGCCCGGGGTGGCAGCAGGAGAAGCAGCCCCTCCACCTGTTACATTTGCATGACACACCTACACACTGCAGCCGACACACTAATGTGTTATGACACACAGTTTGGAAAGCTCTGCTCTAAACCACACTGGAGGATTCCACCTCCCACCACACACACTGTTGGGTTTATCCATCTAAATGTTTCTGTAGACATAAAAATTCCATCCTTGCCTGCTCACAGAAAACTAGCATGTCAGGGAGAAGCCTAGGCTAGGACAAAAGCACAGAAAAGTTACCTTTTGGGGGACAACTTTCAGAATGGCTGAAGAATAGGGCATTCTGGGAGCTGTAGATCAAAACATACCCAAGATCTGAACAGAAACTTTTCTCCAAAATACTAGCTTATGCATGCAAGTATTTCTCTCTTTGTGTCTCTGACTCTCTCTCTCTCTCTCTCTCTTTTTTGAGGTGGAGGAGGATTGCATCCTGTGAGCCCATAGCGGTAGAGTGAAGGGATACAGCCAGAGGCAACTGTTGGCTCCCATGTCAGTGGAGTGATGAATCCACTCTGGCTTCTGGTCTCAGCTTGAAAAGATCTCTCCAGGGTGCTTATCCCTGCCTCTGAATTATGTTCAGCACCTTGGACAGCACCATTCAGCTTCACTTCCACTTTGATATCGCAGCCATTGGCTGCTGCTAGATATACATTGGATAATGGTTGCCCACCATGGTAGCAACTGGGCTGGGGTTCCAAGTTCTCACTAAAGTGACATTAATTTGGGTTTTAAGAAGAGGTTCTCAAAGAGTGGCCCATTAACTGTAAGTGGCTTGTAAAACCCTTCCTGTGGTCCCCAAGGCCTCCTGGAGGTCAAACATTTTTTGGAAAAAAAAAGGTCCCCAGGCTATCTCTAGAAGATGTAGATATGTTTTGACATGTTTCAGGGTCATTTTAGATCTAGAAGAGGTCTTTAAAAAAACCAGGAAGAGAGCAAGTCCTTCCTGTTGTAAAAAAAAAAAAAAAGAGAGAGAGAGAGAGAGAAAAGAGAAGCTCTTCTGGGTCTAAAATGGTGGCCCCCAAAAGTGGGGAGAATGGCTCCCATACCTCTTACAAAGCCCTGGTGGAGCTTTGGGGGCAGAAATATTTTGTGTGATGATGATTTAGGGTGCAATCCTCCATGTTCTCCTGACCCCCTCTAGCCTCTGCTAAGCCTCTGATTTAAAAGTTGAGGAGTAGGAAATACACACATGAGAGGCAGCCACACTCTTTACCCAAAGAGAGGACAAAAAAAAAAAAAAAAAGGCTGCAATTTGAATAAAATGTCTGAGTTCTAATGTACAGATGCAGAGGCATAAACTGGGAAATAACAGCTATCGCTTCAAAGAGGAAGGCAGTACTTTTCACTGTCAGGGTGAGCACAGCTCCCGATAATTCTCTGCTAGGGAGTTCCAGCACGCTCTCCTGAACTACAGCTCCTGAGAGAAGGGACTGCGGATTAAATCAGCATACTGTGGAAATTCTAGTTCAGTGGAAAGGGCTAGACTTCTCCAGGAGACAATTCTATGCATGGTATTAAACTGCTAGAATTTCATCAGGTGGTGCAGTGATATTTAAAGTGGTATCAAACTGATATAATTGTGCAGTACAGATACCCCTGGAGTAGTTGTCTAAAGCAGTCCTCAGCCATATCAACAGATGACTGTCCAGATCATGCGGAAGCAATGATACCATTCTGTTCTGCTTTGGGTTATGCCTCACTTGGAGGATGGTGTTGAGTTCTAGGCACAATTGAGGTGAAGACAAACATGGCTAGGGGCCTGGAGACCAAGGCTATTTCCATCCTACACTGTTATAATGCTATTATTCCACAACCTCCTATGGAATCCCGGGGTTTGCAGTTTAGGAAGAGACCTTTAATATTCTCAGCCAGGTAGCTCTTGGGCCTCAGTGAACTACAAACCCCCAATTTCCAGCAGTATCCGGTAAAGATCTCGGCTTCAGATCCTGCCCCACACTGGACCACTGGCATCCTGGGAACCTCTCAAGGACTGGGAAGTGTTAAGAAAGGTAGCCCTGCAAAGCAATCATATATAATCTCTTCAGAGGAATCCATACCCTCCAATTTTTCACAAATGAAAACCAGGACACATGTGGCCAAGCAACATCTGAATGTGGCTAAGATGGCAAACACTGTTAAAGAGGAGAGGCTGCAGCATTTTCCTTTCGACTGAGCCTACTTGGAAGGTCCCCTCCTCTTTTCTCCCCCACCGTTTTACTGTTTCAGCTCAGTTTGCAGCAACTGAAGTATGCTGAGGACAAAGAGGGAGGAGGAGACAAAACTAGGACATTTTGAACGCAGTTGAAAAAATGGGAAGACAGATGAATTGTCTTCATCTGTTCCTGCCAAACTGAGACTTTTGGTGAGTGTATGAATTTGGTGAGTGTATGAATTTCCAAGCTATGTCTATGCTCACACTTTATTCTACAAGCCTTCATTAGCTCTAGAAGAGGCCCATCTTCCAGTACTGCTTTGCAAGATGATAAAGAAAGGAAACCCTTTTCTCTCCCCTTTCCACCATGCACCATTCCTGTTTTTTCTTTTTACCAAAGGGATGCTCAAGGGATCCTTTAAATCCAGCGACTAAAGAGTTTTTAATTGATTCATCATCTTCCTTCTAACCGATTCATGGGTCAATTCAGTTTTAATCAATGACCACATTAGCAGAACTACAAGATAAGCCTCCTCCTTGACAGCTGGAAAGAGTGGAGGGCAGGGGAGACACTATGAGATAACTTACCATCGAATAAACCAAGGCTGAGACTCCTTATTAGAAGGAAAGGACATCTTTAATGTTTTCTTTTAAATTCCCAATTACAATAACACACTGGAACCAAAATAGCCTCCAAACTGAATACGTGCACTTTTAATTTGCAGCCTTCCTGATTACAATTTGCTTTCTCACTGATGAAAATTGCCTGTCACTGATTAATCAACAAAGGATTTAGTCGAATGATCACACAGGAACACCAGTGTGAGAGGGGTGAGTCTTTCTCCAGACAATTTGCAGGCTCAAGCAAAGAACAAACTGGCTCCTGCCTCTCTCTCTCTCTCTCTCTCTGCTCCAGTCGTGGTTCCCAGATGCCACAGTCTAGCCCTGAGGTTTCCAATGTCTCAGGACCTGGACTTTCTCTGTGGGATCTCAGGGAGTGGAGGAGGAATCTTAGGGTGAGAGTGCTGCCTTGAAAAATGTGTATATATTCCTTTTTCATTAGACTTGGTATTATTTGTTTGAATATCATACTTTATGCCGCACCTTCCAACATTTACAGAAGGAAACCAGGACACGTATGGCCAAGCAAATCAAACAGTGGTCAAGATGGCAAAAGTTATTAATTAGGAAGCATCCTAAATATTTTGTACTTCATTTCTCAAAGATCCACCCAAAAGTTTGGAGAATGATTTAGAAGGCCATAATCCCCAACCTCTGCTTTAAGGAGATGTATACCCTCCAGTAAGGGACAGTGTGGTATAGTGGTTTGAACATTGAACTATGACTCTGGAAACCAAGATTCAAAACTCTGCTTGGCCATGGCTGACCTTGGGCAAGTCATACTCTCTCAGCCTCAGAGGGAGCCAAAGGCAAACCCTCTGTGAACAAATCTAACCAAGAAAATGCCAGGATAAGTTCCCTTTCAAGTCACCATAAATTGGAAATGACTTGAAAATCAGGACACATATGGCCAAGTAACATCATAGAACAGTCAAGAAAATGGATATTATTAATAAGGAAGAACACACAGAGTAGGAGAGTCTGCAGTTTGCTTTTGCCTGACTGTACTGGGAAGGGAAATTTTCTGCTCCCTCCACTCCTCTCTGTCCTTAATTGAGTGCAAACTACTTTTCCACTTTTAATTCAATTTGCAGCAATTGAAGTAAGCTGAGGACGAAGCAGGAAAGCGGGAGGAGGAGAGAGAAACTGAGACATTTTAAAAGAGTTAATCAAGATTGTCCCTTCCAAATTGAGAGAGTTGGAAAGTATGGCATGCAGCTGTAATTGATGCCCGAAATTTCATGCTTAATGACATCACAAAGGATTGCTCCTGCTAATATCACCTTCATAACATGACCAGGACATGCCCTCTGTGACCTTACAAAGAGTCATCCCTGGTTCTCGAGCTTTGGTCCTGAAAGTCAATAGGTTAGATTAGACTGGGGAAAAATGAAAGTATCAGAAAAGTGTTATGAGAACTGGCAATGCTCAAAGATAAAAGGACAGGAACTTGTCTCTGCCTCAAGGATGAAAGATATGTAAATAATGGAGGGTTTGGGAAAATGCCTAAACTGGAACGATGATGTGAGATTCATGATATTCTCTAATTACAGCTTTGCAAGTCCAAAATTGTGTGACAAGGTATAAAACCTGTAACCATCCTGTACGTTGTAGTCTCAGCAACTTCGAATGAAGTATTGCTGTGTTTCACTCTTTGTTACAAACATATGCTGCTTTTTAACTCTGAGTGAAGTTTATGGATTGCAAGTTATTCAGGGCATGACACCAACTTATGGAGACTCTAAGATGAACCTATCACAGGGTTTTCTGGGACTGAAAGGATGTGACATGCCCAAGGTCACCCAGTGGGTTTCCATCATTGAGAGGAGAACTGAAACCTAGTCTCCAGGCTCGTAGTCCAATGCTCAAACCATTATGTTATGCTGGCTCTAACCCTCATTTTCATCTTGGGGTCATACTATTTGCCCAAGCTAGCTACCACTGGCAACAACCTGTTAAGTCATGCCTGGCAAATCTGCAAAAACTTTCAGGTTTACCAAAACCACTAAAAAAGAGCACAGCCACATGACACAAGGACAAGAGGCCCTGAAATAAAAGGCACCAATTTGGACCAGTTATGGATCTAACCACAATGAGGCTGGCTCTGAGAAGGTTAATAAGGAAAGATCTCTATGGGGGGGGGCTTCTTCTACCCTTTCCTTGAAAACTTGCCCCCTCCATAAAAAATCTTGTATGGTGCCTAATGAAATCAGTCACATCATTTCAGCCCCTTTTCGCTCTTTTCTCCCCCACTTTCCCCCACCCTTCCTGCCTTCTGCATGCACGCCCGCAACGGCTAATGCTGAACCGAAGAACTGCTCCTGATGTGATTTTTAATCAGGCTTCAATTCATATCTTTCCATCCTGTTTAGCCGGGATGGCTCGAGAGGTGCTTTGTTTCACGGTTGCCCGAGCTTTGGAGCCAGTCGATCTCATTATCCCTTTGAAATGTTCCTTGTTGCTCATGCAAATGTTTTTTGAATGTGCTGGGAAATTAATAATATCCTAGCGCTCTCGGGAGAAACAATGGAAGCCGCCTCGAACAGCTGAGTGGAGGAAATGGAGAAGCTCTCATCAGCAAAGCAGGCACTGGAAATCATTCCGATAGGGAGGTCATCATGATGGAGGGGTTTGAGGCTTGGGCAGTTGTGTGGACGTGTGGGACACATTGGCCAGAGAAGGTGCAGAACTAGTCAGAAGGATGATCAGAGACAGAGAGGTAAGAAGAAGAAGGGGGAAGGCCAACTCCAGGCATTTTGCTGCCTGAGGCAAAGAACTAGGGCCAAGATCCTACATCACAGTCTATGGCCAATTCCACCCTACACTGTTTTAGTGCTATTATTCCACTTCCAACATCCTGTGGAATTCTGGGATTTGCAGTTTACCAAGGCCAAAGAGCTCTCCGGCTGAGAATTCTCAACGCCCCTCCCTAAACTGCAAACCCCATGATTCCATAGGATGTTGGAAGTGGAATAATAGCACTGTAACAGGGTAGGGTGGAAATGGCCTTTGTGAATCTGTTCTGATTAACAGTACCTGTAGGATTCAGGCCTAAGCATTGATTTGTCCTCTGATCTTCCTGGCCAAAGTCCTAAATCCAATTTAATTTTAGCAGAGTGAAAATTTCCACTCGTGTATTGCCTTTTTGTGCAAACCGTTGTGCAAGAGACCAAACAGCCGATTGCACATGTGCTATGCAACCTCTTTACACTGAAGCTGTTCAATCACTCTTCAGAACTGATAGCTCACAAAAAAGTTGGTTTTAGATATCACCCTTCTGTTATCTTGGAGAATGTGCAACTGGTAGCTCAATGCCATGATTGGATGCAGGCCTGGCATTCCAGCCACTGATCACTACTATCGCTCATTCAGTCACAGTAATAATTAGATGTTGCAAGACTGTAGTCAGCCAGCTCTTCCATTCAGAATGCTTGGTCTTCCCAGTATCCACACCTCAGCATATCCAGTTTTGACTCTTATGTTTTAAAAAAATACCAGCTGGAATCTTGTTGGTTAATCCTGATTAAAGTAGACTCATTGAATCAATGGTTGAACTCATAACTAAATCCAATGTATTTGATGGGTCTGCACCAAGTGTATATGACAATAGGATTTCAGCTGTCATCTTCCCCAACCCTAACAAATTTATTTATGCCTATACATACCACACACATCCATGGAGATGTCTCACAAAATGTTAACTTAAAAAGAAACAACCATAAAAATCCAGTCTGTGCAAAGCACGCACTAATTAAAACCAAGCCAGGCAGCAAATAAAACAACAGCAGAATTAAAATCACAATTTATATGAAGCCCCGTGGGCGGTGTTGAAAAGCTCTGCCTCTCCTAAGCTTTCGAAACCCCATCGCTTTCCTTAGCCCACTGCGGTTCCGCTGCCTCCAAACCGTCCCCTTGTATAGATTTTGGCATCCCAGTTGTTAATAAGAAAAAAGAGGGAAGGTGGGGGGAGGTGGTTTGATGAGGCTGAGATCTAGAAGCCAGAAGTGATGAGTGTTTTAATTCACACTTGGCATCTAGGTGAAAATTGCCCTGTCTAATTTTCCTCTTTGAATATTCATTGATAGCTACAGAAGTGCTCCAAAGCACAGGGTGGGATAGTCTTCAGACCACAAAGAGGCAGTTTGATGTTCTTTTGGTATGCTGGGTTGTCAGGGGCCTTCTCTTCTGAGATTCAGACTTTGAGATGCAGGGCACTAAGGTGTTTCGGACTTGAAGCATGAAGTCACCTCCATCAGGGAACAGAGTTTGATGGGAGAGAAGTGTCCCATTTAACACGGGGGTATGAGAACCAGTGTGGTTTCATGGTTTGAGCATTGGACTCAGTCACGTAGGGATGGGGGGGTGATGGGGGCAATTGTCTCTGGGTAGCAATGTTTTTAGAGTGTCCCGGCCTGTTACCACACCCCCACATGCTCTGGCCATGCCACCATGCACTACAGTCACGCCCACACGCACAGTGGCCACGCCCCATGTGCCATAGCCCCCCCTCCTGCCCCCATCCCCTCCAAGTTCCGCCACTGATTGGACTATGACTAGAGACCAGAGTTCAATTCCCTGCTCAGCCATGGAAACCTACTGGGTGACCTTGGTAGGTTTCCATGGCTGAGCAGGGAATTGAACTCTGGGCACATCAGACATTCTCAGCCTCGGACAACCCAGTTAATAGGTTTGCCTTAGGGTCTCCTTAAGCTGGAAATGAATTGAAGGGACACAACGACAACAAACATGAGTCACAAAGCACCAACATGGTTTAGTGGTTTGAGTGTTGGACGAAAACTTGAGGAGACCAGGGTTCAAATCCCTACATGGCCATGGAATCTCATTGGGTGGCCTTAGACTAGTCACACACTCTCTCTGTCTTAATGGAAGGCAATGGTAAGCCTCTTTTGAAGAAATCTTGCCAAGAAAACCCTGTGAGAGGGTTGCTGTATATCAGACTCAGCTTGAAGACATGGAACAACAGCACGATGAGGCACATCTGTGGGGAAATGGCTGGGTTGGGTAGAATTCACACAGGGCCATGGGTTCCTAGCATGCCCATTCAAATCCTCGTCAGCCCTATCATGTTCCCACAGGTGTGATTTCCCTCATCCCTAGGTCACTGGAGTTGGAGCTGTGGGGGAAACAGCTATACTGAAAGTTTCTCTGAAGGCCCCAAAACTAGTCCCACCATCAGGCAGGTTGAGACAGTTAGCTAAGGTAGCAGAGGATGTGAGGTAGCAGGAAGATGTTGGGAGAAAAGCCTTTGTGCCCGTGGCCTACCCTGTACCCTCATAACCTAGCTAGGAAGAAGATACTGTCCTAGCATCCATGATCAGAAATAGGCAAAGTTACCTTGGAGGACTACAGATCCCACTGGTCATGCTTGCTGGAGAATTCTAGGAGCTGTGGGTCCCAAAATAACTTTCCCAAAGTTCTGGCTGGTGCTGAATAAACCTTCAACCATCAGTCCAGTCTGCTTTTGTATGCACAAAAGGGAGAGAGAGTCATAATAGCTGGCGTATGGGTCTTAAGTCAACATAAGTGGCTTTACATATGGGGAAAATTGAATGTAGAACTTTCACGGTGTCCGTATTCCCCTAATGGCTAGCATGATGTTGCAATGTATGGGCAGAGAATGGAGTGACTGATGTGTCACGGCTGATGAGCAATGAGCACCAAAGTCCATGTACACATCTGGAAGTGCCAGAGCACGATAGAAGTGTCGCCTGTGCCTCAGAAGTGCTCAGTATGCATAAGAAGTACCCAATGTGCATTGGAGCACTCTTGCCAATGCCTGGATACATATCTGTCCAATTCACTGACAAGTTTTCTGCAACCTAACTATGGATTCATAAAGTTACAATGAATCTCGATTGCGAATCGAACTGCTTGATCTGAGAATCTGTTTCAGCCTTTTTATTTAAAGTCCTTACTGGCATTTTTATTGAGATCTTTATTGGGCTTATTTCTAACAACTTTAACTATTCCAGTATCTGAAATTATCTCCAGTCTTGGGGTAAGAAAAAGACTGCCCAGTGACTTTCTGCTCTTCATGGCTAAAATGTGCCCGCAAGCTCTGAAATGGATGGTGAGAACCAGTGTGGCGTAGTGATTTGAGTGTTTGACTATGACCCTGGAGACCAGGATTTAATTCCCCGTTTGGCCATGGAAACCCACTGGGTGACCTTGGACACATCACACACTCTCAGTCCCAGAAAACCCTGCGATAGCTTTGCCTTAGGGTCACCATAATTCAGAAATGACTTGAAGGCACCCAACGAAACCTGAATGTCCCAAAGTGTTGTAGAGGAATTTGCACTGAAAAATTCATAGGGTGTTTTTTCTTTTTTTAAAATAGAATCCTATTTTCTGCACAAAAAATACAGACACCCCCACCCTTGTTTTTCTACATGAAATAATTCTTCCCAAACACTTTGGAATGTTTGAATACAGGGATAATAATGAACATATTTTTCATCCTAAACATGCAAAGCGCATGACTATAAGACAGGCATAAGAACCATGGGATATTGCCAAGCTAAGCCAATGGTGAGTAGGGATAGAAATAATATTCAAAAGTTGGTTGAAAAACATGTTTTTCATGTCTTGCAAAACTCTGAAGAGAAGAACCCTGGAGTGATAGTCTGGGACTTATGTGCACAATTTGCACACGGTTGTTTTATGCATAAAACAGCATTTTCTTCATAGAAAATAATATTTCTGTGCTGAAATATCATTTTCTATGGAGAAAGGGCTGTTTTCTGTGTAAAGCAACCATGTGCAAATTTTGCACAGCAAACATCCTGAATTGCAAATAGCTTTCAAAAACTGTGTAGTTTTCAATGACCTTCTTGCAGTGAGAAGAACATTGCTGAAATTACTCCTTGCTACCTTTGAGAAGAAACTAGGGCCATTTCAGCATTACACTATTATAGTGCTATTGTTCCACTTTCAACCTCCTGTGGAATTCTGGGGCTTGCAATTTAGGAAAGGGCACTTAGAATTCTCAGCCAGAGAACTCTTTGACCTCAGGAAACTACAAACCCCAGAATTCCACAGGAGGTTGAAAGTGGAATAATGGCAATATAATAGTGTAGTGCAGAAATGGCCTTAGAGAAGAATTACATCCCTAATGGTGAGGAATGCTGGAAATGACAGTCCAACAGCACCTGCAGAGTCATACTATTCCCACCCCTGCTTTCCTTTCCACCTTGTCTTACATAAACTTGTGTTTTGTGACATCATGAGTGATAATGAGATCTGAAAGTCTTGAAAACACTATGCATTTTTTTTTTATGGACCTCATAGATTGCCCGCTATTCCTCCAAGTGGAGGAACTTTCAAGAAGTCCTGCTTTAGTTGTTAACCAAGGGCTAGCAGTAACAGCAGCGGTAGCAGCAATAGATGGATGGGCTCTCTCTGCAGGGCAGTGAATACCTGGAGGATTTATTCCAAGGCAACCTTTGCAGTGACCTTCTTTTTCCCTCGTGTAGGATCTCTCCTGACACTGAAGTCTAGAGATGGGCATTCTTTTTGCAAGACTTCCATCCATTGATTTATTGAGGTCTCCTTTGGGGCTGCCACCATTTCTGCCCGGAGGGTTCCCTGAGGGTGGAAGGGGAAGACATGAAGACAAATGCCATAAAAGAGCCTCCCTCTGGACATTTTCCTGGCACCTGCATGTGGAACAAACTACTGTGATCTTTTAATTATCTTTCCCAGGTTTCTTCTTGCAACGGAGTGCCCTTTGGCTCCTGATTTATTTCCTCCCAGCACAACAGCTTAATCTGAGCCAAGGCTCAGGTTCAGTGCCAACAGCCAATGGAGAAATCTGTCATATGGTAAGGAAAGAGAGCTGCTGAGCATACAAAGAGTCTCTTCTTTTCACTCCTGAGCAACCAGCACTGGGAGCTACATGTCTAGGACTTTGGTTTCTGTATCATCAGGCACATGGCCTCTAGGCAGACATGATTTCCTCCTCCTCTCACCATTCTTCTTATTCTCTTTCTCTCTAACAACACCCTTAGGGGGTGAGTACTGATTGGAGGCAAAATTGACTCACTGTCTTTGACAGCCTGTAGTTCCCATATCTATTCTGGGTTTTAGCTTAAACTTTAAGAGCTAGACCTATTTAGGGGATTGTTGTGTGTCTTTGGCCATTTCTGCACTAGACTTTTATAGCGCTATGATTCCACTTGAAATATCCTATGGAATCCTGGGGTTTGCAGTTTTTGGAGGAGCCAGTCGGAAGGGGCCCCTCCTGAAACTGCAAACCCCAGGATTCCATAGGATGTTTCAAGTGGAATCATAGCGCTATAAAAGTCTAGTGCGGAAATGGCTTTCAAGTCATTTCCAACTTATGGTGAGCCCAAGGTGAACTTATCACAGGTTTTTCTGGGGTTTCCGTGGCCGAGCAGGGAATCAAACCCTGGTCTCCAAGATTGTAATCCAATGTTCAAACCGCTTCACCACACTAGCTCTCATTTGGAGGACAGGTCTTTTAAAATGTGGGCTAAAAGCCAGAGAAGATTACTGCCTCACTGCTATGGAAGCTACCAGCTGCTATGTGTCACTGCAAGAAAGGTGAGGAAGGTATCACTATGCTTGGATTTTGTGAGGTGGGGTAGCCCTGTTAGTCTGCTGTAACAAAAATAGCAAGAGTCTTGTAGCATCTTAGGGACTACTGGGTTTTATAATGAAGTATAGTCCACTTGCATCTGATCCTGCCAAACTTAACTGAATCCTGAGACCGCAGAAATACAAAAGGAAAAAAACAACAACAAAGGCTAAAACCGAAGGCTAACCCATCCCTGCTTGCTCAAGAACAACCCAATGATGACTGGCCAGCTGTAGAATATCAGTACTTTGCCCATGGATGGGAATCATGTGGTTCTCTTGATGTTGCTAGGTGGCAACTCCCAGCTGTTGGCATCCTGCTCACCAATTATGATTTCATAAGCTCAATTTGAGATATTTTAACTGCTGGGGATTCAAGTTTGCAGTGATCAATCATCAATGAACACAGCCGCCAAAATCTATCTTTGCAGCCTGGCCGTGCCTCGACAGAAGGCATTTCTGAGGCACTGGAGATCCGAGCGCTGAGAAATGGTGTCTGCAGTGCTCTCCCAATCATGAGGTGCCTTGGGACAAGCAGTTGTGGTAGGACCCTGAGCAGTATTTCCAGTTGCCTGTCCTCGAGGCACAATTGGGAGAGTGCTGTGGATGTCATTTGCTTGCCCTCCCGTGTCTCAGAAATATATCAGCGAGACTGCTGCCAGGCTGCAAAGGTAGGATGGGGAACATTGTTAGTTTGTCTTCTATCATTCCTAGCAGATATAGTAGACATGTGTTTCAAGTGAGGATATTACCAGGTAAAGCTCTTATTATCTCATGCTAATTTGATCTTAAGTACCATCATTTTTGTTACGGTTTAGTTGGGGGGAAAAACCACACTGGGAAGAAGGAGAAGATGACTTGGAGCTTTTCCTCTGTCCTAAGCCCTTGGACAAAGAAAAGAGTGTTAGCCCCACAGCAGCTCCCTGATGCTACCTATGAGCTTCCTGCTCCTACCCATGCGCTCCCCAGCACCTTCTCCTCCGCCTTTCCCAGTGGAAGGTAGAGATATGAATAATCCAAAGTAAAACCACTTTCCCCTCCCCTTGCCCTGCAGAAGAAAAGGAACCCCTGTGTGTGCGCCAACTAGCCGAAGGCCCTCTGAGGCTTAGCACAGAGTCTAAGAAAGTTGTATTGTATGTGAGTCAGCATAACGTAGTGGTTTGAGCATTGAGGATGGACCCTGGAGAGCAGGTTTCGGTTCTCCACTCAGCCATGGAAACCCACTGTGTGACCTTGGGTGCATCACACATTCTCAGCCCAGAGAAATCCCCATGATGGGTTCACTTGAGGATCATCATACATTGGAAAAATGACTTCAAGGCACACAACTACAACAATCAGGTTTAAATCAGATTTCTGGACATCGTATCTTGGGACTTCTAAAGTAGCCATGTTAGTCTCTCACCGCACAAAAAGGAGAAAGGAAGGGGAAGGAAAAAAGAAACAGAAAGGTGAGACCAGCTGGTTTTTATTTTCAAATTAGCTTCTGTGGATATAAAACCACGGCTCTGGAGGCATCCTTCTCCACACACAGCTTAAGAAATTGCAAGGTTACAGAAAGAAATTACATTCCTGAAGACACCTTGGATTGACAACCAGCTAAGGAAACATAACAAAAATTCCTGGTATCCCCTAACTAAAATGGTTCCTTGCCACTTACAGAAAAGTAGATCTTCTATTCCCAGGTCTTCCTGTGGCTAAGGAAGCAGGAATCTGACCTTTTGGAAATCAGCCTCTCCTAACCTTCTTCCATGCTGACGGTCAGCATCTCAACAAAAGAGCTTGAAAGAACAGACTGACAGCCCCTGAGAACAAAGGCAGTAAAACATTTATGCCCCGACCTTAAAGGTTCCAGATGTTTTAGCACCTCTCTAACCACAGGAAGGTTAATTTGCAAACGGTATCTCCCCTGATCTTATATAAACTGTAAGTGGTAACTTAACCCCTTGTTAGCCGGACATAGTTCATAGCCACCAGAATAATGAAGAGCGCATTAGCACAAATAGGGAAGGAAATCTGTATAGAGGAACCCCAGATTCAGTGGTCTGCCAGCTCATTGGAACCAGGGCAGTGATGGAGAGGGTATCCTTCTTTCCTGGCCATTTTTTGGATAATTCTGCCCCCTCCCCACCTTCCAAAAATCATGTGGGAAAGAAACAATTCAGAACGATTTTAAAAATGCTTTTAGCTCTTCACAGCTCTTCTATTTTGCTGCTCGTTTTACTTTGGGTTTATGTGCTATAGAGCTTTTACTCTTTGCTGCTAGTTTTTATCTCGGTTTTATGACTTGCCATGTCTCTTGTCATTGCTTTATTGTTTCCCAGTTCATATTTTATATTTTTAAATGTTATCTTGCATCGCCCAGAGAGTTCTGGTTATGGGGTGGTCTAATGTCATAATAAAGTAACTACCAGTAAGTAAATATATAAATAACTCGCGTCACCTCCAGAACTGGCACAGTTGTCAGCTTTGCATTAGTTGTCCCTCCTAACATGTCCTGGTTTTGGCCTCTTTTGTGTGAGGTTTTCCAATGGGCTCAGAGAAAACCTCTGCAAGGCAGCTTTTCCTCTCTATCAGTGGGAAGAGAAACCCATCATATCCAGTCTTCATTCTCTTCCCAGAAGAGAATATTGCTTTAGTCTACTGTATAATGTGCCAAAAGCAGAGCTCAGGAACCTTACAGTTTTGGACTACAGCTCCCAGAATCGCTCATGTGTTGCTTCTAGTGTAGCATTAGTATCTCTGCACCAGAGATGGACTCCAACTCCCAGAATCCTCTCACCAGCACACTGGCAAAGGGAGTCAACAAGCTGTAGTCCAAAATAGTAACATTTCCCAGGCCTGGCGTATGGGTAGGGTTCTCAGAACAAAGACATGGTGATAACCTCTGTGATATCACAGGGAATGGACCCTGGTGATACTACAAGTGTTGGGTCACAAAGGATGGCTCTTGGAAATGTCATTAACTATACCTGCCCTGAGATTCCTCCCCTTTGCCCTGAGGAATGGAGAAGAATCACCAGGCTCTGCAATCTGGAAACACAGGTAGGACATGTGCCCTGGGCACCACTGCCAGGCGACACAAAAAAAGCCAAATATTTAGTGGAAGAGGATGAGGGGGTGATGGTGGCCCCAGAGTTAGTGACACAACTTCCACGCTTGGCCTAGGTGCTGTTTAGGCTAGCTACACCTCTTAACTTTTAGGGGGTCATATTGAGTCCTAATGACCATAAATGTGTATCTTAAAATGTTATGAGATTGTAAGTTGGGCTTAAGTTGTAAGTTGTAAGTTGGGCTGTAAGCAGAATTCCAGCCACTGTAAATATATATATTTTTTTTAAAAAAAAGAAGGAAAGTTATAAGCTCATTGGGAGAAGGATAGGCTGTTGAAGCTTCGCTCTGCCTAGGGCATTCTTTATCCTAGCACCAGTCCTGCCAACCAACTGGGTCAGTCCACCACCTGCTGGATTTCTGCCCATTGAATGGTTGCAAACCAGAAAGCTGCCCTCAAGTGCTGAGGGAAGGAGTCCTGTTGGTGTCATGAATGATTTCATAACAAACTGGGAAGCCAGGAGGAAAAGCTGAAATGCAAGTTGATAATGATACAACTAAAATGCAATTCATCACAGTTGTGTGTGGAGTGAGTGTGGAGTGTGGGATGGAAAGGTATATGGGGACATCAGGATTCAGCAGCAAAGACTGATTTTAGTTTTTCTTTGTGTGTGTGTGTGTGTGGAAGAAAAACATCCTATTATAAAAATATATCCTAAAGTTTAAAAAAAGTTTGTCTTGGGGAGTTTGTTAAGAAAGGGAATTCCAAAGACTGGAGCCCTGCACCCTGTGCCTGTCCAAAGATATCACACATGCTAAGGTCACATGAAAGCTTGACTGTTACAACACATTCTATATGGGGCTGCCTTTGAAGACTGTTCAGAAACTACTACCAGTTCAGAATGCTGCTGCAAAAGCAGAGACAGAACATACCAGTATCTGATCTGCGTCGGTTTCCTGCTAGTTTCTGAGCCTAGTGGACAGGTTTGCTGATCCCTCTGCAAAACTGGAATGATCTGGGGGCCACAGTTTCTAAAGGAACACGAGATCCTACTTGTACAATGAGATCTTCAGCACCATCTGAGCCACAGTTCTCCAGGGATGGTGGCAATACAGTGCTCAGGAGGCTTGTCCAGCCCCTTCCTTTGGCATAACTCAGTGGCAGAGCACATGCTTGTAAGCACAAGGACTCAGGTTCTACCTTCAGCCTCTCTTGGTAGTCTAGGTTGCCAGGCCAGGACTGCCCAGGCCCTGAGATCAAGACCAAAGCCTGAGCCCTGGGATGACCCCTTGTGCTGTTACAGGGGACCAATGCTGATGATATTACAAAGGTGATGTTACAAGGGACTGCCCTTAGCGATGCTGTCATTCAGGACAGCAGGCATGAATCACAATTACATAGAATATGCCTTAAAAAAAAGATCAGATCTAAAAAATTAGGAACACATAGACATAAACTTTTCAAGATAGCACTGTCACCCTGAGATTCCTTACCCTAAGGCTGAAGAAGAAGGCCCAGGCTCTGAGATCTGGGAAGCCTACTTGGTAGAGCCGAGGAAAGACCCTTTCGGACACTATGGAGAGCAATATAGACCAGGAGTGGGCAACTGTGGCAGGTCCGGGAGCCATATATCTGCCCCTGCACCCTGTGGAGGCACATGGATTGCAAGAAAATGCCCCAATACATAAGAGAATCAGAAATGATCTGAAGTCTGCTTCTGGTTTTGAAACTGGGAGTTATCAGATGCCTATTTCTGGTTTTGAAAAATGCACATTAAAAAAAATTAACAGTTTTTTTCTTTGTGGGGGGCTGAAATTTGTTCGAAAGGCAAAATTGTTCTCCCCAGAGGCTTCCAGAAAAAAAGGTGATATGGAGAGCCTGGAGGATGCAAGGGCCACAAAAGCAAACCTGGGGGCCCTCCTTTGGTTTCAACAATAGTAACCTAAATGCACTCTGTTCACTCAGACTATTGCTGGTGCTACACCATCTCCATACTCTACAATTGTCTCGATTTGGCAGACGCAGTCCCATTTAATTCTCTGCCACTCTTCAGCTGCCTTTAAAATGTTCCAGTTAATTTTTCCTTCTTCCACTTTCCTCTTTTGTCTTGGCTTCAGTTGCTCCAAATTGAATTGAAAGTGCCCAAGTCATGTGCATGTAATTATCTGACGGGGGGAGAGGACAGAAGGGGGTAGAATTTTGTCTTTTCCAGCAGCCGCAGGCAAAACCAAACTTCTGCAGCATCTCCTAGCTCTTCTGTTCTTCCTCATTATTACCATTTTGTCACCTTCATCACACGGGCGTTACGTGGTCATGGTTTCCAGCTGTGAAACATTGGAGGATATGCGCCTCCTTAAAGCAAGGTGGAGAACCATGCCCTTCTAGATATTTTGGACTACTGCTCCTCAAATCCTTTACCAGTAGCCATGCTGGGTGGGGTTTGGGGAGAATGAAGTCCAGAATACTTGGGTTCCTTATGGTCCCCCCTCCATTGGTAGGCTAGAAGATACCTCAATGGCCCTGGCCGCTCCTGGTAGGAGTGGGAAAGATCCCTGACAGCCGAAGGTGTGGACAATATTGAGGAAACAGACCACCAGTGTGACTTGGTATAAGGCAACTTCTAAATTTTTAGGAAGTTGTCCAAGGTTGTCTCTTTTGCAACAGATTTCAGGGCTAAATCCAGTTGTTTGTTCCAACTAGCTTCAACCCAATGAACCCATCGGAACTTTGCAAGTAAACACTAATGTAAATTCCATAGATTCAGTAGGTCTGCTTCAGTTGGGGACTAACCATAAGGGTAACCATAGATTTAAGCCTCAATGTCCCTCCCTCCAACACTGCTATTTGGACCCCATATCTTCCTGTGTTATCCTCTTTCATATCACACATTTAGTATTTTTAACTACTATGGCTGCACCCTAGGAAATTCTGGAATTTGTAAGTTGAGGCTGTAAAGTTCTTTGGCAGACAGTTCTAAATACTTCAAGCATAGATTTGAGAGATTGTTGTAAAGAAGAGGCTCAAGTTGATTTACAAATATTAAAAAGGGTTTCTTAGGAGGAAGACTAAATTTGTAAGCAATAAGATAAAGGAGTAGTGTAATAACAAAGACGATATCAAATCTGTAGCTCCCTCAGAGAAGGAAGTCAGACCTGTTTATTGTAGTATGTTGTATTGCAATTGTTTTATATTGCCAATATATTGTTTGATCTTTTTGTTCTTTGTTTCTTGCTGCTTCTTTTGCGAGTACAAACTTCTCATTTTATGTAAACTACTTGTTAACATTGTTATTGTTATTTGTTTGCATATATTTATACTTGTCTTTGTATGGACACGAACAAAGGAATTCCAATTTTAAAAAGAAGTGGCAAAAAAACCTTAATGAAACTACAAATCCCAGTATTCCTTAGCATGAAAAACATGGCAGTTAAAGTGATATCAAACTGCTCTAACTGTGCAGTGTGGATATATCATTTTATACACCACATTTAGACCACTTTTGTACATCTTAAACTGTCATATCTGCATCCTTTGAAATCCTGGAATTTGTAGTTTTGTGACACACTAGTGGTCTCTGCCAGGTAATCTTGACTTCATCATGAAACTACAAATCCAAGACTCTATTAGATTGAGCTGTGGCAGCGAAATTGATATTACAGTGCCTTAATTATGCTGGTCATTTTTAATTATATTTATGCTGATCTTTAAACCTTTAGAGTACATTCTGGTTGCTTGGAGTCTTTTTAGGCTGAAGCATGGCTTTTAGATGTTAATATAAAGGAAGGAAGGAATTAATTAATATCTAATTCTTGACAGCAGAACTCAGAGAAAAGAATCTATGAAGATGATCTAAGGATGCTGGGAAGGGACTTTTATGGGATAATACATTCTCTAAGGAATCCCAGGTTCAGGCCATTTTGGGAGCTAATGGCAACAGGCTGGACATAAGCTGTTCTTACAGAGGTTAGAGCAACATATTACATGTATGGTTTTTTTTTTTTTTTAAAAAAAGAAGCCTGATTTTGTTTAAAACTAAGTTTTCCACTGACTCTATGTTGAAAGAGTTCCTATGGTTACCATTTCTATTTCAGCAAGAGCAACCAGTGGTGTCACTGGGGGGTATGGACCACATCTGGTGACACTATTGGCAGGGTGACATCAAATTATATTATTATTATTATTATTATTATTATTATTATTATTATTATTATTATTATTAATTTTATTTATTTGTATCCCGCCTCTCCATATGGATCGAGGCAGCGAACAACTTACAAATAGCATGTATTTCGAAACACTTCTATACATGCCCCCAACAAGCTGGGTACTCATTTTACCAACCTGCAAAAGGATGGAAGGCTGAGTCAACCTTGGAGCCAGGCAGGATTGAACTCACAACCTTGTGGCTTGCAGTACTGGCATTTAACCACTGCGCCACCAGGGCTCCCTGGTGACTGCCTGCCCCTTCTTCCTCCACCCCAGGAGACCCCATATAGCTTCATGTAGGATGACCACTCCCTTTTTTCTTATGACTGGACAAAATCCTCAGAGCCGTCCCGCACACAGAGCTAGATGGCCAGATCAGGATGCCCAGAGGGCAGGTCCTTATGCCAATAGACTGAAACCCCTAAAAAGCCAGCTCCTGGATGGAAAAGCTCCATGGAGGTGACACTGTTACTGCACTGGGGGACACCAACCCTAGTGATACCATTGAGAACAACATGCTACAGGACTCAGACCACTACAGAACCAAGGGGCTATTGAATATCAAAATGATCCCACAATGTCTCATAACACGGGATAGCTTGAGTACGGTGATGTCCTCGTGACCTTGCATATTCACCACCTCTACCAGTAGTAACCTGTGACAATGGAGCAAAGGATGGGGAGACTAGCAGCTCAAGAAGTTTTTTGGGGCACGCTTACTGGGGAATCTAGTTCCTAGCCATCCTTAGCCACAAGGGCTGCTGTGGACTCTGGGAGTTGTAGTCCCCAAAACTTTTTGAAGCTCTTGCTGAGTCTATGTGCCTTGTAACTAGAGCTCTTTTCATGTACATGGAGAGGTGAGAGGGGGAGGAAGCCTTAATCAAAACAACATTTTTAATTATAAAATTCATAGACAGAATGGGGGGAACCTTAATCACAATAGTAATTTAATTATAAAATTCATACACACACACACACTTACTTTATTCCCTATGGTTAGGATGCCTTAACTACAGGTCTGCTGCAGTCTGAACCAGCTTTTGAACAGTATTTGAAATTTCTTACCATTAGCAAGCCTTTCCCAATTTTGAGTTCATAGATCTGGCTGACCTACAACTCCCATCCACACAACCTGCTCTCCATGCTGGTTGAAATGATGGGGTTTGTAGTCTTGGGATCCCAAGTTGGGAAAGGCCACTCTGGCAATTATAGAATTGCTTGGTACTAGGATTCTAAAGGTGCATCTTAAAAGCTCCTGCCTCCAGAAGTTCCAGCACTGAATGCCAGTGTAGCATAGTGATTAGAATGGTGGTTTGGAATTTGGAAGATCCAGATTCAACTTCCCATTGAGCCATGACACTCCCTAGAGGACCTCGCTGGGGGACCTGGGGCCAGTCACACACTCTCAGGCTGGCCTACCTCACAGGGTTGTTTTCAGGATTAAGTGGAGAAGAGGAGGACTGTATCTGCTGTTTTCAGATCGTTGGAAAAAAAGCAGATTATAAATGCAGCTAACAAATAAGAAAGCCAAATAAGAAACTGCCCCATAAGCACATGAGAAGAGAGACCTACTGAATTGCAAGAAGGGCCCACACATTCAGTCCAGCATCCTGTTTTTAAACTATGGCCAAAGATGCTTATCAGAAGAACCTTGTGGTAGCGGTTGCCTCCGTAACAACTGACATTCAAAGGTAAACTGCCACCAGCCAGGAGGGCTCTGTTAATTCTCGTGACCAATGCCACCAGAGAGACTTGCCCTCTGGGATTTGTCTCACTTGTCCCTTGAAAGGTCTGTAAACCAGTAGACATTATCACTGTATCCTCCTCCCTTTTGTTAAACTCCAACTTCCAGGCTCTCTATGGCCATACTGGCTCAGGGATTCTGGGAGCTGTAGCACAACAAAGGAACTTTCCCACTTTAGTTCTGTGGCAGTGAATTCCATAAGATAAAAATGCAGAAATCCTCTCTTTTGACTCTCCTGAGTCCAGGTGTTTTCAGCATTATCAAAGAAAGCGGGGGTAAAAAGAAAATTTAAAATTAACAAACACCCTTTTTTAACAAACTTTCTTCTGTGTCCTTTATAAAGTTGTACACCACTGTCATAGTCCTCGGCTGAAAAGATCTCTGCGCAGTGTGTAGCAATGATGTCTGCTGACTTAAAGGCCTTTAAGGGAACAAATAAGATGAAATAAAAAAGGACAAATCTACTATTTGGAATCAGTTATGAGATCTCATGAATGGAACCTCCATGGTTGGTGGCAGTCTGCTTCTGACTGGAGCTTTTATACCTGTCCATCTCTCTCTATCCATGTGAGCATCTGCAAACACAGGGGGATTGTCTTTTCAGAAAGCCACCAACCAATTCCCTCCAAAGAAATGCACGTACAACATGGAAAGAGCCCAAACCCCATAATCATTCACTCTCTTCTCCACTGTTCCCACCACTTAGGACCTTCTCTGGTAGCTCTTAGTGACTACTTCTGGGTCAACCAAGGGTGGCTGGTGGTTCTGATGTCAATGGGGTAGTGAATCTATTCCAGGCTTGGGAGAGCTGCAAGGAAGCTGTCCAAGGTACCAAACCCATTTTGGGGCTAGAATTCAGCACTTTGGACAGCTCCCTTAAAGGCTGCAATAAAGCCTGGAGAAGATCCATTGCCCCAACATCAAAGGAACGGTCACAGGATCATAGAACTGTAGAGACTACAAAGGTCATTGAGTCCAACCAGCCACAACTTGGCTCAATACATAGTCCTCACTGAGTATCCCTGGATGGGCTGGACTCAAGACAGAGAGGAACTGCCTGCATGGAAGAAACTGGATCTTTTCGGTTCCAGATGTATTTTATAATTGTTTTAAATTCAGCTGTCATTCAAACAATATTGCTTGCTTCATTGCCTTTTAACATTCTCATTCATACTGTTCTCAGTAGTCTGTGTACATTAATCATGTCGGGATTCCCACTGATGGAAAAAAGGCAGGATACAAGTCACATAAAGGCATAAATCTGAGGACACGTCTTGCATCCCTGACAAGAGCACATCCCGCCTCAGACGATTCAAGGCAGAGGTAGAAAAGCTTCTGGAAATCAACCCACCTCATCCGCCCACGTCCATGCACACCCACTGGTCGTGTGCAGCGCATCGGCTGGCAGCATTTGTGGCCAAGCCAGCAGCTGCCGCCCAGCTGTCAACCCCACTCTGGACAACTTTTGCTTTTCTAGTGAACTGAAAAAGAGCCTTCGATTTCCAACCGCCACTGCCGAGGTGCACGGTTTTACTCTGACAGAATGACGCCTCCAAAAAGATAAAGGGAAGCAGATCCACAGACTCTTAAGAAACACAGGGAAGATCATGGCTTTGGTGCACACAAAAGACCCTGGACCTCAAGCACACCAGCAATTCTGAGTTCCTCTTTCTCCTGATCTCTTAGCTGTGACAGAGGGCTCTGAGGCTTCTCGTGCAACTATTTGACAATATGAGATCCCCCCTCTCCCCAAGTTGGGGATGATGATGATGATGACCAAAAAGCCACATACTCCAGATCTCACTGACCAAGGGCTTCTCAGCAGGCAGGAGAGATGCCCTAAGAGGTTCAGCACCAGGGAGAGAGACTGAGGTTGAGAATAAGAGAGCAAAAGAAGAGAGAGGTGGATGCTTTAAAGCTCTAGTCTACGGTCTCTCTCTCTCTCTCCATCTACACCGTTTCATCTTTGTGGAAGAGAGAGAATCCGGATTCTTTGGAGAGGAACCGCTCACCCACTGGGTTCCGGCCAAAGGTCCGATCCCTCCCTTGTTCTCCCCTTGAGGCTCTGCTCGGCTTTGGGCAGAAGAAAGGCGAGAGGGCGGGAGAGAAAGCGCGAGCGAACAGCGCTGCTGGCAAGTCATGTTTCGCTTCGCCACATGGCATATTTATAGCGCCAGGCGTGGAGCCCGCGATCCGTAGTGCAACGTGTGGAGAATTCGGCACCGGAGCATGGCATGCATGCACAAGCACGCATGAGCATGCACAGACACACACACACACACACGCCCCTCTCTTTCCCCATACACGGCCCGCCCCCCTATGACCCCTCGTTCTGGCCCACCAGCAAGGGTAGGAGCTGCTAACTGTTGATCGAAGCCACCTTTTCCCATCCGAGGGCGATCTGGAAACAAAGCCATGCTCCCCACCCCTTTCAGCAACCTCTCCCAACGCCACAGCTCCTGGCCCCACGGGTAAAATAGGGGGAGGAAAAAAAATCCACGCAGATCCACTTACCTTGCTTGCTGGCTACTGTGCTGGATGGTTCCTCTTGGCAGCTGGTTACATCCTGCTGTCCTTTTAAATCCCCTTCTTCCCTCTGGCAAGATTCTCTCGCGCGCGCCGCTGTCCTTTGGAGAAGGAGCCACACGCACACCCTCGCGCAGGGACGGATCCAGGGGCGCGCACCGGCCGATGGGTTTCCTGGGTCCAAGTTGGTCCTGGGTGGACTGAGGTACGTGGAAGGGAGGCGTTTCGGGCGCCGGGAAGGGTGGGCGGGGGGGGTGGATGGAGAGAGGAACGAAAAGAAGAAGGGGGGAAAGGCAGGCGTGGAGGCTGCCTTTCGGAGACGCTCTTCTGCTTTTTCGTCTTCTCTGCCTGCCCCCTCCTTGTCTCAGCTCTGCACTGCAGATTTTAGGGGTTAATTGGAAGAAAGATGAGGCTCGAGGTTCCTTTACTTAGGAACCAGAGAGAAAAAATGAGAGATGGGGGGGGGAAGGAGGGAGGGAGGGAAGGGGGTGATGGAAGGGGGAGGGAACAGCGTGAAGATGCGGAGGTGGATTTCCCAGGAACCGGGCAAGCGTGGGGAAGGGGGGATTTCTCCTTTTTGATTGACGGGTCGAGCCTGCACGACTTTCCCCGGGCAGGAGAAGGCAAGAACCCACTCGGCTGGAAAAGTCTCCCTTGCGCCCCTCTCCCGTCCCATCCCATCCCTTCCCCTCCACAGCGTTGGGTGCGCAGCCTTGCACATCCAAAGGAACTTCTCTTCGCCTCCCCCCCCCCGCTCCCAGCTTTAGTTCTGGTCTCTGTCTTCTCTTCCCTGCAATGGGAATCCAGCTGCGCGGCCCCAAAGCGAGGGCGCAAATTCTTCCGTGGAGAGCAAAAAATTCACCAGCGGTGCCCAGGGAAGGGAGCAAGCGGGCGGGGGGCCATAGGGATAAGGGGGGGGAGATGAAAGAAGAGAGAGGGAGAAGAGGGAGATGGAGAGGAGAAGGAGAAGCAGCCAGATTTGCATTCAAGGGAGAAGCGGCTGCTTATTTTTAGGCACTCGAACAAATTGCCTGCTGTTTTTCTGCTTTGTTACACCGCTACAAAAGCAGCGGGTTGAAGCCGGGTGGGGGAAGGAAGAGGGAGAGCGCAGGGCTCTTTGGGGAGGGGAGGAGGGGTGGGTGGTGTTTTTGCGGGGGGGGGACGGTTGGGAAGGAAGAACCGGGGAAGGCGAAGGATGAAGATCAAAGCTTCCAAGGCGAAATGACAGCTCAGCTGGGGAGCAGGAAGGAGAGGAGAAAGGGCAGGCAGGGGGAGTGCGTTTTGGCTCCTTGAAGATTGCTGGGCTCTTGCTGGCTTCGCTCTCCCGAAGAAGGGAGGAAGGCCTTTGGGGTTGCAAAGCCAGGAGCCTTTCTTGGGGCTGGGGTGAGAGTGGCAGGGTTGGCAGCTTGCAAGGGAAAGCAGGCTGCAGTGGATGGGTGCTGTGGGCCTGCTCCTTCCCCCACCTCCCAGGGAATTGCTCCAAGGTGCAGCTCTTTTTCAGCAAGAAGAGAGTGAGGCCAGCTTGGAATGAGAGGTCCAGGGAGTTGAAAAGGGTCTCCTGGTTCCCTGGCACCTTTCAAAGGCAAAGTTTGCTGGGGTGGAAGTCCCTGGGCATGTGAGCGGCTGTCTTACGGTTTCCCACAAGGCCCTGGCTGTAAAGCAAACTTGGTGTGCAGGTAGGGTCATTGTGGGGATTTTAAAATGGCAGCTTCCTAAGGGGGCCAAAAATGCTGGTCCTGACACCAAATGTGACATCATTTCATAACCAAGGAGGAAATATAGAGTAAGGTTGCCAGTGTGAAAACTGGAGATGGCTCCCCTACTTTTTAGTGATTATGTAGATGAGAGAATTTCAGAAGGTGTTGCTTGTTAACCTTGGTTGCATGACAAGCAGATTCTTTTTCTATGCAGCTATTAAAGGCACAGGAGCCCTCTCCAAATTTCAGTCTGGCAACTTTCCCATTGCTGCAAGTTGCTGCAAGTTGAATTCAAAGTGCAAAAGTAGTTTGCACACAATTAGCTTATTTGTGGGGGAGCGAAGAGGACAACTAGAGGGCAGAATCTTGCCCTCCTTTGTAGGCTCAGGTTAATAACATTGTTATTAATGTTTGCCACTTTTGGTTATGCTCAAATTTTGCTTAGCCACATGTGTCCCAGTTTTCATTTGTGAAATGTTGGAGGACATAAGCCAATGTGCTACAGTATTTTGAGTGTTGCACTACAACCCTGGAGAGCAAAGTTTGATTCCCCACTTGACCATGGAAACCTTCTGGGTGACCTTGGGCGTGTCACACACTCTCAGCCCCAGAAAACCCTGTGATATGTTTGCCTTAGGGTTTCCATAAGTCAGAAACAACTTGAAGGCACACAACAACACTGTTATAAGGGGCTGCTCCTGATGTTGCCATTAAGAGTGATACATTAAGTGACAACCACAGTTGCACACAGTGTGCCTCTGAAGCAAAAAAATTAGGTCCAACAAAATGGAAGTGTCAATAGATATACTTTTCAAGGCAGTACTCTTGCCCTGAGATTCTTCCCCCTTGACCCACGGACTGGAAAAGGGAGCCAGGCCCTGCAGCTTAGGGCAACTCTTGGAACCCCAATGAAAGGAAGAAGGTATGAGAGAGAGAGAGAAGAAAGGAAGAAAGGAAAGAAGGAGAGAGACAGTGGAGAGTAGATCTAATGGAAGACAAGAGAGTGGTCCAGAGGAATGAGTGAGAGAGAAGGGCCAGTAAAAGGTGTTCTAGAAAGCTTAAGGGGCTCTTTGACATTGTATAAGGAGAAAGGACAAACACCATCCTAAACACACAGATCTTGTGCCATTTTGGACACTGATCAGAACAGGGCCTGGAAAATTCTTGGATGGGAAGGCAGCAGTTAATACTAGGAATCCCTGGGTAGGATTTAGGAAAGAAACTCTATGGAGCTTCTGCCAGTCTGCATTGGGTTAGACAGATGTTGGATTAGATGATCCCACTGTCTGACTTGGCATGAGGCAGCTTCCTATATTCCAGACAAGAGAGCATAATGATAGCAGGAAATAAAAGTGGACATGCTGTATCTAAAGGAAAATGTTTCAGGATTGGAGGCAGCTTGACTCAGAACACCACTTGCAGAGGGATAACAGCAGGAGACAACTATTATTGTCATGCATACATCGTGGGCCTCCTAGAAGCACTGGGTTGGTCACTGTGCCTGTGCTGGCTGCAGGATGCTGGGACTTGCAATCAAAAATGTAATGTTACTAAGTTCTGGCAAGGAGGGGGATGTCCAGTAAAGCTGTATGAAGGAATCCTAGGTTTTGCCTCTGCTTGTATTCCATAGTGCTCAGATGCACCCTAGAAAGGGCTGGAATTCAACATAATTTTATAATGGTTATATTAAGGTTACTGTACGTTCTCCATTTCCAGGACATGTCTTCTTTGTCAGAATGAAAAATTTTGTCCGGGTGCATTTTTAAAATGTCTGCTGCTGCTGCTTTGCCTCCTGCCCACCAATGCTGCCTGAGACTTGTCATAGAGAATGGTAGTTTGCAATTGTTGATGTGAGCCTTCAAGTTGTTTCCAACTTATGGCAAGCCTCTGGAGAACCTGTCAGAGGGTTTTCTGGGGCTCAGTGTGTGTGATGCTCCCAGGATCATTTGTGAGTTTCCTTGGCCAAGCAGGGAAGTGAACTGTGGTCTCCAGGGTCATCATTCAACCACATTTGAAGTAGTCAGTTGATAAAATGCATCCTCTTTTTTGCTTCTCAAAACATGGTAACCCTAGTTTATACAACTAAACATTTTGGAAGGAAGGAGTTGTTTGCAGGGCAATAGGAGAAAAGGTTTACTCAAGGTCTTTTTCTACCTGAGGCAAAGGGCAAGGTGGTATGTACAATTAACACATAGAAGCTGATGGGACTTGCAACCCAGGCTATTTCCACCCTACACTGTTATAATGTATTATTCCACTTTCAACCTCCAGTGGAATTCTGGGGCTTGTACTTTCCTGAGGCCAAAGAGCTCTCTGGCTGAGAATTCTTAAATGCCCCTCCTTAAACTACAAATCCCAGGATTCCAAGGGTGTTGGAAGTGGAATAAGAACGCAATAACAGTGTAGTGCGGAAATACTCTTGCTCATATTAAGACGCTGATGCAGAGCAACGGCCCTTTTCACACAGCATTTGCCATGCGAAAGGGCCTCTTGAGGGTCGCGTGAATGTGAGGAGCAGTCCACATGACACTCTCACAATCGTGCGACGCTCCAGGGTCTGGCAGGCACCGCTGACACACTTTTTCATTTCTGTCTTTGAGTTGAAAATGGTGTGCGATTGCACATCACTCCAGGGCCCTGCACACACCTGCCGTGTGTGCAGAGCTCCGGAGCCGCGGCACTCATGCTTCCTGCCCCAGCGCAGCATGGGAAACTCCCAAGCTGCACTGCAGAAGGAAGAAGTGGGGCTCTCACGCGAGCGGGCAGCAGCTACGGAGCAGAAGGAACCCGGTTGCAAGAGCCTCTCGCTGGAGGCTGCTTGCGTGATCCCTGCACCCCGGCTCTGTGAAAAGGTGCATTGCGGAAAGGGCCAATGTCTTGCACTATAGCTGAGACCACCAACTAGTTCAGAGGACCCAAGAGAGGTTGAAGGGGAACAGCCAGGAGATCCCCAAATATCTTCTGCTGCTGTTCACCTCACTCCCCCTAACAATAGGGCCAGGCCTGTGTGGACTCCGCCTGCTTAGATTCTTTTTCATATAGGGAACAAAGGGGAAGTGGTTTCATTGGCAGACGAGGAGGGTTTTGGGAAGAGGCCAAGGAGCAGGTGAATTTGTGAACAGCAGCTTATGGAGATGGGAGGCAACCTGGTCCATCCTATTTTACCGGTGGTGTTTATGAAGTTCCTGTGTTTTCTCTCTCTTGTTTTTATAAATTTACATTGGTCCAGGAAATGATTACAAAACATTGATGGCTCAGAAGCAGCCATCTGTTAAGAACCAGGGTCCAGGAATTAGTCAGAGATTTGAGAGTGACAGTGAATGATTTTTCCCCCCCTCATCACCAAACGTGAAGAAATGGGACTTTTCAGTTGTGGCACCGTCATTCTGGAATTCGCTCTACAGAGGCCTGTATGGGTCTGCATACGCTTGCTGACACTAGAACGAGCGAGATATATTGATTTGAGCACTGGGCTAGGGCCCTTTCCACCCTACACTGTTATAGTGCTATGATTCCACTGTCAACGTCCTGTGGAATTCTGAGATTTGTAGTTTAGGCCAGAGAGCTCCCTGGCTGAGAATTCTAAAGGTCCTTCCCTAAACTGCAAACTCCAGGATTCCATAGGATGTTGAAAGTGGAATAATAACACTATAACTATGCAGTGCGGAAATGCCTATGACCTTGGGACCAGGGTTCAAGTCCCCACTTGGCCATGGGAACCTACTGGGTGACCTTGGGCATGCTACACACTCTCAGCCCCAGAAAACTTTATGATAGGGTCCCTTTAGAGTTGCCATGAGTTGGAAACAACTAAAAGGCAGGCAACAACAACAGCGCCCATTGACACAAGGTGATCATCTGACTGAAATATTTACCAAATACAGCTTCCGTCCAATATCTGTAGCATCCTACTGTGTTGTTTCGATTGTTTACATAAATTCTCAGTGCTATGAGCCGCTTCGAATTCTCTTGCAGAAGCAAAAGCAGGATAAAATTTCTCTTCCATAAACAGATAAATAAAATACATGGCGGTTGCCTAGCAACTCCTTCTCAGCCATGGAAGTGGCTGAGCAAGGTAGCCTGGGGTTGCCAAGCAACGGGCATCTGGGACCTTGCTGCAACAGGAAGCGAGAAAAACGTGGCGTCATGTGACCCACCCGCCATGACCAGGGTGGGCGGGAAAGAGTGAGGACCCAGGGCCTGTCTGCACTACATTGTTATAGTGGTATTATTCCACTTTCAACCTCCTGTGGAATTCTGGGGTTGGTAGTTCACTGAGGCCAAAGAGCTCTCTGGATGAGAATTCTAAATTCTGCCTCCCTAAACTGCAAACCCCAGGATTCCATAGGATGCTGAAGGTGGAATAATAGCACTGTAACAGTGTAGTGTGGAAAGGTCCCCAGTCTCTTTAGGGGCTACCATCTTGGAACATCATGAGGAATGAGACCATATGGTAGAGCCTGGGGTGGGAATCTAGAGTGGTGGGAAAGTAGATCAGATCTCTTTTCCCATCTTGCCTTTTTCTGAATTAGCATTTAGACTCCAGCTTCAGCTTCAACACAGGGCTCTGAAATCCATTGTGCATGTTAGGTGGCTGAGTCTCCTAGCAATTGTCTTCTCTGGCCTGGTCTGGAAGTCTTGGGGCCTCCAAGAGCCCTAGTTTTCAAGCACGTGGCTCAGGTCCTGCAAACTCAGGCTTTTCTTTTGGCTTTCTTGATTCAGTCTATCCATCTGTAATGGAAACTTCTTCTTCTCCTAGTGCCTCCCACCTTACCAAGCATTGTCTTTTCCAAGGAATCAGGTCATCTCATGATTTGTCCAAAGTACGACAGCCTCAGTTTGGTCGTTTTGGCTTCTAAGGAAGCTTCAGACTTGTTTTGCTTTAGAATCCATGGTATCCACAGACTGGTTTAGCAATGCACATGAATGGAAACTAGGGCTACAACATCTCAGGTGTTGGTTCTGAGTCTCAGGGCTGGCCCTTCTTCTCTGGTTCTCGGGGTGAAGAATCTCAGGGTGAGAGCACTGCCTTGAAAGTTTGTGTGTGTGCATATTTCTTATTTGCTAGACTTGGTGGTTGTTTATTTGAGTGGAATATTCTGTGCAACTCTGGTTGATGTTTAAGATGTCATGCTTAATCAGGAAGCCCCTCTTCTGACTTCACAAGAGATCATCTCTAGGTCTCATATTTTGGCCCTGAAGTCCCAGAAGGTTCGCTAGGGTTGATCTAACAACCCTAGTGAAAACTGACCCTTTCCAAGACTGAGACGTGGTTTGAGGATGTCCCAGGTCCCTATCTTAAGGTTTTCTTGGCAAGATCTATTCTGAAAAGTTTTGCCATTGCCTTCCTCTGAGGCCGAGAGAGTGTAACTTGTCCAAGGTCATCCTATGGCTTTTCATGGCTGAATGGGGATTGGAACCCAGATCTCTTAGAGTCCCAGACCAGCACTGGGAACAACTACATCATGTTTGCTCTCTTTCTTTTTGGTACCAGCATCTAAGTCAGCCCCCAAATTTCAGTTTACGTAAACTGAGAGACTGTTTAGGGCTGTCTTATAGGTCCACATTCCTACTTTCCTTTTTAGAAATTTTGCTAATTTTAGTGAAAAATGATTGTGGCCTTGCTTAAAGTTCCTTGAAGACAGGGAATCTCCAGCTCCACTTTAAGAATATTGCTTCAGGGAAAATTGATGCTGCGTCTCTCATAAGCAGGGAAGGATATTTAAAGAATCTTTATGCATCCCTTCAGAGCTAGGAAAGTTGGTTTTTGGACAACAGCTCCCAGAATACCACTGCCAATTTCTGTCAGCACTTCAGAGGGTGAAGCAGCTGATGAGGGATTTAAGTCTCACATGGGAGAGAATACAACTCAAAAGCTTGTTCCCTGCTGGGCCAAATGACAAAAGTTTTAGCACATTTTTTCAACGTTTTTTCACATTTCAGGACTTTTTGTGTGAAAATTTCATGCAGGTTTCAGAAACACTGTATTTTGCACAAAATAGTGTTTTGTTTTGTATTGCAATGTTTTCCTTCTCCCGAAAGTTGTTTACACTCCCCCCAAAACTGGTTTATTTGTTTTTTCCATAAAGGTGGTTGACGGCTTTTTTCCATCCACACTTTCTCATCAAAGATGAGAATATTTGTGAACGTTCTTTACATCCCTACTTCTAGGCTTAGTTCCAGAGGTTTGAATCAGGACAATGTCCTCTTTTTGCATTACCTGTGGTAATGGACTTACCAAGGGCCTTTCCGCACTATACTGTTATAGTGCTATTATTGCACTTTCAACATCCTATGGAATTCTGGGGTTTGCAGTTTAGGGAGGGCCTTTGAGGATTCCAGGATTCCATAGGATACCAAAAGTGGAATAATAGCACTATGACCGTTTAGTGCGGAATGGTCTCTAGTGTCAGGAAGTAGATTCAGATTGCAAGAAAGGGGATTTAGACGAAATACAAGGGAAAACTTTCTGATAGTAAGAGCTGTTTGACAGTGGAATGAACTGCGGGTGGTGGATTCTCTTTTGTTGGAGATTTTAAAACAAGGTTAGATGTTTAAACAAAAATTTGATGTTGAAAGCAAGGTTAGATGTTCACGTCTGAGGAGTATTTATTCTTCCACTGCAGGGGGACGGACTTTGGAGGTACCTTCCAACTGTACGATTTTATAAATTGATTTTATCAGCCACCGATTTGGAAATGGCCAGTGCTGCTACTGTCTTTGGCCATTTCCTCACTAGACTCTTATGGTGTTATTATAGTGCCTCAGGGCCCTCCCTAAACTGCAAACCCCAGGATTCCATATGATGTTAAAAGTGGAATAAAAGCACTATAATAGTCTAATGCAGAAATGGCCTTTGTCACTGTTGGTGTTTTCTGACCTCACTGTATATAATCTCAACATTTTACTCCAAAATTGAGACTCAAAGCAGCTCATAATTTAAAAGATCGATACAGTTGTAGACATACAAAAGGTGAATATCAAAATAGAGTTAAACTATTTCATGGTGGCTCAGGCTACCCTCCACGTGCTGGCAGATGCCCAGCAGCTAGATGGGCACTGGAGCCTGCTGGAGAGGGTGTGCCACCCTGAGAAAGGGGGATCTCCATTCCCACCTCCCCTCCCCTCCCCCTCTCCCTCCCAATCTGGATTCAAACCTGTTTCCAGCCAAAGCAGGAGCAGCGATGCCGGCAGACCTCTGGCTTGGGCAGAGAAGAAGGTGGGAGAAAAAGAGGAGAGGAGAGGAGAAAAGGAGCCCCGAGAAGGCAGGGAGAGGCACCTGGCTCCCCCCACCTCTAAGACCAGGGAGAGCCCAGCCCAGCCAAGCCTCTAAGGAGGAAGAGAGGGGCGAGAGAGAGGGCCCTCACTGCTGCGGGAATACCAATGTGCCTTTGAGCATGTGCAGAGTACCTCCTCTGAGTGCACGTGCCCAGAGCCCAATCACCTGATGCCAATCAAGCAGTTTTTATTTGGTATCTTGGATAGGTCCTCCCTCCTCTGAGAGGGGCAGCAAACTCAATGCCAGGGCTTCCTATCTGAGGCACTAACTAACTTTGTTAATGGGAGTCAACTGATGTGGCCTCTTTTCTTCCAAAAGAGCTGAATGAGCTGGTTGGAACACAGTGCCCTCTAGTGGCAGGTATAACACTTTGCATTTCTTATCAATGAATGGACCAGACCCAGCTCACAGGAGGGGAGGGGGTTTGCGTTGTCATGCATTTTGAATCAAAGCACAACACTTTAAACATTCAGCTACATCCCAGAATCTCTTTTCAGTGCTTGGCGCATGCCCGGAGCAAGTGAATACTAAGATGACAACAGTGCCTCTGATCATGAGACAGCCAACCTGCTTACTGGTATTTTGGAAGTTCAAGGTTCGAGTCTCCTCTCCATAGTGGAACTCACAAGGTAAGCTTTGCTTGGTCTTTTTCAACCTTGCCTGCCTCTCAGGGTGGTTGTAAAAACAAAGTGAGGAAGTGAAGGAGAGCCATGAATGAGGCCTTGAGTTCACTATTATTATTATTATTATTATTATTATTATTATTATTATTATTATTAATTTAAAAATAATTTGTATCCCGCCTCTCCATATGGATCGAGGCGGTGAACAACTTACAAATAGCATGCATTTCGATACATTTTTCTATTCATGCCCCCAACAAGCTGGGTACTCATTTTACCGACCTGCAAAAGGATGGAAGGCTGAGTCAACCTTGGAGCCCAGCAGGATCGAACTCACAACAACCTTGTGGCTTGCAGTACTGGCATTTAACCACTGTGCCACCAGAGCTCCTAGATGGAAGGTAGATGGAAGGTAGAATATTAATCTCACTAAATAATTAATAACTAATTAATAACAAGGGATCTAGGTTTGAGAGTTGATGCAGGATTCTAGGAGACCAGGGTTTCACCCAGAGATGAACCTATCACAGGGTTTTCTTGAAAAGATTTGTTCAGAGGAGGTTTGCCATTGCCTTCCTCTGAGGCTGAGAGAGTGTGACTTGCTCAAGGTCATCCAGTAGGTTTCAGTGACTGAGTGGAGATTCAAACCCCGGTGTCCTGGAGTTCCAGTCCAATACTACACCATGCTGTCTCTCTTTCTCTTCAAGTAACTGCAAACAAAAATAAAAATACCAAGATAGATAGATAGATATTTTGCAAACCCAGAGGAATTGTGTTTTAAAACCAATTTTCTGAAGTTTTGATAAGAATTCTGGGGATTTTCCTTCTTTTTAATTCAAGTGTTTTCTGGTTGTGAGTCGTAGTATAAAAATTGCTAGGGTACTGGGATGTATAAATGTGTTTGTAGCTCTGTATTGACTTCTTGCTTGAAAAAAATTACTTTTGTCTCAAGTTGAATATCAGGATTGCATGTCATGGAGAAGCTTCTATTGATGAGTCTTTTGAACTGGAGAATGGACACGCCGTAATCATTTCTTAAAAATGTCCTGCTCCATGCTATGCTGGCCTCATTTTATGCTGCACAGCCAGTGAACAGCATCTCAAGCATGGAACTGGCGTCTGCAGAATTTGGCATCAGCACAGTGTTGGCATCTGCAGAATGCATGTTTGTGTCTGACTTAAGGAATCAAATATTCGAACCATCGAAGAATATTTCACGGATATTTCTTTTTCCAGTATTGGAATATGAGCCTTTTAGCTACAGCAATAATGAGCATAGTATAATGGTTTGAGTGTTAGACTAGGCTGTGATCCACCCATGATGCCAGGACTTCTGTGCAAGGATGGGGAATTAGTAATACAATTAGGAGGCCTGTGGGGGGTGGGGGCAACCTAGTGAGATCTTTCCATCAATGTTTACAAGGTCTCGTGGAAGGAGAAAAACAGCCAGAGATTCAAAAGTAAACTAAGATGTGTTTTACTGAGGGAAATTCAATAATGCACACACAATGCACAAATTCAATAATGCACACACAATAATGCACACACACACACAGTCACACATTCATGCAAGGCTAACTGAAGGTAAAGGGAGGAAAGGCTGATAGATTTCAGGGAGTGGGCAATATTTACCGATCCAGGAGTAGCGAAGAAGCAGCGATATGGCTTAGACTTGCATCTGAGGACAGTACACAATTGGAAATGAGAGTGGCAGAGTGACACTCAGTAACTGGTGTGCTGCAGGTCAACTGGGCAAAACTCAGGGTTTATATACCTGATTTCTGCCTGGAGGGCAAGGGTGTGGATGGCTCCCTGACTGGGCAAACAATGGAGATCTCAGAGTGGACAATGAGATCCAGAATGAGTTGATGGTCTCAATGTTAGCTGACAAAGTGGCTAATAGTTATCTGAGGCCATTTCCACATGAGACTGTTATAGCGCTATGATTCCACTTCCAATATCCTATGGTATCCTGGGGTTTGCAGGAGGGGCCGACTGGCCCCTCCCGAAACTACAAACCCCAGGATTCCATAGGATGTTGAAAGTGGAATCATAGCGCTTATAACAGTCTCGTGCGGAAATGGCCTGAGACTTTTAAAAGGGAGCTTTAGGGTTTTGAGCTGTGCTGTTTCAACTGCTTTTTCAATCATTTTAAGTCTACATTTTAAATTGTTTTAGTATTCTTACTAGTTAAATTTTATTTTAATGTTGAGTTTTAGTATCTTTTCATTATATTGTCATTGCTTCAATTTAAACGTCTCCTTTTGGAGATAATTTGGAGACAAAGGCAAGGCATGGATGATGATGATGATGATGATGAAGAAGAATCTCCCCACCCAATTTATATCCTAATAACAATCCTGTGAGATATGTTAGGCTGGCAAAAAGTAGCAACTGGCCCAAAGAAACCAATCCAGTGAGATGCATGGCTGAGCAAGGACTTGAATCTGGATCTCCCAGCTCCTAGCCTGACACAATAACCACAACATTTGTTGCTGTGTGTGTGTGTCTTCAAGTTGGTTCTGACTTATGGTGACCCTAAGGTGAACCTATTGCAGGATTTTCCGGGGCTGAGAGTATGTGACGTGACCGGCTGAGCAGGGAATTGAACCCAGGTCTCTACGGGCACAATCCAAGGCTCAAACAACTAAGCCACAACATCACACAATTTATTATATATGTATGCTCTACCCTGTATAAATCTCAAGGTGGGGTAGAAATAAAATCTGAATTAATAGTTTAAAAATACACAATTCTGGCTCTCTCTAGACATTGTACACTTTACCAGAAAGTTATGATCTGTGTGTGAGTGAGAGAGAACGAGAACATGGGGAGGAAGAGATGTTAAAGTATTCCCACTGAAGGGAGGAGAAGGACGCAGCATCCCATGTTGTTCTGCCTTTAGCTGTCACTCTTGGTGACAAGAAGGGGAAACATGCCTTCAAGGCATGTGCGCAACTCACTGTTCCATTATTCCCCTTTTCGTCTTTCGACAGTGCCTGCCTCCCTTCTCAATATGCTGTGTAATTTGCTAATAATAATAATTATGGTGATCGCTGGCTTCAAGTGCAAAGAGGTAATCAGCTCCTTAAGTCCTGACTGTGCATTAGAGAAGGGAGTACAAAATACATGCATGCATGCGCGTGCACACACACACTTAACTGATCCTTATTTTGGCCCTTCATGTTTGTGGTGTCCTGCAGACATTTGCTTGTAACCACAGGGAAAGACTTTCAAGAGAGAGGAGACCGGTGGTCAAGGAGGCTTGAGGAAGCTGAGCTGAACTGAATGTGCCTGTTGCACAACGATCAAAGAAAGCACAATCACCAAGCTAAAAGAACTTATCACACATGTATGACACCAACAGGATTCCAATCTATGTGCTACTCTTTTTCATGAGTCATGAGCCATGTTTCTTGCAAGAATTAAGGGCCTCCGGTGGCTTTTTCTTTTTTAATATAATGATTTGAAGCTCTGAAGAGATGCAGCTTGGGCCATTTCCGCACTACACTGGCCCTTTTCGCATTGAGGCTTCTCGCGCGAGCGGGGAGGGTGGCTCGCGCGAGAAGGCTCCTCCGGGAGGCTGCTGTTTCCCCCTCGTTCCTTCCGTAGGCGAAGGAAGGAGGGGGAAGAGACTTCTCGTGCGAGCCGCCCTCCCCCCGGGTGAAGCAGGAGGCTGTCGCGTCCGTCCCCCCCTCGCTCGAAGCAGGAGGCTGTCACGTCCGTCGCGCTAGCGCCCCGCCCCTTCCTTCTGCAGGGGCAGAGGGAAGGAAGCGCAACCCGGCCGCCTCCCCGATGCTCCGCACAGGAGGTAAGTGCGCGTGGGCGCCAGGAGCATTGCGCGAGCGCGGATGATTTTCGCTTTGAGGCGAAAATCAAAAAATCCGCAATTGCGCCGCTGCAGCCCCGTGAGCGCTGCGGAAGTGGGAGTGTGTCGTGCAGAGTGACGCTCCCACTCCCGCGAGGCTCACAGGGCTGTCGCGTGACAGAAAGCCCGTGCAAAAAGGGCCACTGTTTTAGTGTAACTCAAAGACCCCTCCCTAAACTGCAAACCCCAGGATTCCGTGGGATATTGAAAGTGGAATAATACTTTCAACATCCTATGGAATCCTGGGACTTGCAGTTGAAGGAGGGGCATTTAGAATTCTCAGCCAGAGAGCTCTTGGGCCTCAGGAAACTACCAAGCCCAGAATTCCATAGTATGTTGAAAGTGGAATAATAGCACTATAACAGGCTGGTGCAGAAATGGCCTTGGATTAAGCCTGCCTCTTGAATCCAGTCCCTGAAGGCTGAGCTGCTGAATTGCATTTGTTTATTACCCCCACCTCCCACTCCTGGACGGTGTGTGCAAAATAATGTTTTATTTGGCCAGTGGGGAAGCAAAAATAGAACCTGCCTTAATTTACAGGTGTTGGCAAATTCCAGCATTCTTTCTTCCCCTCTTGCTGTTAGGGAAATTGGGCTTTAGATAGGGCAGAATTTCCTGAGCGCAAAACTCTTCTGTTTTTTTGGTCTAACCTAAAGCCTCTCTATTTGCTCTTCCTTCCACTGAAATGCACGAACATCAAATACCTTCAGTGTACAGTATCTAGGTAACTAACGTTGTGTGAACCAGGCAAGTTTCTTCGGTCATATAAACCCCTGCCTTTCTCAGTCTCTCTCTTTACTTTTCTTCCTCTTCTGTTCTTCAGCCACGTTCTCCATCAACAAGATGGTGAGTTAAGAATGGAGCTACTACCTTTACGTAATCTTTGCATTAGCTACTTAGGATGTAAGTTCTCCATGCATATGTAAATGTAAAATCTGTTAGTAAACTTTTTCTAAGTTTGCAACCTGGAGCTGCCAGCTGTGTTTATTTTTTAAGTCTGTTTCAGTTCAGGGAAGCAATGTGAGGTTGAGGCATGCTTTATCTGCTACAAAAAGGCTGGTTTTAGCTTTCCTATTCCCCCTGCAAAGGGACTAACACCCTGGGAAACTCTAATTTCCAACAACAGGGAGCAAAGCCCACTGGGGACTTGCTTCTTAAGAAGCTTCAGTGATCATAGAATCATAGAGTTGGAAAAGACCCCAGGGGCTATCCAGTCCAACCCCCTGCTATGCAGGAACACCCTCAAAGCACTCGCAACAGATGGCCATCCAGCCTCTGCTTAAAAACCTCCAAAGGAGGAGACTCCACCACACCCCATGGAGGCAGCATATTCCACTGCCGGACAGCCCTGACCATCAGGAAGTTCTTCCTAAGGTTCAGGAAGAATCTCCTTTCCTGCAGCTTGAATCCATTGCTCCTTGTCCTACTCTCTGGAGCAGCAGAGAACAAGCCGGCTCCCTCCTCGACATGACATCCCTTCAACTATTTAAACATGGCTATCATGTCCCCTCTCAACCTTCTCTTCTGCAGATTAAACATCCCCAGCTCCCTAAGCTGCTGCTCAGAGGGCATGGCTTCCAGACCCTTCACCATTTTGATCGCTCTCTTTTGGACTCAAGTCTCTGCCTTCAAGTCTCGAGTCCTTACAAGATAATTTCAATCAAGTCTCAAGTCTGGGGGCCAGCTTCTGAAGTAGGGAATAGGAAATAGGATCCTTCTTACTTTCCATTTCTGAAGCTGGAGGCTTTTTCAGAAGTGGAGAATAGGATCCTTCATACTCTCTATTACTGAAGCTTCAAAAGCTTTAGAACATTTCTGCATGACACTCTTATAGCGCGATGATTCCACTTTCAACCTCCTATGGAATCCTGGGGTTTGCAGTTCCGGGAGGGGCCGGCTGGCCCCTCCCGAAACTGCAAACCCCAGGATTCCATAGGAGGTTGAAAGTGGAATCATCACGCTATAAGAGTGTTGTGCGGAAATGGCCTTAGAAAGAAGGGTCCCTCCCTATGCCCTCAGTGAAGGGTGAGTCCTGCCTTCTTCTGTTAGGAAAAGTTTCAGAAGGCTCTTCCAATATGTAGTGGGGACAGGCTACCAAGCAGACCTCAACCCTGCCTTGAGCACGTTGCCTAACCCATTTTCTGTTCCTCTTTGAGAAATGGCTGAAGCTTTGGGCTTGAGACAAAGGGCCTTTCCGCACTACACTGTTATAGTGCTTTTATTCAACTTTCAACATCCTATGGAATCCTGGGGTTTGCAATCTGGGAAGGGCATTTAGAATTCTTAGCCAGAGAGTTCTTTGGCCTCAGTAAACGACAAACCCCAGAATTCCACAGGATGTTGAAAGTGGAATAATAGCACTATAACAGTATAGTGTGGAAAGGCCCAAATTGTCATGTGACCCATAGGCAAAAAAGAGATGGAAATATTGTTCCAAGTCGCCAGGTTTCTGGATGGATGTCTTATGTTACTGAACCAAGGGCAGCAGGTTGGTCACTAACACATACAAGTCACGAGTCAAGTTAAGTCACTGCATCATTTATTGCTGAGTCAAGTCCAAGCAGAGTCATTGAAGTGACTTGCATCCGAGTCCATTGACTTGAATCTACATCACTGAGAAGCTTGTCCCTCCTCATCTCTCCTGTCAGGTTCACATGTCATTACACTGCTGAAAGTATCACCCACTTAGTATTCTTGCTCAGACATAGGTGCTGCCAAGGCTGGCCCAAGACATTTTGCTGCCTGAATTCAAACAAGGCACAACGTGTCCAAGGTCAGCCAGGTTTCTCTGTGAGCGAAGACAGAAGCACTGTTCCTGAAGCACCACAGTCATTTCTACACTACACTGTTATGGTGCTATTATTCCACTTTCAACATCCTATGGAATCCTGGGGTTTGCAGTTTAGGGAGAGGCCTTTAGAATCCTCAGTCTGGAGCTCTTTGGCCTCAGTAAACTACAAACCCCAGAATTCCACAAGATGTTGAAAGTGGAATAAGAGCACTAGAACAGCATAATGAAGAAATGGCCTATCATGGCTCAAAAAACAAAAAAAACAAAACACACAATAATAATAGACTGAGGTCTCTTTCACACTACACCCTTATAGCACTTTGATACCAGTTTAAGTGCTATAACTCCATCCATGGGCTCCTCGGATCATTAATTTCAGAAGGTATTTTGAGTTGTCTGCCAGAAAGCTCCAGTGCCTCACCAAACTACAAATCCCGGGATTCCAAATGATGCAGCCATGGCAATTAAAGGGATATCAAAGTACTGTCAATTGTGTAATATGAAAGAGACCAGAAAAGCAACTTGGAAAACTTACCTTTTGGACACCACCCCCAAAATCTCCCACCCAGTGTGGCCACTGAAAATTAACCAGTGACTTACCAGTAAAGGCTGAATTGTCTTATGCATGATTTGGACAAGAGCTTGGAAAATATGTCTTTCGGACTACACCTCCCAGATTCCCTGGCACATGCTGGGCATTTGAGGTGCTCGAGCCCAAAAGATAACATTTCTAAGCTGTGGATGGGAGGAAGATTAGGGGACCACTATGGTTTTCTCCCCTGAACCTTTTTTTAAAAAGTCTTTGCATATTTAAAAGAAGGAATCAACTGAAAATGAGATCCTGGTCCGATGTGAAAGCTAACTCCAGAATCGAGTGGATATCAGATGCCTTTTAATGGGATTTCTTTTTCTTTTTCTGGGTTTTATTGGTAGTTGAAAGGTGCAGCACAGCAGCTCTCACTACCAGTAGGGACTGAACACTGCTGGGCACCTTATTCTAGTCCAGTTTTAATACAACGGCCATTTCTGCACTAGACTGTTATAGCACTATTATTCCACTTGCAACATTCTCTGGAATCCTGGGGTTTGCAGGATGGCCCCTCCCAAAACTGCAAACCCCAGGATTCCATAGGATGTTGCAAGTGGAATAATAGCGCTATAGCAGTCTAGTGCAGAAACGGCCATTGCTCTGGACCAATGCTATGGCAGGGGTGTAATGGGAAATTAAAATTACAGCTAAAACCAACTGCCTAGTGTTACTAAGGTTAACTTGGCCAGAGAGGGCATGGGGCGGAGGGCAGGAAGAAAAAGCAGAGCTATGGTAGGTCTGACTGGACCCTTGGCAGCTGCCCCTAAATGCCAGGGCCTGCCACTAGTACTTTGTGGAGGTCAATTTCTTGATTCTAATGTTTGCTCATCAGTATCATATACGCCAGCAGTTCTGATTTGGCAGGAACCGTCCTGGTTAATTATCTATCGTTCCACTTTTCTATTTGTTTTTAAAACGTCTCTTATTTCTCTCTCCTCTTCCCACTTTCTTCCTTTGCCCTCAGCTCACTTCAGCTGCTGCAAACGGAGTTCAAAGTGCAAAAGTAGTTTGTGCTCAGTGGAGGTGGGTAGGAGAGGGCAGAATCTTGCCCTTCCTAGTAAATTTTGGCAAAAGCAGATGACTGCAGCCTCTCTCAGTTGGTTGGACCTACCTCACTAAAAACATTTACCAACCTGACCACACTGCAATGTTCCTTGGATATGCATATCCCCATTTTTATATATAGGAGGGCATGCAGTATATGAGATGAAAACACGCAAGTGTGGGTACTGTAAGCCAACATCCTCCACCATCATCACCCTTTGACAAACAAGCAAAGGCAGAAGTTTTCCAGGGATGGTTTTGTGTCTTGCCATTAGCAATCAAGTGAAGGCTGGAAGGCAGGAACTGCTTCTTTCCATCTCCGGTGCCAGGTTATTAAAAGCTGTACATGAGTTATGCATTAAAATGTGATGAGGCAGAGCTGGGCTTCATCCCGAGAGAAAAGGGAAGCCTACATGCTGTGTCTTGTCTAGTCAGTGAACTGGAGTGGAGTGAAGAGGCTCATCTCTTCTCCTTTGGAGGTCATTTTAGGGTACACTGTTATTTGGGAAAAGATGATGGGAAGGTCTAACTGGGTACCCCAGAAGCCAGTGGCTTGAGTGTGGCTTCTTCGGCAGATCAGCCAACTTGAGAAAGGGCTCCTTGAGTGCAAAATGTTTAAAACTATCTACTGTAGGGAACTAGACTTCCCTGAATTTCCATTCAGCATGGTGTATTGAATCGAATGACGGACTCTGACTCTGGAAGACCAGGGTTCAACTCTTCACTCAACCATGAAAACCCACTGGGTGACCTTTGGCAAGTCACATTCTCTCAGCTGACAAGGAAGCACATGGCAAACCTTCTCTGAGTGAATCTTGCTGAGAAAACTCTAGGACCATTTCCGCACTAGCCTGTTATAGCGTTATGATTCCACTTTCAACATCCTATGGAATCCTGGGGTTTGCGGTTTCGGGAGGGGCCGCAAACCCCAGGATTCCATAGGATGTTGAAAGTGGAATCAGAGTGCTATAACAGGCTAGTGCGGAAATGGCTTAGGAGAGGAACTCCAGAAGTTGGAGTCAACTTGAAGATACATAACAACCCCCACCATTATTCAGGTATGGTCAAGTTTTTTGGCAGGAACATGGGAGGCATCTTTCAACTCACATTCTTCAATAATATCTATATTTCTGGCCAATTCACTAGTTTTATAGTTGTGGTGACCATTCATAGAATCCTAGCATCTTAGAGCTGGAAGGGACCACAAGGGCCATTTTGTCCATCCCACTGCCAAACAGGAATGAACAACTAAATCACTCCTAAAAGATGGCCATCCAACCTGTGGTTAAAGACCTCCAAAGGCAAGGAGTTCAACAGCTCAAGTCATTCCATTCCTCTCTTACAGTAAAGACGTACTTCCTAATGTTTAGGTGGCATCTCTTTTCTTATAATTTGAATCCATTGGTTTGTGTTCTAGTCTCTGGAGCAGCAGAAATCAAGCTTGGTCCATCTTCTACATGACATTCCTTCAGATATTTAAAGATGGCTATCATGTTATCGAGAGCTAGCATGTTGCAGTGGTTTGAGCATTTGCCTATGACCCTGGAGACCAGGGTCTGCTTCCCTGCTCAGCCATGAAAACTCACTGGGTGACCTTGGGCATGTCACACCCTCTCAGGCCCAGAAAACCCAATGGCAGGTTCACTTTAGGGTCACCATAAGTCAGAAATGATTTGAAGGCACACAACATTAATTTTCTCTTCTCCAAGGTGAACACACCCAACTTGCAAAGTCACTCCTTAAAAGGCTTGGTTTCCAGACCTCCGAGCATCTTGGTTGTCCTCTGATGTATTCCAGCTTATTGATATTTTTCTTGAATCATTGTGCACTGGAGATGGTACTCCAGGTGAGGTTTGGCCAAAGCAAAATAGAATGACACTGCTACTTTCCTTGATCTGGACACTATACTCCTGTTGATGCAACCCAGAATTGCATTGATTTTTTTTTTTTTGAAACTGCATCAGAATATTGATTCATTCTTAAGAGGGTAACCCAATATTTCTCAAACTGTGGCCTTCCAGATGTTTTGGACTTCAGCTCCCAGAATCACTGATCATTGCCCAAGGCAATTGAGACTTCTGAGAATTGAAGTCCAAAACACTTGGAGGACTAGAGTTTGGAAATCACTGGGGTAATTTAAGAAGCCCATGCACTAGCTATGCATGCTGAAAGCACATATTATATTCCTTTGATCAGAAAGCTGGAGACTTGTTAAGATGTCTGCAGATTAGGCACTGCAATATTTTAAAAATGAAAAATAAACTTTTTGTCTTGTGTTCCTCATTATTAACAAACCTTTAGGATTGATAAGAGAATTGCATCAAACTGTAAAAATCCTAGTCAAAAATGACCCTAAAATGCCCTTTAAAAGTAACGTTTACAAGGAACTAGATAACAAGACTTCAGTACATATGAATTCTCCCCATTTCTCATATGCAAAATAAAATAAAATAAAATAAAATAAAACTTAAGAGTTTCTTCTTCCTCCACAAACAGAACAGCCCTGGTAACCAAGGAGGATTTGGCGGTTACTAAGAAGGGGACTGACTGGGAAGATGCAGAGAGCTAACTAGATCATCTTTCCCTTCCATCCAAGCCCTCCGTTATCAGAGCTACATAAATTAGAATAAAAATTTAATTTGGCCTTTGAAAAATTCATAGGCCGTTAAAGTGGCAAAACCAGCCTGCTCCAGGTTTGAATGTTTCTTTTGCATCATGAAGGGGTGACAGGAGCTGATGTTGATGGTTGAAAACACACACACACTCAGAAATGGCTTTAAATATTAACCCTTTAATTTTTAATTTTTACAGAAAGGTTAACCTTTTGTAGAAGCAGAGGAGATCAAACAACTCCCACGGTTAGTCCTCTGCAATACCTCATTACAACTGAGGTCAACTCTCTCATTTGACGTTAAAACATGCAGAGTCTCTGATCTTCCAAGCCAAAGATAGTCCATCTTCCACTAATGCTGGCCAGTCAGGAGCTTGATACCCACCCAACTCCATCCTGGGAATTTTGCAATCCTAAGCAGCCAAACATAGGTTAGTTTGCTCACAGTAGGTCATTATACATACTGTAGAAGTACTGTATTTACCTTGGAAAAAGACACACTCAGTGCACCATGATAGCTGGTGCACACAACATACAGTGCAGAAGCAGGGAACATGAAGATGTTTGACCACAGCTCCCATCATCTATCTGCATTGGCTATACTGGCTTGTTGCTGATGGGAATTGCAGTCCCTTGTGATCCAGCCCCCTGGCCTTGGGGAACAGAGGTGGGTGGTGGTAAACTTCTGGAATAAGTTAGTCTTTCTAAAAGGTCTATGAACTGATCAGAGAAATCCAACCCTGGCCCAGTCCTATGCCTTCAAGAGCAGCAACTTAGAAATTGTATTGTCATTTCCCCTCCGAGAGAGGACCGACGTGGCATAGTGATTTGAGCACTGGATTGCATCCCTGGAGACCAGGGTTTGATTCCCTGCTCAGTCATGGAAACTCACTGGGTTGCCTTGGGTGCATCATACACATTCAGCTCCAGAAAGCCCCATGATAGGTTCACCTTAGGGCTGCCCTAAGTGGGAAACAACTTGAAGGCACATAACAACTACTACAGAGAGAAGGCTTTATCTCTTACTAACAGGGTTGTCAGATCTCAAGGCTTGGCCCCAAGTTTCCAGTTTTCATGGGTGTTCCAGTTTTCTTCAGGTGTGGGAAGAAGATTTTCCAGTTTTGGGTGGGCTTAGCTCTGGGTGAGAGGAAAGGCCTGTGGAAATCTCCATTTCATCTAGCACAGCAGCAGCAGCTTCCTACAGTTTGCAATTTTTCCTTGATTGGTTGCTCCAATTTGCAAAGACTCTTCAGGGGCTCTGTATATTTACGTGTTTGTTTCATTAGCTTCCTCCTTCCCTCCAGGTTGTTATGATGCAAAGGCTCACCTTCTGCTGTGTGCCTACTTTTTGGGAAGAAGAAAGTTGCCTAGATCACATGTTCGTTACCCTATTTTGTTAAGTAAGTGGAAAGGAATAATGCCCTTATTTCACCTTCATCTGGGAACAGTCCCTTTAGCTATGGCCATTTCCACACTACACTATAATGCTATAATTCCACTTTCAACAACCTGTGGAATTTTGGAGTTTGCACTTTACTGAGGCCAAAGAGGTCTCTGGCTGAGAATTCTAAATGTCCCGCCCGAAACTACAAACCTCAGGGTTCCATAGGATGCTGAAAGTGGAATAATAGCACTATAACAATGTAGTATGGAATGGCCTAAGACTTCTGTTTTAATTTCTAAACAGGAAAATCTCTCTGTCTCTGAATGACAAGCTGTGAATGGTACTTAACACCTAATGCTTAATGACATCAATGGGTCTGTCCTTCGGTCTCAGATTTTGGCCCAGAAACCTCAGGATCTGGGATGATCCTGAACTGGGGACTAGAAAGATGATTTTGCCTTTATTTGTTTCGTGGTTGGAAAAATGAGTTTCGTAACATTTGGGATCTCCAGTTAGGAAGAACAATGGGGAGAATTTTGCTCAGTTTTCACCGATTATTCACAGCTCCTGAAGTATTTTGGGAAATTAGTCTGTGCACAATACACATTTGTGCATGTGTGAAAATTGTGTGAGAGTCTTGTGCAAAAAAAAAAGAAAAGAAAAAAGAAATGTTTCTAGATAGCGACATGGGGGGGGGGTAAGGTTGCCAGAAACATCAAAATGATGGCGGGGGGGGGGGTTGTCAGCATGAAAAAAAACTTTTCACCCTCACAAAACACTGTTTCATGATTGCAACTATTTTGGTGCAAGATTGCTGTTCCTTGCACAAAATCCCACCATCTTGCACCAAAAACTTGTACATGTAGCTATCTGAAAACAATGTTTTCTTATAGACAGAAACCAACATTTTTTAAAAAAGCTACAATATCCGTGGAAACCCCTCCATGTACTTCAGTTCAGAATTATGTCCCCAAACACTTCAGAATGTGCCAGTACCAGGTCACTGTTGTTGTGTGCCTTCAGGTTGTTTCCAACTTATGGCAACCTTAAGGAAATCTATCACAGAGTTTTCTGGGGCTGAGAGGGTGTGGTGTGCAAGGTCACTCAGTGGGTTTCGACAGGTGAGTGGGGAACTAAATCCTGGTCTCCAGGATTCTAGTCCAACAGCAGCAGCAAGAGCATCAACAGGGACATGACAGCAGAGTGTGTGTGGGTGCTGAAACTGCTCCTTTTTTTGCAAATGAGGGAGCAGTTCGGGCACGTGCATACACCTGCCACTGTGTCCCTTTCGTCAAGGTTGCAGCAACAGGGGCTATGAGCTTTAAGGGACACGAAACCTTTAATAAATAAGTATCCAAATATTTAAATAAGTTAAGTCTTGGGGGGGGGCCAGCATCAAATTGTATTTACAGGTACCCAGTAAAGAAAAGGTTAAGAACCACTATCATAGTCCAACACTCAAATCACTACACTAGCTTCAGTTTTCTCATGCAGCAGGGAGAAAAAATGTGGACATTATTTGGAAAAGGATGAAATCACTGAATATCTACAACCCTCTGAATGAGTGTTATCTTTCAGAGGCAGAGGGGCTGGGCATTTGGAGAACAGAAACAGGCACTCTTAAGTCAAAACTCCTGAGCAGGAATGGAGCCAGTAGAGGAGATGGATCCCAAAGAATAGACAGTTAATCACCAGACTTTTAACCTGGAACAAACTCACCATTTTCTCCAACTCTTTTTCTCCACTAAGTGGTTCCACTGCAGCCAGAGATAGACAATTAAAGTGAAGAGCTGACTTTGAAAGTCTTACCCCCTTGCTTTTCAGTTTTATTTCCCACTTCTTTCTTTTATTCCCAAGATTCTATTAATTGGAGCCCCCACCTCTCCAAGCAGAGATTTCTCCCCTTTCCTGAAAAGGGTCATGTGGAGAACAAACCCCAAGGGGACGGAGGGGTGGGGGTACCCAGAGGAAACTACCGGGAAGAAACAGACAAGACTGTCATGGAGAAAAGACCCCCTCTTGCAATCTCCCCCCCCATTTCCCTGCTGAGATACCTCTGTGCCCCTAATTGGCTAATTAGCACTCTGCTTTGTTTCGGCCTGGTGCTTTGGAGGGGAGGCTGGGGAGATTGGGGAGAAAAAGACAGATTGTCAAGTTGTCTTTTTTGCCTTCCACATCCGTGCTCCCTCACTTGGTGCTTGGCAGCCTGTGGTGCAGAGAGAGTCAGTTTTTGTCCTTTCCGAATCCAGTCACCTCCTCTGCTCCCCCCCTCCAGCGGCATGACATGGTGGCAGAGTCCACAGAGGCACGGAAATGGACTCCGTACCGATTTCAGGGTTCAGCTGGGGACATGAATTCATCTGAATTGTTACAAAAATCCTCACAGGTTGAAAACTAGGCTGTCAAGAACAGGACTGCTGAGAGTGGGATCAGATCATGTTATAAAATCTGCCCCCCCCCGCCATTGGGTTGCCAGTTTTTCAAACAGCGATCTAAGACAGTCCTCTGAGTTGGCCGGCCATTTCAAGATAAGCTGGCATACCTAAGGCAGACCTAGAAAAAGCCCGCCTCAAGTCTCATGAGAGGAGAGCCTCTTGTGAGAATTCTAGCCTCCTGCAAGATGAGAGATCTCCCAGGAATCCCAAATTCTTGTGAGAGGCCTTCCTATTGCAAGACTTAGGAGGGACTTTATCCTCCCAGCCTGTTGTCTTGCAGCAGTTGCATTATTTAAGGAAATGGAAACATAAGCCATGTAGAAACAATCACTATCACCCATCTCTGCAATAATGCTATGCTGCCGGTTTGGTGATGCACGTTCCCACAATTGTTCTTCTGTCTCACCCCACTGACCTAGCTCCCTTCCCCTATCAGTGCTACCTAGGATGTTGCAAGTGGAATAGCACTCTCCCTCCCTCCCTCCCCCTCTAAATCTTTTCATTTCACAATTTCAGCATGTCAGGAGACTTTGTGTTTTCCCGTCATGCTGCCATTTTGGCATTTCGCCCTTCCAGAGTCATGACTGGCTATTTTTGCTGTAATGGTGTAATTGCAATGTGCTGGTGACCACCAGTCCAATTACACCAAAAGGTTATTTTTTAAAAGATAAAAAAGCACTGGGGCATGGAGTGAAAGCAATGTTGTTCGCCTGTACCATAATGTCCTCTTCGTCCAGACACCAGAAGTGCAATGAGCTCGCTCTACTTGGGGATAGAGAGGGGAAAGGGGAGAACAACACCCACTGACACCATATGCAATATTGGAACTGCAGTGGAATGACACCATTGCACCAATGCAAAGTAGTAGAAATGCAGCTCACTGGAGCCATTTGTGGGTATTTTCTGTGAATAACAAGAGATGACCCATTGACAATGGGAATGCAATCCAACAATGCTGGTCCTCATATTAATGAGGAAGAACACACAGACTAGGGCCATTTCCGCACTACAGTGTTAAAGTGCTGCTATTCCACTATCAACCTCCTATGGAATTCTGGAGTTTGTAGTTTATGGAAGGGCACTTTGAATTCTCAGCCAAAGAGCTCTTTGGTCTCAGTAAACTACAAACCCCAGAATTCCACAGGGCGTTGAAAGTGGAATAGCAGCAGTTTAACACTGTAGTGCGGAAATGGCCTAGGGCAGGCTACAGCGGTCTGTGGCCATTTCCACACTAAACTCTTATAGCACTATTCCACTTGCAACATCCTATGGAATCCTGGGGTTTGCAGTTTCGGGAGGGGCCGGTGGGCTCCTCCCGAAACTGCAAACCCCAGGATTCCATAGGATGTTGCAAGTGAAATAATAGCACTATAAGAGTCTAGTGCAGAAATGGCCTGTGTTGTCTGAGCTAAAGTGCCGGCCCCTCCCGTCCTCTTTCCCTGCTTGATGGCTCTGAGTACAAACGACTTTTGCACAATGAACTCAGCAACTGAAGTAAGTCAGGATGAAGGGAGAAGGTGGGAGCAAGAGACAGTCTGGGACATTTTAAAAGCAGTTTAAAAAGGGAGAATTAATGAGGATTGTCCCTTCCAAATTGGGACAGTCAGAGAGTATTTAGGCTTGCTTTAAGTGTTACTCACCTCAGTCGCCTGGGCCCTGTAGAGCTGTGAGTAGGAAAACCAAGCATGAACTGCATTCACACCAGATGGACATCTGCATCATTTGATATATAATTTCAGGCCAATTTGTTGCAAGCTATTGATCCTTAAGTGGTCCAATCGTCTGGTGTAATCAAATTGACTGATGCACAGGCATGTACCTACCAGCCCTAGGTGTATTCTAAAAGCCACAGCCAAAGACCTCTTTTTATGTCCATGATGGTTTCTGGTGTGCTGTGAGAATGGAAACATTTATTTATTTATTTAGAACATTTGTGGGGAAAGGGCTGTACTCCTTCTCTCAGAGACCCAAAGCAGCTGACAATGAATAATGCACAAGTAAAATCTTTCTGGTGTAAATGAACGCTATGAGACTCTGCCCAGACATCTGCTGATGCTGCTCAGTGTATCTCCTTTATGTGTTTCTTCCAGCAGCAGTGCTGCTGCCAGCTCTTTCCCCACGGTCCTTGAGCATCCTTATAAGGAGAGGCTCTTGGAGGAAGCCAGGGATAGCTAAGATGTTCCATGCTCTACAAACCTCTCAATTAGAGTACTGTAATGTATCCTATGTGGAGCTGTGCTTGAAGATGTTTCAGAAATTGGGGTAATTCAATATGTGAGAGCGACCAGCCAAGGCTATAAAATTAGATTGGAGTATGGCCATTTGCACACTGCACTGCTATAGTGCTATGATTCCACTTTCCTATAGAATCCTGGGGTTTGCAGTTTAGGGAGGGGCCTTTAGAATTCTCAGGCAGAGAGCTCTTTGGCCTCAGTAAACTACAAACCCCAGAATTCCACAGGATGTTGAAAGTGGAATAAGAGCGATATAACAACTTAGTGCAGAAAGTCCCTTGACTTAGGTCTTTGGACAGGGAAGCAGCATGCAGCCCTCCAGATGTTTACTGAACTACAACTCCCAACAGCCTGAGCCAGCACAGCCAATGGCGAGGAATGCTAGGATTTGCAATCCAACAGCTCCTGGAGGGCTGTGCTGTCATTCTCACCTTTACTCTAAAGCCTAAATCCAGTTGCTAGATTCCAGTAGAATAGACCCATTGAAATCAGTGGCTGAAATGCGAATAACCACTTAGGCCATTTCCGCACTACAGTGTTAAACTGCTGCTATTCCACTTTCAATGCCCTGTGGAATTCTGGTGTTTGTAGTTTACTGAGACCAAAGAGCTCTTTGGCTGAGAATTCAAAGTGCCCTTCCCTAAACTACAAACCCCAGAATTCCATAGGAGGTTGATAGTGGAATAGCAGCACTTTAACACTGGCCATTTCCACACTACACTATTATAGTGCTATTGTTCCACTTTCAACCTCCTGTGGAATTCTGGGGTTTGTAGTTTGCTGAGGCTAAAGAGGTCTCTGGCTGAGACTTCTTAATGCCCCTCCCTAAACTGCAAATTCCAAGATTCCACAGGAGGTTGAAAGTGGAATAATAGCACTATAACAGTGTAGTGCGGAAATAGCCACTGTAGTGCGAAAATGGCCATAGTAAACTCCTGTTTCGACAGGTCTGGTCTAGTTGAACTCAGACTGTGGACCCTGTGGTGCAAGGCAATGCCCATTTCCGCACTAGCCTGTTGTAGTGCTATTATTCCACTTTCAGCATCCTATGGAATCCTGGGGTTTGCAGTTTAGGAGGAGCCTTGAAAATCCTCAGCCAGAGACTTCTTGGGCCTCTGGAAACAACTCCGCAGGAGGTTGAAAGTGGAATCATAGCACTATAAACCGTGTAGTGTGGACATGGCCCTAGTCTGCTGCCTTCAGAGACCGGAGAACATCCGACAGATCCAGCTGATAGGACTGGCCTGGTGGGGAAAAGGAAAGAATCTCATCCTTTGCCTCGGCCAACAAAAAGCTTTTGGCTGAGGACTGATGGAGTGGAAATGCCAACTGTACCTTCGATGGCTGTGCAGAAGAGGGACCTTCAGCAGGTCTGTCCCCCAAGCAGGTAAGGAGCCACACTGGCTGAAATACCCTGGTTCTCACAGCCATTAAAGGCATGCAGGGTGGAGAAAGCCTGTTTCTGGCTGCTCCAGAGCCCAGGACAAGGGGCAATGTCTTCGCACTTCAGGAAAAGAGATTCCAACAAAACATTAAAAAGACCTGGTCAGCATAACAACTGAATGCAGGCTGTGGACGCTGCAGGGCAAGGCAATGGCCATTTCCGCACTAGACCGTTATGGCGCGATGATTCCGCTTTCCACCTCCTATGGAATCCGGGGGTTTGCAGCTCAGGGAGGGGCCTCTGAGGATGGCCTTTGAGGCCCCTCCCGAAAGTGCAAACCCCAGGATTCCATAGGAGGTGGAAAGCGGAATCATCGCGCCGTAACAGCCTAGTGCGGAAGGCAAAGGCTGGGCTTCCTTCTCTGGCTCCTCGCCTCCCGCGGCGCCGGCCTCGCCTCTCCCCGCAGCGCTGCCAATGAGCGGCCTGGTCCGGCGGGCGGGGAAAGCGGGGCGGCCAGGCGGAGCTCCGCTGGCGGCGGCAGGAAGCGGAAGAGGGCCTGGCGTGGCGGAGAAAGCGGAGGAGAAGGTGAGAGGCGGCGGGGGAGCCGGGACGGGGCGGCGGGGAGCCGGAGGGTCGGCCCACTCCCGGGCCCTCGGTGAGGGGAAAGGGAAGGCCCTCGCCCTCCTTCTCCGCCCCTCAAGGGCGGCCCTGGTGCGTCTCCGTTTTTCCTCCCCAAGTTGCAGCTCCGCTTTCCCCGCGCGGGACGTTCCGGGAGAGGAAAGGTCCGGGCTTTCAAGGCACCTCCAGAGCCAGCTTTGAGCGTTTGACTTTAACAGGGTTCGGTTCCCAACTAGGCCAAGGAAACCCACTAGGGGGCCTTGGGCGCGCCACACTCTCTCAGCCCCAGGAGAGAGAGGCCACTTGCGCCCAGCTCTTCCCTCCTCCCTGGAGAGGAGGCTCCCAAAATGGCGGACTTGGCCCCTGGGAAGCTGGCCCTGAAAAGCGGAGGCTCAGGTCCGGGCCCTGAGAGCTGGTAAGGTAGGCCCTCAATCCTGCATTGACGGGCAGCGGCTGCCCAGGGTTTCAGACGGCTGGTTACTGTGACCCAGGCCCTTCTGCACGCCACTGTTGTAGCGCGATTATTCCACTTTTAACATCCTGTGGAATTCTGAGCTTTGTACTTTACTGAGGCTAGAGAGCTCTGGGGCTGAAAAGTCTACATGCCCCTCCCCAGACTAGAAATCCCAGATTATTTTTTTTTAAAAAATTATTTATTTTTTTTTTAAAAAAGCTGGGACTCTTTGGTGGCGTCTGGGCTGTATCAACATCTAAAAAAGTTTGGTTTGGGGTCTTCAAGACAGGTATTCGTTGATGTTAAAGAGTAAAGGCAGCCCTGCGACTTACTGAAAAGTGAGTTGTTAATCTAGGAGGTTTTCTGGACTTGCAGTGCAGCCTTTTGGGGGTCTTGGCGGCAGCGTGAAGGGAGAAAATGGGTGGTCCGGAGTCTGGAGGAGTCCAAAAATGGTGTGGAGTTTTCTTTGTTTAGTTAGGAAAATAGAGTAAGGATTTGTTTGTCCGTATTTGAGGTAGGTGGGATAGATTAATTGTGATACTACATGTAAATTGGCCGTAAAAGGGATTAAGGATACAACAGGATTGGGAATATCCAATTTTGGTTCTGTTAGATATGTGAATAGATATACGGACATCTGTACCTCTTATAACGGTCATGGTTTGTCTTGTTATGTTGGTGTTGTTTTGTCTATTTGTAATGTCTTTTTATTTTGTTTTGTGAGATTGTCTGTTTTGTATTGTTTATGTATAATAAAATTTATTTTAATAATCAACAAAACAAAAAAACAAAACAAAAAACAAAAATGGTGTGGAGTGCTGGATCTACCCCTGGCGCTGGGCCCATCCCAGGACCCTAGAGGTGGGCTTTACTTTTTGTTAGAACAAAATGTAATTTTACAGTAGTATGTAAGCTGTGGAGCTCTCTAGAACTCTTCATCTGTTTAGTAGATGACTGTGTTGTTGTATCTTTACAGGCTGTAGTCTTCCAGGTTTTGGGGATTGCCCTCTTGGGCTTCTGTAGCCCCCAAATCCCCTGATTTCCAGATGCCAGTGCTGGGATGGATTGAGGCTGATTGGTGCCCGGGTCTTTGAAGGTGGGTTGCACTTTGGGATTTGAGAGGAACACCAGAACTTAGCAGCATGACTTGTTGGACTACAGTTCCCTCTTTCCCTTGTTGGACTACAGTTCCCAGCTTTCGAATGCAGAGTGGGGGTTTATGGGACCAGCGCCCTCTCAAAAGTGACTCTGCTTAGGTAATTATTGTGCAGTTGGTGGATTCAGATGACAATTAATTTATTTGGATAGGAGGGAGAGTTTAGAGTGAGGAGGGAACTTCTTTGTTCACCTCCTCAAATTGTCCTCTGTGCCCTCAACCATGAGATTGGGTATAAATGTATATACATATGCACAAATATACATATATACCCATTGGATTGGGTACATATGTATATTCATGTGTGTATGTGTATACACTTGCTCACATTAGAGAGAGAGAGAGAGAAGTGATTAATCAACAGAACTAAAACATAAAATGAGCAGAATGTTTCAGCTTGCACCTTCCAAGAAAGCCAACACAATTCTTGGTTGCATTAATAGGAGTTTGGTGTCTAGATTGAGGAAAGTAATAGTACCACTCTGTTCTGCTTTGGTCAGACCTCATCTGGAATACTATGTCCAGTTCTGGGCACCTCATTTCAAGAAGGATATTGACAAGCTGGAGAGTGTCCAGAGGAGGACAGCCAAAATGGTAGAGGGTCTGGAAGCCATGAAGCCCTATGAGGAGTGGCTGAGGGAGCTGCAGAAGAGAAAGTTAAGAGTGGGCATGATAGCCATGTTTAAATATTTGAAAGGCTGTTATATTGAAGAGGGAACAGGCTTATTTTCCACTGCTCCAGAAACTAGGACAAGGATCAATGGATTCAAGCTACAGGAAAAGAGATTCCTTCTGAACTTCAGGAAGAACTTCCTGATGGTCAGAGCTGTCCAGCAGTGGAATATGCTGCCTCCATGGAGTGTGGTGGAGTCTTCTTCTTTGGAGGTGTTTAAGGAGAGGCTGGATGGCCACCTGTTGGGAATACTTTGATGTGGGTTCTTGCATGGCAAAATGGGGTTGGACTGGATGTCCCCGGGGTCTCTTCCATCTCTATGATTCTATGATTCTTCAGTTGCCAAAGATGAAACTGAGCTATATAGGAGGTGGCAGTTTAGAACACTCTGTTATCAGCATTCTTAGTGGATGATTGTCTTATGCACTGAGGTGAGACCGTGTGGTGTTAAGAGTTCCTAGTCTATAAATCAAAAAATTCTTGCTTTTGTCCAAGATGCTGGAAAGGGATGGCAGCACAATACTATGCAGGAAGAAGTTAGAGAGGTTGGGAGGTTCCAGATTGAAATACCTGGCCACCGGTTGGGCAGGTTTGCAGCCTTGAGGTCCCTGAAGGTCTGCGGTTGTTTTGCTTGCAAGTTGCAGATGACAACCTGTATATCTATTGGCTAAAACAGATAAAATTATTTTAAGTAGATTATTATTCCAAATAAAAAATTAAATGATAGGGTTACCTATGACAAGATACCTTTCCATTTCCTTGCAGTAGTAAATTTTGGTCTCCCAGGGAGCAATAAATTACTCGGCTTTGGTAGCACATTTTTGGCTTCATCACACAACTTTGTGCTTGGTTTTTGTTTCCTGCCATAAGAGATATAAACATGGAGGTGTTAATCTTTGAATGAAATAAGAATTAACTGATATGGCCATCTTGAGGAGTGACCTAAACTAGAAGCAGAAGAGCTGAAGTACGCCCTTGTAAAAAAAATTTTCAGCCTGACAGTGGCTTTTGATGCTCTCAGCCATAGACTGGGAACACAACATTTCCTTGCCTCCTTTCCTACCCAGAGGGGCGATTCCAGAAGGTGGTGCTGAAGAACTGTGGCTCAGCTTTGTATCATTCACACTGCACAATCCTTTGGGCCACTGCCTTATTTCTTGTGCTTCAAAATCAGCATGAAGTCATTGAATAGTGATGTGAGGTAGGATATTTCCTATAATAGATTTTTTTACTTTTTTTTTTATTAAGTAAAAAAAAGAGACAAACAAGCACAAACCAAACATAGAAAACAACAAAAATGTAACCCTACAAACATCAACAAACATTCTAACTTACACAAGTCTAAAGCGAGTATTGGTTCTTGTCCCTGTTGCAAACAGTTCGTATATGTTTAAGCATTTACACCTAACTATTGAATCATTAATTTTATCCCATAATTATTAATTGTTGCTAATCACTTATCGTTTTAGTTATTTGCTAACTTAATTTATCAAGTTTATAGATAATTGTTATTCTAGATTACTTTATACTAATCGTTGATCATCAAAAGATAGTAATCATCTATACAAAAAAACATTTTAAGACAACAGAGTACGTCTTCTAAATCTTTTACACTTATCATATAGTAATATTGGGAAGACTGTCCATTTGAACAGTTGTCAGTCTGTTTAGCCATTCGTCCACTGTTGGTAATTCCAATTTTTTCCAGTACTTTGCGTACACTAATCTTGCTGCTAAGAACATATGTTGTACCAGTTTATGTTGATACTTAGCTACTATTATAATGCACAATTTTGCAGAACATTTTCTGCAGAAAAGTTTGCAGAAATTCTTCCAGTGCTTAATTTTACTGTGGAAAATTTTCAAATGCTTAACAAAACCTGCTTTGTAAAATGCATTAGTTATCATGAACAGATGCTGAAGAAATGTTAGGCAAGCCTGGTATTTTAGAAATTACATGTATAAGAGTACACATATGGTTAATTGATTTGTAAACAGAAGGTAAAATAAAACCACAAATATATGCAATAAATCCAAACCAATTTTATTTATGAATTCACTCATGTAGAGAAGGCACATGTTGGTGTAAAAATTTAAAAGACAGTCTTATAAAAGCAATTTCCACATAAACTCTTGAATTGTTCTGAATATAATGTATCACATTCAGTATTCTTTATTTTTTCCTAGTCAAAGAGTTTCATTTTAAATAAATATGGGCTGTTGGGACATTGAAAAGTTTTATTAAGTAAACCAAATGTGCAAAATCATATTCTTTGCTTAGGGCACTGGAAAATTTTCCGGTTCAAGATTTTCCATAAAGCACATATCACTGTAATTGAATGAGGCTATCTGGGGATTTTGAGCAGGATGGCATCAATTTAGTGAAGATACCAGACTCTGTTTCTCTTTTATATCTGATCTGGATGGTGTGGAGGGAGTGTTAAGTAGTTATCTTGCAGGTGCAGCCCATGCTGTTTTGCTGTCGGAGGAAAGATAAGAGGTAGTTAACCTGTAGTGTCATTCTATAAATTCTGTGCTCAGTTCCTAGGAATTCTGTAATGTCACTATTTTCATTCCAGCTGTTAATACCAAAGAAGGTGGCAGATGAAGCATCTAATCCGTATTTCATATAAATGCTTGGTATCAACTGCTTCATTAAATTTATAATTCATTTTACAGCAGACGATACCCTTCAGGGATTCAGATTCTACCTGTGTGCTGCACAGTTTAGTTGTTTAACTCACATGGAATGTATTTTTAGACTTTAATATAGAAATCCCTTCTGTCTTTGTAGAAAACATTTGTGGCAGTCCTTTTTTATTTCAGGATGGTTTACCAGTAGGATTGATTAAAAAAAATCAATGCTTTACCAGTGCTTGTAAGGATTTCTTGTGGTTAAGTAGATTTTTTATTTCATTTATTTTTTTTACAGAAATTAAATTAGATTTCAAGATTTTGGTAAAATGAGCAGTAAAAAAGATGAATACTAACTACAGTGTTCGTAAGGATGACTTCTCGTCATATTCTATCAATATGTTAGGAAACATATTGAAACCTGCGTCTCCAAAAAGTGTATAAAGTTTGTATGAAACTATAATGGACTTTTACTAAAATATTTTTTTTTCAAGAAAAAGCTGGAAAGAATCTTTCTCACCAGTGATGTGAATTGGGATTTAATCATTCAGAAAAACGTCCTTCAGAGAAGCTATTTAAATCAAGTCAACCCTGCTTGCAAACCATCGATAATAAGGAAGCTCCCCTGCTGTCAGGCATAGAACTGAGCAAAGAACAAAGTAATGAGCCTTAGTTGGGCAGATATACCTGGGGTGGCCAAGGCTGCTTTTTCTCTGCTGTGGCTCTTACTTGAATAGCAACTGGGGGATCTTTCCCACCTCCCAGTTGATGCAGCTTGAGTGTTCTTTCCTTTGTTTTCTGTGCTCCGAAGCAACCAACTCTTGGAGCTGAGTGCTCTTTCTGGCTGTGAAGGGGGTGAGACTGTAGAATCATAGAGTTGGAAGGAGCCCCACTGGCCATCAAGTCCAACTCCTTGCTCAGTGCAGGATTTCCAGCTAGAGCAGGTAGCTGTCCAGCCTCTTTTTGAAGATGTCTAGAGGAAGAAGCCCTATAACCTCTTTAAGTAAATGGTCCACTGCCACATTGCCAAGAAGTTCTTTCTGATGTTCCATTAAACTCTACCTTTCTGTAATTTAAAACTGTTAGACCTGGTCCTAGCCCTAGGATAGAAGAGAACAAGTCTTAGATATTTAAGATCTTAGATATTTAGGAAGTACAGTTGTGTGACACCCTCAGTCATGTCTTCACTAGGCTGAACATGCCCAGCTTCCTCAACCTCAATGTGTTGGTTCTTACCTTTAAAGCCCTACATGGGTTGGGTCCAAGTTACCAGCAGGACTGCCTCTTCCTCTACAATCCACCCTGTACATTTGAGTCCTTTGGGGGCCATTTACTTAAACCAGCCAGGACTAGACTGGCAATGGTCAGCCAGAGGACCATATTGTTGACTGCCCTAGACTGTGGTATGACCTGCCGGAAGAGATTCGATAGCAAAAGTCCGAATTTTAAGAAGTTCTAAGACCTATCTCTTTCTGCAGGCCTACCCAGTCAATTTTTAATTATGAAATTTAAACTGATGTATTTTAAATAGTGTTATGTGTTTAATGTATTTTAATCTACATTGTGCTTTTGATTGTATTTTAATGTATGTTGTACTTCACCCTGAGCCTTAGGGAGATGCGAGTGAGAAATCTTTGTTGTTCACACCCTAATATGTGAATCTCCTTCTTAGAAGAAAATAATATGTTTGTGTTGGTGCTGGTCTTTAGCCAGTCAGACATTTGTGGTCAGCCCACAAGCAGGACGTGAAGATGCTTTGAATAGTTCCGTATGCGTGTCTGCATTTGCAAATTAGACTTCAGAATTGGCTGTGCTGGAGATTATACTGCTTAAACACATGAAAGAAATTTTGGCTTCCAGCTCTCTGCAGTCAATGAGCCCATGGTGGGTAATGACACTTCAAGCAGCAATCCAGTAACAACCACAAAGAACCTTGTGGTGTCTTAAAAGACTCACAGAGTTATTGTGAGTCTTTAAAGTGTTACAACACCCTCTTTGTTTTTGTTATCCCTCTGGCGTCCAATAAAACTGAACAAATAAAATATCTCTTGTCTGCTTAACTTGTGCCATTAGAAGCCAGATTTCAGAAGAAAAGGCACTTGGCAGGATTTACTTAGCCCCGGACTCAAGCAAATCTTGGGGCAGAATAATGATCAATTATTCTCTCTCCTTTTGTATCTGCAGGCCTTGCGGGAGCCATGTGGCCTGTCCTCTGGGCCACGGTCCGGGCCTACGCCCCCTACATCACCTTCCCCGTGGCCTTTGTAGTAGGGGCGGTGGGCTACCACCTTGAGTGGTTTATCCGTGGCCAGCCTCCTCCGCCACCACCCGAGGAAGAGAAGAGCATTTCGGAGAGGCGTGAGGACCGCACACTTCAAGAGAGTGCTGGGAAGGACCTCACCCAAGTGGTCAGCCTCAAAGACAAGCTGGAGTTTGCCCCCAGAGCGGTGCTCAACCGGAACCGGCCTGAAAAGAGCTAAGGGAGGCTGTCTGGGTGCCATCTTGGCCAACTGGCATTGCTCCTTGGTTGGCAGAATGATCCTCATTGGGTTCCACTTGGCTTAGAATGTTGGTTTCCTGATCTGATTAGTTTTTTGGCCTTGCCAGGTTCAACCAATGGCTGTCTGCCCTTCCTGTTACTTTCATCTTCATTTTGCACCTGTGGCAGGCTGCTAGAACCCAAGATATCCATCAGAAGTGGGAATGGGAGGGAGGTTACTTTGGGACTCTGCAGAATGATATATGTTCCACTATGTCCACCCATCGCACAATCGAACTGTTTCTCCTCACAACAGTTTCATCCAAACATCAGGTTATAGCTAAGTACGATCTCCTTTCTTTCCACCTTATTTCCTTGACATTGGCTAGATTTGCCTTTGAAAAGATCTTCCACTCAACCCAAAGTATAGCATTTCTGCGTAACTGGAGATTCTTTATTCAGGTGGCTTGGGAGAGTGTCATCCTGATTTAGAATGGGTGAACTGAAGACTGCTTCTTCCATAAGACTTCTGGATGGCCAGGAGATGTTATAGCCACCACACACACAAAAAGTGGTTGCTGCTTTCTTGCATTGTCGCTGCTACTCAGGAAAACTGGATACATTTTTCCAAGGGATTTCTGTGTGTAAAAAGCATGGGGTGGGGGGAAAGGCTGATGTTTTGGACATGGATCTATCACTGAAATTAAACATGTAAACACCGTTTGAAAATATAGGGATGTTATTTCTTATTTCGGTCTTAATGCCATCATTTATACCTCCCTTCCTAATAACTACAGCCCTGGGAAAATGTAGGCTCAAAAGAGACAGGTGATGCTGGGAATGGAGAGAAAAGATGGTCCACCTTTTGCAGATGGAGTCCAGCAGTGAAAACTCCACAATTTTCCGTGATGGCAGAGAAGCCCCAAATGTAAAAATTAGGACTGGGGGAAGTAAGTAAATAAAGCTGTGATCTAACTAAGCTGTAGAATTTGGTTTAACAGCAGTTGTTGCTGACACTCTGAAGCAGCTGAGTATCCCAATCCTAGGTGGGTTTTTTTAACCTGCAGATAAGCCTCTGTAATGGAATGACACTTGCTTTGCAGTTGCTGTTCATTGGGACACAGCCTAAATACGTTTTTTCTGCGCTCATAAGTTGTACCCGCAAATTTATTTACACAGCTTATCGTCATTTAATTAGTTTGTGGAAGAGCTGAGTTCTTGTACTGGGCTCTTTCTGTTGATTTACTCATGCAACTCTTTTTATTATTAATTTTAATTAATTATACAACTACTGTTCTGTTCTGGTTTAGAAAGCTTGCTTAGGCTGGCTTGCAGAATTCAACCATTTGTTTATTTATTAATCAGATTTATGCACTTTAACTATAGTTCCAGGTACTCTTAGACCATACATTTGCCCACATTTGGCATACAAGTATTTTTTAAGAGGGCAAAGTTCCTAAAGTTTCAGCTAGTGACTCGGTGCTTGCAGAGTTTGCCGTAGCACTCTGAGGAATCTGTACATTCTATTCTCATCTGATCTATTGCACCTTTGCAAGTAAGGCTGCAAAAATTCTCAATATTTTAATCCATGACCAAAGGTGAATAGATTATTACAAGCCTGAATGGCAGTTTAGGACTTGTGTCAATGTATCTCAGTGTTTACATTGCTGGAATCCTGTTGGTGTCTTGCACAGGTGTAAGTTCCCCTATGGAAGGAGTTGGACATTTTAGTATGAGACAGAATGTCTGCATTCAGTTCAAGGTTCCAGAATAGGAGCTGAGCATTATGCATACAGATACACAATAGGAGTGCTTTGCACATTGGACATACATATACTCTGTGCTTGGACCCATGTGCACATCTGGTTGTGCGTTCAGTGGCAGGCTTGGTGTCCTAATTTAGTTGTGGAATGTTGAAATTCAACACAAGTGTCTCTTAGTATAAATACTGTATAACTCTGCATGAGGATATTTGCACTAAGCAATCCCAGTGTGGAATCTCAACCTGTAATTTCAAAATGTTCTTCCATCTTCTGCTATTCAAATCCACATGCTTGATTGCAGAATCTCCATACTTGGCATACGTATTGAGTTGGGGGTGGTGGAGCGGTGATGGCACTCAGAATCTGCTAATTTTATATTCAACAGATATACTGAAATAAGACTAAGTCACTGAGAGTTCAGGTTATAGCTTTTTTGGTGACAGATGGAAAAAGGGTAAAGAAACAGAAACGTAAGCAAATAATGTGTTCTGACATCCCTTTAGCTGAATGCTGACACAGCCTCAAGTACAGATGCAAAGGGATCTTAACAGCACCTTTGAGACTGAGAGAGGGAAGTCTTAAGTCCACGAAAGCTTATGTTTCCAACTTCTTTCTCTCGGGTAGTCTCAAACATGTTGCAAGATGCATTTGCACACTGTTCCAGACTGACATAGGTATACCTTTGAATTCAAGTGCTGATGCTCCCCAAGCTTGCACTGCTAGACATTACATTGTTCTCTTAGCTCCGGATGGGTCCTTCAGGTTCTTGGACAAGACGCATTTCCCCGTTCCACGAGAGGACAAAGGAAAACCCTCCTAAGTGGAGGCTATGTGCCCAAGTGGGGTTGGTTTTCTAGAAGCTTTGAGATGATACATGTTTGGGAGGGTTTAGTCTCTCTTCCTCCTTCTCCCTTGAGTGAGAGAGAAAGGGCTTTCTTATCAGCACTGGGTCTAGCTGAGTCACCCTGGCTGCATCAGTGTGCATCTTTAGGTTTAAGGCATCTTTTCTGAATAATCTGAACAGAATACTACAAGAGAAGCTATGAAACAGTTAAAATGTGGGCTTTAACACAAGCTAGTATACATTCAGCCAGTCCTCCACATTTGCAGGTTTCACTTTTGTGGATTTGATTATTCACAGATTGTTTGCTGTCCCCTCTGCTGCAAGCCTCGTGAGGCTGAGAAACTGCAAATGAGGCTTGTAAGTCTCCATTAAAAATGTTGTGGGGCAGCAGTGGAAGTGGCAGTAAGCCCCACCAGCCCCCCACTTCTGATTTATGAAAGAACCCTGATGCCTCAAAAGAATCCACGGTGGGTTGAATGTGGTGACCATACTTTTGTGTGTGTTAAATATGGTTTTGGAGGGTCTAGAGTTATTCACATTTTTTTTTCACTTTCACGAGGGTCCTGTGCCCCTAACCCTAGTGAATGTGGAGGGAAGACTGCAGCTATATTATAATGAAAATGCATAGATGACTGAGAAGCCCAATTACAGCTGGCTCTCCACATTTGTGGGTTTCACTTTTACAGAATTAGTTGGCCCACCACATTTGCTAGTGTTAGGGGTACTGGAACTTCACAAAAATGGAAAAAGAGCAAATATCAAAATGTATATGTGTGCGTTTCTGTGGGAAAGGGGCTGAGGCATGATAAGGAAAGCATCACCAAGGGTCCAAACTAGGTCAGGGAAAGGAGAGGGAAAGGGAGTGGGTTGGCATGGGGTCCCTATGCTTCCTTTTTCCTGCCCATCTCCTTCTTTGGGTGTTGGGGGGAGGCATAGAGAGAGGGTTTGTGGGGCTGAGAAATGGGGTTGTGAGCTGTCCTTAGCTGGCCAGGCTTTGGCTGGTGGTGGTGGTGGTGGAAGGAGGAGGAGGAGGAGGACCAGAGGTAGGTTTTTAAAGGGCTGCACACCACGGACAGGGAAGGTTTCCTTGGAAAAGAAGCACCTGAGGAGGAGGGGGGGCCAAGAGTTGGAAATAACGGTGCCTCTTAACCTTCTGTTCTCCAGCCTAAACAAATCCAGCTCCCTAAGCTGCTCCTCATGGGGCATGGCTTTCAGACCCTCACCATTTTGGTTGCCCTTCTCTGGACACGTTCCAGCTTAATAGCCTTCTTGAATTGTGGTGCCCAGAACTGGACACAGTATTCCAGGTGAGGTCTAACCAAAGCAGAATAGAGCAATATTATTACTTTTCTTGATCTTGACACTACAATCCTATTTCGATACTCCTATCTATAAATGTAATAGATTGAATTTGATATGCATACATTTTTAAAGTGATATTAGGTGAGACCTGTCAAAGTTTCATTTGAAAGGATAAGCAAAATCATCTTTGTCACCCCAGGCAATGCCAATTAAATTTCCTAGATCTCTATTTGGGAAATCCCCTAGTGGGAAAGGAAAATAGAAGAACAGACACTTTTCAGTGTATTAGGCAAGCTGAACTGAAAAACTGTGGTATCAGCAGAATCACTGATGATACTGAAAACAGAGGTTGAGCAGTTGAAAATATTGGTTGCGTGCTTAATCGGAATTTGCTGCAACCTTTGGGTTACGGTCTTCTCCTTCACCCCTTTTCTTGGACCCTGTGTTCTGTTTGTCTTTCCCCGTTCGTAGTACTAAATCTGTTGTCTCTTGATTTCAGAAACCCCCTTGTCAGCTGCTTGTTCAGCTGGTTTGGTTGTTGGTGATAGACTAGTTTCCTTTGGCTGTGCCCTGGGGTTAGAGGACACTGTATTTCCTGCAGATGGAGGGAAAGGATTGAACAGCTGATGGCTTCATGATTGTCGCTCTGCCTTTTGTCACTCTTGCAAAGGACTCCAAGATATGGTGCATTTTGCACCACCTTTACATGCAAAGCCTGTGTAAACATAAGTTTGTGAGTGCTTAAGGCGATAGCTGAAGAGATTTAGGAGTCCCCAGAGAACGGATGCAAAGATACTTGTTGATGTTAGAAAGTAGAGTGCTGTAGGGTTATTTTTCAAGAATGACACTTCCATCAGTGTTTTGGATTTTCCTGTGCACAAATGTGCCAGGTTGGGGGTGTGAGCCTGAAAAATGTTAGCATTTTGAGCTTTCTTTCACTTAAGGCTAAGATTCCCAGATATTCTGGAGTGACCCAGAGTCTCTAGTCTTTGTGGGTCATCTCGAGCTGGGAGATGAAGGTGCAGTTCTTCAGTGGTGGAGGGCTCAGGTCCAGACAAAAGAGAGGGCTATACACAAATATCCAGCCCAGCTAGTAGAACAGCAGCTTGTTACAAACTGATCTGTTGTTGCAATTTGTAAAGACGATCCAGAGTTTCTGTGCATTTACTTTGCTAGCTTTGTAATTCCCTCCCAGTTCTTGTGGTGCCAGGGCTCACCCTCCACTCTCCTCTGCATTCATCTTCTGGCTAAGAAGCAAGTAGGCTAAATCATTGGTTCTTAAGCTGGGGTCTAGGAACCCCTGGAGGTCCATGGAGCCCTCACAGGGGGTCTGCGAAGCCCTAGCTGCTGGACACAAACAACATCAGTAGCAGCAACAGAGACATGGTAGGGGGTGTGTGGGTGCTGGGACTGCTCCAGTTTTGGCACATGAAGTTTTAAATAAATAGGGATGCAAAGCTTTTAATAATAAATATCTGAGTATCTAAATAAATATTTGAATATTTAAATCTTTAGTTAAGTTTTGGGGGACCCCAGCAACAACTTATATTAACAGATAGTCCCCAGTAAAGAAACGTTAAAGAACCATCTGGCTCGATTAATGTTCCTTATTCTCTCACCTTAAGTAATACTCTTCTCATTTCATCTTAATCTGGGATCAGTCCAGAGGTTAGCAAAGAGTTCCAGCGTAATTTTAAACAGGAAAATATGTGCGTGCGCTCTCTCTCTCTCTTTATACATGTGGCCAAGTGTGTTTGAGTGACAAGTTCTGAGCAACTGTGGTAGGTATTTAATGCATAACACATAATGATACACCACTAAAGGGCATCCTTAGGCCTCAGGTTTTGGCCTGAAATGATGCTGAACTGGCAACCCTTGTGCGGGCTCAACATTGCTTGCTGAAGACTGGTTGTATTTCAGGAGGTGCAATTTCCATATTTCCAGGTGTGTTCCTCCTGTGAGCATTCTGCACTGAGGGAATCTACTCAGCATGGGAATTGTGCAGCCCATGGGCGTCTCTGGGAAATTTTATGCTGCTCCCTGAGTTGCATAAAATTGTTGTGTGTGGCCCACAGGGTGTGCGGAAAATGGGTTTGGTCTAGCTCTGACACTCCACAGATCCTCACTCCCTCCGGATAATGGTATTAGTCTTGAACTCTGACTCTTCTATTTCTGCACTTCACCTAGGGACCTTTCCGCACTCCACTGTTATAGTGCTATTATTCCACTTTCAACATCCTGTGGAATTCTGGGCTTTGTAGTTTCCTGAGGCTCTAAGAGCTCTCTGGCTGAGGATTCTAAATGCCCCTCCATCAACTGCAGATCTCAGGATTCCATAAGATGCTGAAAGGGGAATAATAGCACTATGACAGTGTAGTGTGGAAAGGTGAGCAGTGAATTCATGCCAAGGTCATAGGAACTCTATAATTTTAATTTATTCTTGGAGTCACTTTTGCTGGCTGTTTGCATCCTCCCAGTTCTATCTCTTCTGGGGCTCTGGGAGTTCTTTCTCTTCTGGGAGTCTGCGAGTCTAGTCTGCCTGCATATATGTGCCCTTTGAAGATATTTTTGGTGCCCCCTCCCCGTTGACACCGCATAGTACAGAAGCACATCTTCAGGATAAGACCAAAGTGCTGTCTATTTGTGTGTGTGTGTGTTCCATTTGCAAAAGTTAAAATCTGGCATATGTGCTGATCTATCTGTCTTTCCCCCTGCGTTCAGAGTGGTTACAGGCTTTTCTGTTTTATTCCTCATATTTATTCTCTCTCCCTCTCTGCTTTCATTTCTCTTTTAAAAAAGATGTTAGATCAGGGCCATTTCCATACTACACTGTTATTGTGCCATTATTCCACTTTCAACATCCTACGGAATCCTGGGGTTTGCAGTTTAGAGGGGAGCCTTTAGAATTTGCAGCCAGAGACCTCTTGGGCCTCCGTCAACTACAAACCCCAGGATTCCACAGGAGGTTGAAAGTGGAATAATACCACTATAACAGTGTCATGCAGAAATGGCCCAAGTCAGCACGGTGTAGTGATTTGAGTGCTGAACTAGAACTCTCAAGATCAAGGCTTGAATCCCTTGCCATGGAAACCCACTGGGTGACCTTGGGCCAGCCACACTCTCTCAGCCCCAGAAGGCGGCAAAGGCAACCCCCCTCTAAGCAAATCTTGCCAAGAAAACTCCATGACCTTCGGGTCAGTGTAGATTGGAAATGACGTGAAATAACACAACCACAAGGAAGTTTAAGCCAGGGACGGGCAACTGCAAAGAAGGAAGGAGGCATTCTTTTTCCCCCAGGACCTGTACCACCTCTCCCAAGGCAACCGGATGGCACATCAATTCCAGTTTCATATTTGGCAGATTTTTTGTTTCAAGATTGTCTGATTTTTCCCAGGTTTTTATTCTCTGTGTGCATTTGGGCGTCATTGAGGGAATGGGGTTATATTTTGCTGCAGTTTTGAGCCATTTTCTGCCATGCATGAGTGGGAAATCATGAATTAAATTTTTTTGCACATCTGGAAGCCACGAAAGACAGTCCCAGGGTTTGCAGATGGCCCGCAGGCTGCACCTTCCCCACCTCTGGTCGAAGCGAATAGCCACAACCCCATCAAGTGACTCCGAAGCCGTTTCCGCACTAGGCTGTTATAGCGCTATGATTCCACTTGCAAGCTCCTATGGAATCCTGGGGTTTGCAGTTTCGGGAGGGGCCGGCCGACCCCTCCCGAAACTGCAAACCCCAGGATTCCATAGGAGCTTGCAAGTGGAATCATAGCGCTATAACAGCCTAGTGCGGAAACGGCCTAAATGCTATGAATTAATTGCACACATGTTGAAGAGAAGCCCTTTCTTTGCCTCCCGCCCCATCTTGAATGGGCTGCTAATCCCATTTGTTGGATCAAGTGACATCTTCTCTTTGCCCTTTCTCTGCCTCTGGTAATTTTATAAACCTGCCTCATGCTGTGTTTCTCTCCCGCTTCTCCACGCTTTCAGGCTTCTCCAACAGAGGAGGAAGCCCCCGTCTCTCCCCACCCCACTAAAAAAAGCAGGCCGTGTTTCCTGCGATAGAGAAGACTCACATCCCCTCTGTGAGAGAGCCTTATCAGCCGGCGCACACAGACTGGGGTGTTCTTGTTTACTTTATCGGAGGAGCCAGCAGCCACCCAACAACTGAAGATACAAAGCCCTCCTTATGTATATGAAGTTCAATCCGCAGTAGCGTTTCGCACCGTATTGTCTGCTCGACAATGGCAGGCTCTCCAAGGTCTCTAGTCAAAGGTGGAGGAAAGTCCTAAATCCTTTCATTCACCCCTTCTAGCACTGGGAGTCCTCCAGATTTTGTGGACTACCCTGCCCATCATCCTCAGCCAACAGGGCAGTGGTTGGGGTGGTGGGAGTTGTAGACCATTGCAGACCTTTGGGGTGGTGGGAGTTGTAGACCATTGTGAGAGACCTTTACTTCTTCCCAGATTGGCGTGGCAGCCCCCAATCTGATCAGGCATCCTGTCTTTCCACATCCATCACAGTTTGAATGTTTCACAAAACTTAGTACTACAATCATAGTTTTGAAAATTAGGAAAATTGCTAATAAAAATCCCTGTTATGTTAGGAGAATTTCTTGCAAAAAATGTGTGTTTTCAGGAAAAGGCACACATCCATTTTGCATTCATAAAAATGTAACCCTTTTCCTCCCCGAAACTCTCCAACTTTGAATCACCTGTAAAACTAGAATAAGGCAAACCATCAGCAGACAGGGCACAAGTCTGTTTGCATTTGATGGTAACTAGAGCTAGATGTACATTTAGAAATGTCGCTGTTTAAACAGATACACAACTCCATCTCATAAGCCATTTCCGCACTAGACTGTTATACCGCTATAATTCGACTTTCAACATCCTATGGAATCCTGGGGTTTGCAGTTTCAGGAGGGGCCAGAGGGCCCCTCTCAAAACTGAAAACCCCAGGATTCCATAGAATGTTGAAAGTGGAATCTTAGCTCTATAACAGCCTAGTGCGGAAATGGCCATAGTGCAGAGATAAACAACTTTGCTGGGGCTATATTTGGACTCCTCTGGGTCTTGCTGTGACCTATACCCCCTTCAAAATGCAAAATCTACTTTCTCCTCTTCCTCGGCAAACTGAAAGGGAGCAGAAGTTCCATTCCTGTTTGAGAGGGGAAAATGCCCAAAGGACATCCTTCATGCTATTGTTTGACTGCAAATCTCAGCAGCCCTAGCCAGGATGGTCAATGAAGAGGATTGCTGGGAACTGCAATCCTAAAACTCCTAGAGGGGGTTACATGAGTTCAATGGATGTATTAAAGCAAGGCCCTGTGCCTTGTTCTAGTGTAGCACAGTTGGAGCACCCTGGAGATTTTCAGGACTTGAGGCAGCAATGTTCATTTTCAACCAAAAACTAAAGGACCATTTGTGTGTGTGTGTCTGTACATGGGCTGTAAAAATAGACTGGGAAGTCAAATGCAGCCCATAGAATCATAGAATTGTAGAGCTGGAAGAGGCAACAAGGGCCATCTAGTCCAACCTGCTACCATACAGAAACACACCATCAAAGCATTCCCGACAGATGGCCATCCAGCCTCTGTTAAAAACCTCCAAAGAAAGAGACTCCACCACACTCCCAGGCAGTGCCTTCCCCTGTCAAACTGTTCTTACCATCAGGAAGTTCTTACAAATGTTTAGATGGAATCTCTTTTCACAGAATCATAGAATCATAGAAATCTAGAGTTGGAAGAGACCCCAGGGGCCATCCAGTCCAACCCCCTGCCATGCAGGAACACCCTCAAAGTACTCCCGACAGATGGCCATCCAGCCTCTGCTTAAAAACCTCCAAGGAAGGAGACTCCACTACACTCCGAGGCAGCACATTCCACTGCCGGACAGCCCTGACTGTCAGGAAGTTCTTCCTGAGGTTCAGGTGGAATCTCCTTTCCTGCAGCTTGAATCCATTGCTCCTTGTCCGGGTCTCTGGAGCAGCAGAAAACAAGCCCTCTTCTTCCTCTACATGGCATCCCTTCAAATAATTAAACATGGCTATCATGTCCCCTCTTAACCTTCTCTTCTGCAGACTAAACATACCCAGCTCTCTAAGTCTATCCTCAAAGGGCTTCATGGCTTCCCGGCCTCTCACCATTTTGGTCGCCCTCCTCTGGACTTGCTCCAGCTTGACCATGTCCTTCTTGAATTGGGGTGCCCAGAACTGGACACAGTATTCAAGATGAGGTCTACCCAAAGCAGAGTAGAGTGGTACCAGTAGCTCCCTCAATCTAGACACCATACTCCTGTTGATGCAGCCAAGAATTGCATTGGTTTTCTTGGCTGCCGCATCACACTGCTGACTCAAGTTCAGCTTGTGGTCTATTAAGACTCATAGATCCCTTTCACATGTATTGCTATCCAGCCACGTGTCCCCCATCCTACATTTCTGTATTCCATTTTTTCTACCTAAGTGTAGGACCTTACACTTCTCTCTGTTGAATTTCATTTTGTTCGCCCTGGCCCAGCTCTCCAATCTATCCAGGTCATTTTGAATTTTGATCCTGTCCTCTGGCGTATTAGCAACCCCTCCCAATTTGGTGTCATGTGCAAATTTGATGAGCATGCCCTCTATTCCTTCATCCAAGTTGTTGATAAAAATATTGAACAGGACTGGACAGAACCCTGTGGCACCCCACTAGTCACTTCTCTTCCCAAAGTTTGAAGCTGTTGCTCCGTGTCCTAGTCTCTGGAGCAGCATAAAACAGGCTTGCTCCATCCTTTATATAACATCCCTTCAAATATTTAAACACGGCTATCATGTCACCTCTTAATCTTCTCTTCTCCAGGCTGAACATCCCCAGCCCCCTAAGCTGGTCCTCATAAGGCATGGCTTCCAGACCCTTCACCATTTTGGTTGCCTTCCTCTGGACACGCTCCAGCTTGTCCATATCCTTCCAGGCTCAGAAGTTCTGATTCCCACCTCCCCCTCAACTAAACATCCAATGACTAAATGATGATGAATAACTCTAAAGGCTCTTTTCCTTCTTCTGACAAGTCTTCTTCTTTAAAGGGGGCACAGATTGGAAAGCTGTTCAGATGACTTCTGCAATGTATCTGAGCAGCAGCTGGGAACATTGGCATCTTAAGGGGCACTGATGTGTCACTGGGCTAGGCCCTCGGCTCTTTTATCGGGGTTGCCTGTGCTCCCCCAGCATTACTAGTGACACTGTGGGGATGGGCTTGGCAATAGTGAGACAACCCTGTCGGATGAAGAAATACAGCCGTTTCTGGGCAGCAGATAAAGCTCAAACTGACTCTTTGCCTACCTGCCCACAATACTCAATTAATACAGCACACAAGGGCTGCGTATGTGTTATAGTCACAGCGTTTCTAAACCACTTAAATTATAATAGATCCACTCTATGGCACCTTGGGAGTTGTAGTTTGGTCAAGTATAGAACTCTTGTAACACCAGTTCAGAGGAATGGACACTCACACTTGCTAACAGGGCATTCGGAATTTCTCATCAAACTACAGATCCCAGGATTCCAGGGGATGATGCCATGGCAATTGAAGTGGTATCTCTCTGCTGTAATTATGTAGTGCAGATACATGGCCAAGCAGAGAATTGAACCCTGGTCTCCAGAGCCATAGTCTACTGGCCAAACCACTACATCATGCTGGCTTTGTACCTCATCATGTGTGTATGCAAAAAAGGGTATTCCCAAATCCAAAAAAATCTGAAATTCAAAACGCTTCTGGTTCCAAGCCTTTGGATGAAGGAGGAGGAGGAGGTGAAGGAGGCAAGTCACACTTTCTCAGCCTAAAAGGAAGACAATGGCAAACCTCCTCTGAATAAAATCTGGGGTGTGGTGTTTTGAGAGTTAGACTAGACTTTTAGGGCACCAAGTTTCAGATCCCTGCTCAGCCATGGAAACTTGCTAGGTGACCTTGGGCAGGTCACTCTCTCTCAGCCTGAGAGGGAGGCCATGGCAAACCTCCACTCTGGACAACTCCTGCCAAGAAAAACGTGTAAGTTGAAGTCACCTTGAAAGCATGCAGCAACAAGGTTTATACCCATCAGGCTTTTCTTGTGTTGTTGGCTGAAGGAGCAGAGTCTATGGGATGGAGAGGTCAAACTCTTTGGGGTTTCTGAAAGCTGGCAGGTCTGACTTTGGTTAGCCAGAGGAGCTTGGGAGGCTGCCTGGACTGAGTCAGATGGCCGTGTCATCAGCCTGAAATAGGACTTGGTCACTGATGCCCCCATCTGTGGTAGCCTGCCATTCGAGGGGGGAGAGGGTGGTTATGTGCTGCAAAAGGCACACACTGGATAAAAGATTATGCAAGCAAATGTGACAAACACCCATTTCCTGTCCTTGGCTGAGCAGCCAAGATTATGCAAAAGAGCTGTGTGCAGCTTTGTGGAACATCTGGATGACAAAGCTAATTTTTTTCCCCATTTTTTGCCCCTAATCCAGATCTGTGGAGGCTGGTTGTGATTACTTAGAAAGGAGGGAAGTGTACATTCTGCACATGCTCAAGTGTGCTCCTGTCAGTAGTTATCATGTTGTATAAAATTAAAGGTGAACCTTAGTGAGTTCCTCAGGTTACCCCAAATGGTTTTCCCCTTCCATGCTTTTTTCTACCCCATGGACTCTGAGCCAGCATGGGTCCGGATGTATGGATAGTGAGAGAATGCCTCTGAGCATGGACAGAGTGATTCCCCATACAATCAGCAGTTATACCTAATTGATATGGGCTCTGTTGCTGTTCTCTCCAACATCAAATTAGACTCTAAATAGCTTTTTTAAAAATCACATTTCCCTTTCTGTAGGAAATTTTTTTTTTTTGTCTGTAGAGATGAAAATATCTTTGGGTTTTGTTCTTTTCATTTTCATATGCATAAACAAATGCTTTGCAACTTCAAATGGAAAAGCCAAACTTTGTTCCTCTGTTTTATTGGCTTTGCTCCCAGTTAGCTCCCTGCCATAGTGGAGAGAACCCACTTTTTAATGTAGATACGCTCCCTATATAACATCCAAAAAAAGAATGGAGATGCCAGTACCATGACCCAGTCACTTCATTTCTCCTTTCTATGCTTTTCAGAAACCTTCTCTTGCCTGATCAAGAAGCCCGTAGAGCTTCAAAAACTAGTGTGATTGAATTTACACCATTTTTGGTTGGCCCAGTAAAAATATTACCAGAGAATGGATCTTGGATCTTGCTTTTTTCTGCCCATTGTGGGAGACTGCAAGAGTTTTCATGCATTCTTCAGTGCTTTTTCACTTTACAGGGATTTTCTGTTCCTCCTCCCATTTTTCTATTTTATTAAGTTTTTTTTTCCCCAATGAAAATGTATTTTGTGCAAAAATCTTTCATTTTGTGCAAAATATGGGTTGAAATCTTGCACCATCAGACATAACTTTAACATTACTATGTCTGACAATGTTATCACCCCCAAGAAAGCACACCTTCTAAGCCAGGCAGGGTTTCTGACTGCAGTGCTCTCTCAGTTGTAGGGCACTGTCCTATGTCGGCAGCCAGTCAAAGGGCCTTTCTGCACTATATTGTTATAGTGCTATTATTCCACTTTCAGCATCCTATGGAATCCTGAGGTTTGCAATTTAGGAGAGCCATTTAGAATTCTCAGCCAGAGAGCTCTTTGGCCTCAGGAAACTACAAACCCCAGAATTCCACAGGATGTTGAAAGTGGAATAATAGCACTATAACTGTGTAGTGCAGAAAGGCCCTAGGCTCACAGCTCTCCAACAGAATGTTTAGCAGAGGCAACAGATAAAGTGTACAACAGTTTATCAGCCACTTACTGTTGGTTGTTTCAGCAGTCTGAGTCAGTAATAAATTCAGAGTGACGGTCCAACAGAGTATCCAGTAGTGAAGTCAGCGCACAAGGCAAGGGTCAAGGTTTCCAGGAACATTAGGCAGGGATCTGAACAAAGGACCTGTTGCAGGGACACCAGTTGTCTGCAAAAGATTTCTCCCCATCCTCTCCTCTGTATTTACGGGCTGACAGCCTCCCCCAGCTGTTTGCCTAATTAGTGCATCTTCTCTATATAAACGCTTTGAGTCTTGTGGGGTCTCCCTTTCTCATCTATGCCGGCCTGCAGTAAGTATTGTCTTGTTCATGTCTCTGTGTTTTGGCTGATGGAGAGGGTTCTGTTTGTGTTTGCACCAGGGTCTTGGATTGAGACCAGCAGCTGGAGAGAGCCCATAGTGGAACACCCTCCTCCGCGGAATAACTTTGTACGAGGAGGATTGGGGTGACATGGGCAACTTGTCCCATTATGCTCAACTTCTTGGTCTGTTATGCAAACTTTTAACTTGTTTCTCTCAGAAGGCTTTGCAGCTTCAGCTGTTGCTAAGTTCCTTCCTTCAGTGGCATTAAACTGGTATAACCTTGGCATCTGATTATGCTTATCACCACCACAAGCTCAGCATGACCTTGGAATGTAGGGAGGAACTTGTACCAATCACCTGTAAAGATGCACTCCTACCTGTTCAGTGCAAACACAGAGAAGTAGCTAGAAAAATACAGTATTGATCAATTTGTATATGCAAATAGATTGATCTCAGCTGCCATTAAGCAGAAACATGCATCCAGCAGACAACAGAGGGACAACTTTCCCAGGCTGCACTGGGCAGGAAATGCAGCCAACACACTTTCAGGGCTTCTGCAGGACAGGTAAGTGAGGGATGATGGTGCAATGGTGGGTCATTGGTGGGAAAAACCCATCAATGATTTAACCTGCAATCGTGTTGCCATGGGAGGAGGACGGAACCATGACAACATCATGCAGGTGTGTCATTGCGGTCCCATCCTTCCCATGGCAGGATGGCAGGGTGCTGCAGAAAGGGCCTTATTTTCCCCTACAAAAAAACCCCAATGACGTAAAAAAAGGGTTGGTCATGCTGCTCCTATGAAAAGGTGAAATTTTTTTTTTGAAAAGGTGAGTGTATTGCTCACTATGTTGGGAAAACCTTTCTTTTTTTTTCTTTTTCATTTTCTTAAACATTATTTTTAAATGGAATATTGCGTACATTTTAATTACTTACCCCCTATACCCTGCCATCCCTGTTTACAACGTAGTTCAGTGATCAGTCACCCCGTACATTGCAAAATCAAAGTTCATTCTCTGTGCTTCCACAGCTTTAAGTAAAATGGTGGTTGACCTTATGTAGGGAGATGATCCACAGTACAGTTGACAAATGGGAACTACTAGGATCTGGGGCACCCTTTCTTGTCAAGAGTGGGGACATTGGGAGATGTTTTCTCTCCATCACTTCTCCAAATGGTAACAGGATTACCGGTATTCTTATGCAAAGCACCACAGAGCACTCCCAGTGATGGAGCTGAGAACTGCAGGTGACGGAGGAGAAACAGGTTTGCGTGAGGGGGCTTCCGTTCCCTTCGGCTCAGCTGGGCCTTTAATTAACCAATTGGCTCATTTCCCTTTCCTCAATTGACGTGACCCTTGTGCATTGTCAGGACAGAAGGCAACCGTGTCCTGTTTGCCGGCGTTAAAGCCGCAGAAGGCAAAGGAAAACAATACAAAACTAAATTATCCTTGAAAGAACAAGAAAGAATGTCCCCTTCTCACAGCTCCTCCTATCCAGCCACTGACTCATACACCCTGGATCTTGGGCGACTTTCCAATGCCTCCAAGGAACTCGCAGTCACAATTTGCAAAATCGCCTCATCTCCCACATGGCAGCCTGTGATACATCTGAGGTGTGCAGAGGTGTTCAGATCCAACACCTTGCGGTTGATGCTTGGCTGTCATGCGTTACACGTTAACAGCATTACTTGCAACACATTTTTTTGTTTTGTTTTGGCTGGGACACTAATCTCAGGGATTTTATGTGCAAAAAAAAAAAAAATTCTTTCCTGAAATCTTTGCAAAAAGTGCAAAAAGAAAAATCAGTTGACAGTTTTATTTCAGGGGGTGGGGAGGAAATCTCAGGCTCTCAAGATGTCTTCTGACTGAGATGAGAAAACCTATGCCTATTCCTTTAATCTGTAACCTGTATGCCCTAAACTAGGCCATTTCGGCACTACACTGTTATAGTGCTATTATTTCACACAATATCCTGGGGTTTGGAGTTCAGGGAGGGGCATTTAGATTTCTCAGCCAGAGAGCTCTTCGGCCTCAGGAAACTACAAACCCCAGAATTCCACAGGATGTTGAAAGTGGAATAATAGCACTATAAACAGTGTAGTGCGGAAATGGCCCTTGTTTGCTGCCTTCAGATATGGGAGAACGTTAAAGACAGACAGATTCAACTGCATTTGATTAGCATGGGGGGTGGTAATCTTATCCTTTGCATCAGCCAACAAAAAGCTTTGGGCTGAGGACTGATGGAGTGGAAGTGCTAACTGTACCTTTAATGGCTGTGCAGAAGAGGGAATTACAGCAGGTCTGTCACCCAACCAGGTAACAAGCCACACCTTCTGAAATTCCCTCTTCTTTACAGCCATTAAAGGCATGGAGAATGGAGCAAGCCTGTTTTCTGCTGCTCCAGAGACTAGGACACGGAGCAATGGCTTCAAACTTCAGGAAAAGAAAGTCCAGCTAAATATTAGGAAGAACTTCCTGACTTTAAGATCAGCACAACAGTGGAATACACTGTCTTGGAGCATGGTGGAGTTTCCTTCTTTTAAACAGAGGTTGGATGTCACTCTGCTGGGAATGCTTTGACAGTGTATTTCTGCATGGCCGGGGGTTGGACCTGACAGCCCGTGTGATTTTTTTCCAACTCTACGGTTCTATGATAGGTACAGGTGCCTTCTTCAATTTTTGGTGGCAAGCCTCCTTGGACCACCTTGTGCCCACCCAAAGAAAAAGGTGCCACTCACACTTTGCCGTGCCAGAGATTCAGTAAAATACATTTTGAACAGTTAAGGGTAGTGTTGTTTTTCTACCAGATCCTGGATCTAAAGAGTAGAAGGTCTGCTTGGCTTTAAAATTGAATGCAGGCTTATATGGTGGGGGGATTTTTTTGTAGAACACAGCATGTAGCACTGAGGGGAGAACCTTCATCAATGGGTGGACATAGGCCAGGGCTGCACGGAGAAACAGTCTTCCATAAATGTAACTCCCTGCGCACAAACTTGCATGCAAAACCCACAGTTTTTATCTGTCTGTCTGTCTCCATCCACCCGTGCAGAATAATTTACCCAAACACTTCAGGATGTGTGCAGCAAGGAAAAAACCATGGGAATTATTTGTCCTTGAATGCAAGGATGAAACTGTCAAATATTTATATTTTTGCTGTTAGGGTTCATTTTGCCGATCTTCCGAGAACTCTTACTTCTCACACTTTCTCTCCCCTCTGTGCAAACCTTGGGGCCTTCCCCCCTTTGTGTCTGTGTAGCACCGTCTTTAGGACTTGGGTGACAATTGACAATGCCGGAAAGCAAAAGCCTGAACAATTCCCTTCCCCTGCTGCCGGGGGACGAGGATTGTATATAATGCCATGGAGATGATGGTGGGGGCCTTCTTAGACAATGGGGAGCCCTTAGGTCTGGCCAGACCTCACCTAGAGGTTCTGACAAATCCGAGCAAACAGCCTGGCCAAAGGAAGGCTCTCTCAATAGTTATTGGAGAACTTCCTGCATCCTGATATTGTTGTGTAGCTCTCTGCCAGACACACTTCCGTGGGATATTTCCAGACAGGTCCAGTGGCTGGCTCTTGCTGCACAAAAGCCTACACATTTGCCTCACTTCCTTCTCCCTTTTTACTGCAATGGCATAGCCTATTTCACAGATAAAAACTGAGACTCATGTGGCCAAGCACCATCAGCATCAAGCCAGATGGCAAAAGCTACGCATGTGGAAGAATACACAAGCTAGGGGAGTCTGCAAAAGTTAGCTTATGCAGGAGCCTCCCGGAAAGGGCAAGATTCTACCTCTTTGTATTCCCCTTCCCTGCTGAATTATTGGAGTGCAAACTACTTTTGCACTTTGAACTCTACAGCAATCGAAGTAAGCTGAACAAACAGAAGGAAAGTGGGAAGAGGAGAGAGAAACTGAGATCTTTTAAAAGCAATTGGGAAAGTGGGATTACAGGAGGTTAATCGAGAAGACTCCTGCCATGTCGGAACACTGGAGTTTGCAATCTGATTCAGGGTCCAAGTGATCAAATATCCCAACAGATATACCGGTACCTGTACAAAAGTCTCACTGGCGGCACAGATACCAATGGCCTGTTTATGGAAATGTCCCTTGGCCACCAGCTAATGGGGGCACCTGGCCCTGGTGGAATAATCCCCAGTTCCTGGGAAAAGTCTGGTGGGCAAAAGAGAGGCAGAAGGAAAGAGAAATGGAATGGAAGCAAAGGAAGACACGAGAAGCGGTGAAGGGGAGGGCATCAGTAATGGAGAGAATGAAAAGAAGAGGAGGGAGAGAAAGGTTAAGAGAAGGAGGTGAAAAAATGGGATGGAAATATTAAGGAAGGAAAAGTGGTGGTGGGCAAAGAGGAAATGGGGGCATGAGCTAGTGGGGGCCAAAGGGGGCTACCAGCGGATGACCTGTCTCTGGGTCTCCAAGCCCTAAACTATACCCCCAGTTGCCATTTAAATGCCACATGCTCAAATGTTGAAGAGGTGGTGAGGACTTCTGTTCATAGAGTAGCAGAAGGCAGGTTTCTGTCCTTTGCCTTTTGTAACAGAAGCCCTTGAACCACGATAAGAGCATGGAGGATACATTGAGGTTGGAGACAAATACTTCTTTTCTCTTTTGCAATCTCTGGGGAATGAATTAGATGTGATGGTGTGAGTGCTTTAACCCTGACTAAAGGGCAGACATCTCTCTCTCTCTCTCTCATGCCTTCATCCTCACTCTATAAACATTCTAAATAAATAAGGGTTAATTCTGCCTCCCCTCCCTCTGTCCTGATGCTGGAAATGTTGCCTTTGCTGTTTTTGTTGGCTGGATGGGGTTTGAAGCCTGCTCTCCAGAGTCATAGTCCATTTCCACACTATACTGTTAGAGTGCTATTATTCCACTTTCAACCTCCTATGGAATCTTGGGGTTTGCAGTTTAGTGAGGGGCCTCTTTGGCCTCAGTAAACTACAAACTTCAGAATTCCACAGGAGGCTGAAAGTGGAATAATGGCACCATAACAATGCAGCGTGGAAATGGCTGTCATTTCCTATTCTATGGTTTAAAAAAAAGATGGTGCAGCAAGTGAGGGATCAGGGAGGGCAGGTCTACCAATAGCTATCAGCTGGATTAGAGATGGAAAGAACATTTGAAAATACTTGAAAGACAGTTGAAAATGTGTTTCTTTAATGTTGGAAAACCTGAATCCTGGACTCGTGTCTCATTTTGTTCCCTCCCACATCTGCACTGCAGGAACGATTGCATTCCTGTCCTGCTGCTGGGCATTCCATGGGGAATTGGTTGGCCACTGTGTGAGCAGCGCCCGGGACGCACCTCCAGCAAGGCTCTTCTTATGTTCCTCATTTTTGATAAGAGCAGAAGATGCAATGGGTGTACAAGTCATGCAAGAGAAAATCTTGACACTTGGCTGGTGCAGCAGTGAGTTCTGCATTGTCCTCTCAGACTGCTTAATGATGAAATCTCCTTTGACAACCAATTACTGTGGAAAGCTGTTTTGTACTGCCGAATATTCCTAGGGGAGGGAGGATGAAATTTTCTGACATTTTCTTGAAGGCAGGGGGAGGGCTTACCTTTAGAAGAGGCATACTTCCTTCTTTTTTCTGGAAAGGATTTATGTGTGTGTGTGCATGTGGTCAATGCAGCAGCTAGAAAGATATTCAAAGATTCTTTTCTAATTCTCCACACAATTTTAGGCAAAGAAATTAAGAGTTGGGATAGAATCATAGAGTTAGAAGAAACCCCAGGGGCCATCCAGTCCAACCCCCTGCTATGCAGGAACTCACATCAAAGCACCCCCAACAGATGACCATCCAGCCTCTGCTTAAAAACCTCCAAAGAAGGAGACTCCACTCCACTCCATGGAGGCAGCAGATTCCACTGCTGAACAGCTCTGACCATCAGGAAGTTCTTCCTGAGGTTCAGGTGGAATCTCCTTTCCTGCAGCTTGAATCCACTGCTCCTTGTCCTAGTCTCTGGAGCAGCAGAAAACAAGCCCACTCCCTCCTCGATATGACATCCCTTTAAATATTTAAGCATGGTTATCACACCCCTCTTAACCTTCTCTTCTGCAGATGTCACTGTGGTGTAGTATGGGATAGGAGAACATTGCCCTTTCAAATAAAAATTCAAAGAAAAGTTCTGTCCCTCAATGAAATTTTCCTTCTGCTTCCAAATTTCTAGCATTATGGAGAGTGAGACACTGGCAATTGTCCACATCGAGAGCTCTTCCATTTGCTTGTTCTTTATATTCTCTTGGTCACTTGGCCTGCCCCCTTTTCTCTGAATGCCTCAACACTATTTCTAAATGCTCAATTGAAGTTTTAAGTTACTGTGGTGCTAGTAATGTAGGCAATGAAGGAAAACGTTAGGCAAGTGGGTCACAGTTCTTATTTGGAAGGCAATGGCCTCATTTTTGTCCCCTCTCCCATAACGATTGTTGCTGCTGTTGTGTGCCTTCAAGTTGTTTCTGACTTATGGAGACCCTGAGGTGAACCTATCATGGGGCTTTCTGGGGCTGAGAATGTGTGACTCGCCCAAGATCACCCACAGATTTTCCATGGCTGAGCGGGGAATTGAACCCTGGTCATCGTCCGACACTCAGAACACCCCACTATGCTGGTTCCTGTAACTCTGTCTCTAAAGAACATCAAATTGATTTGGGGGATATGAAATTTTCCAACATTTTATCAGGAGTTGTGGCTGACCTTTAGCACTGACAACAGCACAGCTTTCCTCTCTTTCCCATTCCAACAAAGTGTTACAATTTCTTTTGCAGCCACTGCATAGGACAGCAGTAACTTAGGGGTGGCATCCCAGGGCATTATTTTGCATCTTCCATCTCGCATGCTTCTGGGGCAGGGGGAGTGAAATCTTCCACCCAAAGACCTAATCAATCCCCACCCCACCCAGGATCTGGCTTTGACCCATGGAGGGACTTGGTCTTCCACCCCAACAAAGCTCTACTTCCTCTAGTCATCAAAGTGAGATCTCTTGCTATCAGTGGTGCAGTTTTAAATTTTGAGGTGTGGAACCTTATCATGACTGTCCGTCTCGTTCTTGTGTGCCTTCAAGTCATTTCTAACTTACGGCGACCCTAAGGCAAATCAATCACAGGGTTTTCTGGGGCTGAGAGTGTGTGATGCACCCAAGGTCGCACAGTGGGTTTCCATGGCGGAGTGGGAAATCGAACCCTCATTTCTAGGGTTGTAGTCCAATGCTCAAACTTCTATTCCATGCACTATCTCTAGGTACACCCAAAAGATAATCCAAGAACACATATGATTGGCCTATCTATCTATCTATCTATCTATCTATCTATCTATCTAATCTAAGCAAATATGTAGAACTGGGAAGGCCCATAACAGTGGAGTAGAGGATACTGGCTTCCATGTCAGTGGGATGGTGAATCCACACCAGGCTTTAGTCTGAACTTTGGAGATTCTGTGTAAGATGCTGAACCACTCCTCCCACAACAGGTTTAGCAGCTTCTATAGTTCCTTTAAGGTTTGGACTCAAACCTGGAGTGAATTCAGCACTCCACTGGCATGGTAACCACCGACTGCTTTGGTCTCTAATATCATAATATATCACAGTATCAATATAGGAAGGTAAGGTAATGCATGGGCAATAAAAGCAGATACCGAAACATATAGATATTGTTTCTTTCAGTGTGTCAACGTTCAAGAGCGAAAAGATAACAGCTTTTGGAATGGCACTCCTTAAGCAATCAATTTTAGAAAACCCAGCGTTTATTGCAACTCCACATTCTTTCTGCTGCTTCTGGAAGATCACTGTGAATCAGTTTGGGTTTCTGGTAAATAATAGTAAGAAGACAACATTCATACTCGGATCCCAGGAATAGACGCCTGTTTCATAGTAGTGCATTTATTGCCATTTTGTGTCCTGGTTACCAGGAATGAAAATCCAATAGGGAGGGAATCACGTGAATGCCGCTGGGGACTTGGACAGGAAAAGAGGTCTCGTAGAGGAGACAGAATTGCAAACAAGCTTCCCACGGTGTCAGGGGAAAGGGCAGAAAAGGAGCATGGGAAAAAAAAAAGCAATGAAGCTGAGGGACAGATTCCTCTGGGAATTCCAGAAGGACGTGATTCCCCATTTTCATCATGACTAGCTCTTTCTTAGTAACTTCTCTTTCAGTGTATCAGCTACAGCAGTTTGATTGTAGATTAACTGTCGTAGCTCCATCCTAAAGAATCTTGGGAATTTTGGTTTAGTGAGGTACTTAGAATTCTCTGCTGGAGAGCTCTAGTGTACTTCCTTAAACCACAGTAGCCCAGACATAACCCAGGTCTGAGAGTCAGCATGGCTTTGTGGTTTGAGTTTTGGACTATGATTCTGAAGACCAGGGTCCAATTTCCTGCTCGGCCATGGAAACCCATTGATTTACTTTGGGGCACATCACAAACTCTCAGCCCCAGAAAACTCCATGACAGGTTTGCCTTAGGATCACTGTAAGTCAGTAACTACTTGAAGGCACACACACAAAAAGACCAGAATTAATTCTCAGTCCTTCTTTGTAGGTTACCTTGAGAACTGGTTGCATCTATAAAGTTTCCATGTCTGGTTATTTGTACCCGCAATGGCTTGTAAGCAGAACTACAGAGACTACAGTGCGGACGCACAGTTACAGAATGGTTTTCCTCGGCTGGAATGGTTTTTGCAGGATGCTTGGAAAGACCAGACAACAGCACAAGTTACTTATTCTGGGAGCTACAGGTTAAGAAAGATGTAGAAGACCCAAGACAGCCAGCATGGTATAGTGGTTGAACATTGGATTATGATCCTGGAAGATCTTGGCCACGTCCCACACTCTAATGCCCCAGAAAATCTTAGGGTCACCATAAGTTGGAAATGAGTTTGAAGGCACACAACAACAGAAATTCATTTTCAGAAATGTTTGTTACTTATCTTTGTGGCTTCCTGTAAGGAATCTAAAAGAGGAAATGAAGCTTCTGTGGAAAATTCCACCCCTCGCTTTTTAAAAATTTTAAAATTATTCTGGATCCCAGTAAGACTTCTAGAATTCTTCAACGTCTCAGAAGATAGGGATACATATATCACCCTTCGTCCCTGTAGATCTAAAAGTATGGATATATTTTCCTTGAAAGAAGTATGATGGAGATTGGAAAGCTATCATCTGAAACCTATGGATAGAGTCAATCAAGGAAGCCAACGTCCCTCAATCTGGAAGACTTGAGCAGGGCTGTTGACTTGGAGATCTCTCATTTACAAGGTCACTAGAAGTCAAAGTTGACTTGGTGTCAGTTAACAACAATTTCTAGTGCCCACGCAATTCAATTGTGGGGTGGAGGGGATGTGGGGTCAATACTATTTTCTGTTTGCTTACTTTAAAATGCTAAATAAAGAGCTGAGCAGAATATTTTGATGGTTGTTTGTAATTTCTGGAATGAGCAGCTGCTCTTTCATAAGTTGTAGGAGAAGCAATCAGAAAAAGACAGGGAAAAACTGAATGTTTTCAAAAGGGTATCACTTGGGAATGCTGTATGTGAATGGAATGCAAGAAAAATAGAAAGAATTGCTTGAAGGATACGACCAAAGATCTATTGAGCCCAACATTCTAGCTGCAATAGTGGGTAACTAGATAACTCTAGGAGGCTTGCAATAAGGATTTGATTTGGCAACAATTCTTTTCTCATCTGTATCTCAATCATTCAGAGATACACTGCTCCTGGAAAGGGAGGTTCTGTTTTCTATCACAGCTAATTATAGTTTGTATAACTATCCTCTGTAAACTTATTTAATCTTTATTTTAAAAGGCATTTAAGCTAAAGCATCACCACACTTGGTGGTAAAGAGTGGCTGGGCAGTGGCTGATGGAGAAGGAAGAGGAGGACCAGAGGTGGATTTTTTAAAGTCCTGCATGGCATTATTTGAGTAGCCAAGAGGGAAGGTTCCCCTAGAAAAGTGCCTGAGGTGGAGGAGCAGGGGTTGGAGAAACTCACAAAGAATCAAATCCATGGAAGTCAGACCCGAAAATGTGGAAGGCTGACTGTAGTGACATTACTATTTCCCTATTTCCAAATCAGTTAATTACATTGCAGTTACAATACTGCATGGTTACTTTCGGCGGCTGTTTGGAAAGAGAGGAAGTGTGACCTAGGCGCTTCCTTCCCCAGTGCAGCATGGGAAGTGGCCGGCTGCACTGCCAATGGAAGGCGCATGTTTCTCATGCTACCCTTCCGCAGGCAGCCGGTTCTGGTCACGCTCCCATCCTGGCAATGGCACTGCTGGGATCGCGATGGGATGACAATGGAAAATGATGAGGTGCAGAAATGGCCTTTGTTGTCATTCTGTGCCATCAAGTCACCTTCAATTTATGGCAACCTTATGAGTGACAGGTTTTTACATCACCCTGCTGTCAACAGCCCTGCTTGAAGATCCGAGATAGCCATGGCTTCCGTGACTGAGTCGGTCCATTTGTAAAGTGGTCTTCTACTTTGTCTTCTACTTGCTGTGAACTTGCCCTGTCTTCCTTGATCATTTCAGTTGCCTGGTTCTGCATTGTCACCAGCCGTATGATCATCCTTCTAGATCCCTTTCCCCCTAATCTTCCTTCTCACCTTTCCTTGTCTGTCTTACAAGCGTACAGATCAACGGCCTGCCCACAGAAGTAAGACAGATGGAACCTGTGTGGAATGTAAGATGAGAACACCTCTGATTAGGATGAGGAGAGAGAAAACGGAAACTTATGAGCTATTTTCAACTACAAGACATATTGATCTATATTTATGTTGGTGAACATGTGGAAGGATGGGGAGGGAGGAGGTACTGGGACTATGCCATATCTCCCTCTTGAACTTAGCATGTTCACCTGAAATCTTAAACAGAGCTGGCATATGTGCAAGGATGTACCTATTTCTGAGTTCTGTGGGACCAACTATAATTGGATATTGCAGACATAATCACAATTTAAGTATACAAAATACAGGTGGTCCTCCACATTTGTGGCTTTCACTTTCATGGATTTGGTTCTTTGTGAGTTTCTCCAACCCCTGCCTCCCTCACCTCAAGTGCTTCTTTTCAGGGGAAGCTTCCCTCTCGGCACCTCTGATCAGGCCATGTAGCCCTTTAAAAACACACCTCTGGTCGTCTTCCTCGTCCACCAGCTGCTGCCCAAGCAGCTAAGGATGGCTCGTATGGTGGGCATCTTGTCTTTCAGATGTTCCTAGGCTGCAATACCTGGCATCCCAGTGTTACCTCAAAATGTAGGTGCCACGAGGGCCGTCCCGTGATGCCAAATACCTCCTTGCAAAAGCGGGGAATGAATTAATTCAAAGAGGAGGCTTGCAAGGGGGGGGGTAACTTAACGAGACCTTTTCTACCACTGTTTATGGGCTCATGCAGGAAAAGAACCAGCCAAAGATTCAAAAATAAGCTAAAAATGTGCTTTTTGGGGGGGGGATTTACTCATGCATGCACATAAAATACAAACAGTCAAACATACACACAAGAGCTAACTAAGGAGAAAGAGAGGGGAAAAAAATTATGGACAGAGAGGCTGCGAGTTTTTTGGAGGGTTTGTAATTACCAGTCCAGAAGAGTAGTGAAGAGCTGAAATGTGGCTTGGCTTAGGTAGGACCTAAGGCCAGTTCTCATTCAGGAGCCAGACGGACAGAGTGACAAGTAGATCTTTGAGAGATTGCACTGAGTATCCTGAAATCAGGGGTATTTGTACCCCAAAAATAGCCAGTGGCAGTGGAAGGTATGTGCAGTTTCAGGGGTGGAACAATGGGAGTTGCAACACAGACAATGGACTATCAACCCACCAATGTCTGCAGTGTTTGGATGACAAAGACATAATGTGTGTTGTAATAGCTGTCTATTGTGGGTGCTACAAGGCAAGAGGAAGGAGTCCAAGGTGCACTGGGGATGGCTATCAATCAGTGTCCTGGTGGGCTTCTCACAATTGCGCTCCATAGGAAAACTCCAGCTTCTCCTTAAGCCTATTATCCACAGGAATGGCGTTTATTTGCCTGGCAAATGGCCCAGTCATACCTGGAGGGTTTCTTAGGGTGACCAGTCTGTCTTTCTCACGTTTACAGCCAGATCTCTTCTCTCATCTGGTTTGACCTCTCGGTCACCTCTCAGGCTTGAATTTGATATTAAAGCCAATTGAACACATGTTGCCAATCCAATATGATGCCAATTGAATATGGTTCCCCTCCAAATCATACTAATATCTAATACTAATATCTAATACTAATACTAACGGAGCCTTACACCAGCGTAGCCAATGGTGAGGAATGCTGGGAGGTGTAGTCAAGTAACCTTGGGGGGCTGCATGATTCCCATTGTGGCTTTAAGGGGAAGAGGTAGCTGAAGCATATAATTCCAAAGGGAATTCCAGTTTAGGGAGGGGCCTTTGAAAACCCCAGGATTCCATAGGACGTTGAAAGTGGAATAATAACAATATAAGAGGGCAATGTGGAAATGGCCTGAAACTCAAGTGTTTGAAGGCGATTAGTTATTTTGCAAAACCAGGTTCCCAATTACTGTCCTATGTCCATAGGCTGAGGCATAGTGGGCACCACACCCATATAAATAAAATATTTTACAATTTAATTCCCCCCCCATTTCCCAATATTGTCTCAAAGACAATAGTGAAAGAGCAAAAAAAAAAAAAAAATCTGCTACCTCTGAGGACTTCTTCCATGATAATCATGGATTATTAGTACTATTGTTAAAAGCCACCTACAAGGAATTGCTGCTCTCATCCTATATGAGGGTATGATTATCCTATATAATTATCATTATGTAATTGCCTATTTAATTATGGTTATTACTCCCTCAAAGAGCAAATTGAGGCGGTGTGGAGTAGCAACAGAAATGGAGCCAAATCGTGCATACCTTCCAACGTTTCACAGAAGAACATCAGGATACCTGTGGCCAAACAACATCAGAGTGTGGTCAAGATGGCAAAAATTATTAATGAGGAAGGCCACACAAGCTAGGAGAGACTGGAGCAGTTTGCTTTTGCCTGAGCCTACTGGGAAGGGCAAGATTTTTCTTTCCCCTCCTCTTGTCCCCTAATGGGTTAACTGAATGCAAACAACTTTTGCACTTTGAACTCAGTTTGCACCCAATGATGTGAGCTGAGGACAAAAAGAAATTGGACAAAGAATCCGGGACATCTTAAAATGACAGGACGGTAGAGGATTAATTAGGATGTCCCTGCCAAACTGGGACAGCTGGAGGAGATGAATGAGGCTGCTGAAGAACAAGATGGGAGTGTGAGCATGCTTGGAAGAACCCTGAGGTTTCCAGAAGGAGAAAAAAAAAGAAAAGAATTCAAAGCCCCTAGCCAAATAACAGACCAGTAAGGGTTAAGCATGCTTACTAGCCACAGATGCTGAGGCCATTTCTGCACTATACTGTTATAGTGCTATTAGTCCACTTTCAACATCCTTTCGAATTCTGGGGTTTGTAGTTTCCTGAGGCCAAATTGCTGAGAATTCTAAATGTCCCTCCCTAAACTGCAAACCCCAGGATTCCATAGGATGTTGAAAGTGGAATAATAGCACTACAACAGTGTAGTGCGAAAAGGCCCTGAATGTCATGTGGAACAGGCCCTCCCCTCAAAAATATTGTGAGATTATGGCTTTCCTTGTATGTAGTGACTGCCTGAAAGCCTGAAAGGGAACATTCCTGTAGGAAGTAAAACTATGGCCATTTCTGTACGCGGCGAGGGAATTGCTTGCTGCCGCTACTCACCGGATCTTCTGGTGGTCCGGTCCAGTCCAGTCCGGGGTGAGGCAGAGCAGTGTGTGGTCGTAGATCCGCACTGCTCCAGCGTCCAAAATGGTGGCTTCCGGTTGGTCGTGGGTTTCGACCAACTGTTGAAGCTCACCAGCCTAAAGCTCGCCCTCTGCAAATCGCAGGCTCGCATTGGTGTGAGCCTGTGAATCTGCACCGGAGAGCAGGTATGCAATGGCGCACGCCGGCATTTTGAAAAACTGGAAAAATCAGGTCTTTCAAAAACACGCTGGAGGACCACTTGGGGTCATTCCGGAGCGGATTGAGGTGCGGATCTACGGTAAGTAGTCCGAACCCAGACTGCTCCAAGGTGCAGACGTCCTCTGTGGAGGACGCACTGCACCGTTTTACTTACCCTGTGTGGAAATGGCCTATGTTGAAACATATTTTGCAGATACTGGCTGTGATTCTCTTGTTGGGTTGTGCTAAAATGAACTGGGAGGTAATGTTTGCATGGTTTTTCCAGGCTATGAAATGGCTACCATAAGGGGTAGCTCTGCCTCCTTGAGTCAAACAGCCACTGAATGTCACCTGGTTGGCATCGGTGGCCAAATGGCAACCATTTCCCTCCCAGACTTCCTGCAAAATTGTGCTAACAAAACTTTATGTACTGCCAGCAAGTCCAACCTGAACAACTAGGATGGTCAGTTCTTGGAAAATATACTTTCTGGAATTGCAGCTCCCAGAATCCATTATACATCATGGGATTATGGGAATTGTAGCCCTGAAAAGGAATATTACCAAACTTTGACAAGGGGGGACTCCTTCAGCCAAGTTTTCCTAAGGCCTAGTCGTCAAAAGAGGTTGACGATCCTCACAACATTAAGGCCCTGAGTGTGAGGATAGCCAGCACTATGTTAAGCGTGGCCCAGCTTACACAAAACACAGTGCTTGATAGGGTTGCCAGGTCAGAACTATCCCAGGCCTGGAGAGTTTAAAGTCAAAATCTAGAACTGGGAGTGGTGGTGACTACTTGTGTTGTCACAGGAGACAAGCTCTGGTGATGTTACTGGGATGATGCCACAAGAGGCAGCTTCTGGTGATACCATTGGGCACGATACATGAAGCGTCAACCACAGTTGCACAAAGTATGCCACTCACATGAAAAACATGAATGTCCCTTTCACATTACACAGTTATATTCTACTTTAAATGCCATGGCAACATCCCATGGAATCTTGGGGTTTGTAGTTTGAGGAGGAACTAGAGTTCTCTGGCTGTTTTGAAAGGTCCTCCCCTAAACAAATTAGAGCTAGTGTGGTAAAGTGTGTTGAGCGTCAAACTACGACCACGGAGACCAGTGCTCAATACTCTGCTTGGCCATGAAAACCCACTGGGTGACCTTGGGTGGGCAACACATTCCCAACCCCAGGAAGCCCTGTGATAGGTTTGCCTTAGGGTCACCATAAGTTGGAAACATCTTGAAGGTACACAACAACAAACTAGAAATCCCAAGATTCCATGACATGTTGCTGTGGCTGTTAAAAGTGGAATACAGTGCTATAATCGTGTCCAGTGGTCCCTCAGTATCTGTTAAGGTTTGGTTCCAGGACCACCCCAATGAAGACCAACATTTGTGGATGCTCAAGTCCCATGATGGAAAAATGGTGTAGTAAAGTGGCATCCCTTATATAAAATGGCTGAATCAAAGTTTGTTTTTTGGATTTTTTAAAAAAATATTTTCCAGTCATGGTTGGTTGAATCTGTGGATACAGAATCGGCAGATATGGAGGGCCGTCTGTAGAGTGAAAGGGTCTTAGATCTAACATATGCCTGGGGCAAAAGGCACACCTGCCTTTTTGAAGTGCTCTCGCTGCTGCCATCTTGTTGGCTAATGGAAGGGGCTGGAGATGGGGCAGGAAGAAGCAGGAGACCCCATGAACAAGCCCCTCTCAGTCCAATTTTCGGTGATATTCCCCAGGACATGAAGCAGCATTTCTTAATGGACCTGGTGATTTTAGCCATAGAAGGTTTCACTTCTGGGGCGGCATCAGAGGTTTAGATCCCGTATAACTCCTGCATTTCTACGGAGCTGTCTTTGAGGACAGCGAGCTGAATAAGAATTACCTTCTCTTGCTCTATCCGGCACTGTTTTATTGTTATATTTCCCCCATGGGATTTTCTTTGTGCGTTTTTATGTTCTTGTACATTTTTGCTTACATTCTCCCCTGTAGAATTGCCATGGTCTTTTTTTCCTCCCTGCAATACAAAGTTTTACTGAAATGATTACAACAAGGCCTTTTGTGTGGTAAGGCCAGGGTGGAACCTTACTGGATAAACTCCTCTCCCCGTTTTCTGTCCATTCTTCTCGGAGCCGTCAGGAAACGGCTCCGCGATAAGGCAAAGAGAAGGGGAGCAGAGAGAACAAAGAAGAGCTACACACAATGCAGGCCAGCTGGGGAAAAAAGTATATGCCGGATGACTAAACAGCCATTCTCCTCAAACTGAACAGATGCAGAAAGAAATAAAATAAAATAAGTGGGGGTGGAGGGCAGTTCTAATTTGGGAGCATGGAACAGAGTCAGTCCTACCCTTAGGAAGGATGAGGCGGCTGCCTCAGGCAGTGGATTTTGCATGTCGTGGAAAGGCTGTAGAATTGTGACTTTGCTATGATTGTATTTCTTACCGAGGCTGGAGAGAGGTGCCCCTGAGGGCCCTTCGGCACTACACAATTGTTGCACTATAATTCCACTTTAACTACCATGGTGCTTCCTATAGCATCCTGGGGTTTGTTGTCTTGGGAGGTACTGGAGCTCGCTAGCTGAAAATTCTAAATATCCCTCCCTAAACTACAACTCTCACGATTCCATAGAACAGAATGATGGCAGTTAAAGTGGAATCATACTGCAACAGTTGTGTAGTGTGGAAGGGCCCCAAGAGTCATTTGGCTGTGTTAACCTGCCTTGATTTGGGTAAGTTGGGGCACTACTTGCTGTTCGGTCTCAGGCAGCAAAATGTTTGAGGCTAGGTCCTAAAAGGGTGCTATCTAATATTCTGTCTGATCATGGGCCTTTTCAGATACCATACGCTTCAACTGTCACAGTTGGACAGGGACAGTCCTGATTAATTTTCTGATGTTCCACTTTTTTGCCTGCTTTCAAAATGTGCCAGTTTCTGTCTCCTCTTCCTATTTTCCTCCTTTGTTGTCAGCTTATTTCAATTGCTGCAAACCGAGTCAAAGGCCATTTCCACACTACACTGTTACAGTGCTGTTGTTCCACTTTCAACATTCTGTGCAATTCTGGAGTTTGTAGTTTTCTGAGGCCACAGAGCCCTCTGGCTGAAAATTCAAAATGCACCGTCCTAAACTGCAAACCCCAGGATTCCATCGGATGTTGAAAGTGGAATCATAACGCTATAACAAGATAGTACCGAAATGGCCTTACCTTGTTTGTTCTTCCTTATTAATAACTTTTGCCATGTTGACCACACACTGATGTTTCTTGTTCCAGTTTTCACCTGTGAAATGTTGGATGGTATGAGGATGGGTAATTTCAGGCCTATAGGTCACATGCAACACTTGGGATATCAGACTGCAACCTCTGAAGCCCCTGCCCCCCTTTTAATCTGCATTGATTTTGGTGTATTTTTTTTTGCCTGAAAACTGGCCAAATCCACTCCAAACCTACTTTCCCTACCCCAAGAGCCCCCACACTCAAACCCCTGAACAAACAAACAAAGGCTGAACATTGGCCAAAATGGTGTCCAATGGTCATACCCCTCCACAGTTTCCCACACCTGTACTAGGTTATGCCTCTAATGTCCTCAGGACAGCACCTGGAAAAAGAGGGACATCCTTGCAACATCCTTGCTGTCCTGTTGACGACCATTCTTGTGTCTGCATCATTGAAGGCTCTTTTTAGGGCTGTGCATCCTACCAGGGCTACATGCCCTTCCACAGTTCTCAGATGCAAACAGGGACACATGTAGCCAAGCCACATCAGAATGTGGTCAAAATGCAAATATTCTATTAATGAGGAACAACACAGAAGCTAGGAGAGGCTGAGGCAGTTTGCTTTTGCCTGAGCCTACTAGGAAGGACAAGATTCTGCTCCTCTTCTCCTCCCACTGAGTAAATTTCAAATTTTAAGATGTTAATATTTGGACATGATGTTTTAAAAGCAGCTGAAAAAGTGGGATGACAGAGGATTAATCTGGTTGGAAAAGAGAAATCTTCAAGGTTTTATTTTGTTGGCCACTGAACCGTTCTAGGGCATGATGAGGGCAGAGGAAATGCCCTGTGAAAAGGTGATGTCGCAGATACTTCTGAGGACGCCAGCCAACTGCAAAGGGACGGCTGATACATTTATTCGCTTAGCTCTCTGTTTTTACTGCCTTAGAACTAATATTTTCATTGGCAGAATTTGGGACGAGGGAAGAATTGACTTTGGGTTTATCTTCTTTGTTTTTGTTTAACCAAACAGCTCCAGCAAGGTGGAAAACAAAGCTGAACGTGTCATTTTGCCTACTGAGTGAGATTCCTCCCCTGGGGAGATCTCATGCTACACGTGGTCTGTGGCCCATAACAGGTCCATCTAGAATCTTACTCTGACTTTCCCATTGTTTAGCTGTTATGACAGGATTCAACCTTGCAATCCAGAGCCTGGCTCTGGCGCTCCCCTCCTGGTCCTATCTCCCCCTCCCTTTGCTCTCCAAGAATAACATAGACAGAGTCATCCCTGCAATGGGCAGTTTCCAGAGGTTAGACTGGAGATCAAAAGTTCTGGCTGCTCATGTGAAAACAACAATTTTGGCTCAAGTTGGACATTTTCCCCTTAGAAGTGCATGTACTCGTAGGACGGGTGGATGTAGACAGGTGTCTGGTAGTTCTTGGGTAAATAAAGTTGGGTTGCTGATAAGGGCCATGCCTGGAAGTTAAAACACTGCTGGCTAACATTTTTGCAGGCTCCACCATAAAATGCAAGCAGAACCAAGCTCATGTATCGGTCGGGTTGCTTGGGTGAAAATTAGAGATGTCTCCTGCACCTTTAATGGTTATACGGAAGACAGAATTTCAGCAGGTCTTTCTTTTGGAAAATTCCAGCTTTCTCTATCCCCCTCCCCCTTGTTTTAGAGCAAGTGGGGCATAACTAGCATAGAGTTTCTTTTTCCTTTGCATGCCAAAGACTTCTGCCTTCTCAACTAAAGCCTCAGTCTTGTTCTTTGTGTTATTGAAGTGCATGGCTGTGGTATCCGGGTGTCCAGACCATGTGATCCAGAATAGGCCCTGGAGTCACTTACCTAAAATAAAAGATCACATTTTTCAGATCTCTCTCTTTTTGCTCTCTTTGCTGTTTTGCTTCTACTTCCTTCCCACTGACCATGCTTTGCCTCTCCACCAAGAAGATGGTGAGTTAAGAATGAAGCTACTATCTTACTTAATCCTTTTGTTAGCTAATTAGGATCTAGGCTTTCCAATACGTATGTGATTGTAAAATTCATTAGTAAACTTTATATAAGTTTGTAACCTGAAACTGCCTACCTTGTTTTGCTTTCTAAGTCAGTCTCTGTTCAGGAAAGCCACACAGAGATTGGGACATGCTTTCTTTGTTACTCTGCTAAAAGAAGACCGATTCCTAACAGTTTTAGCTTTTGTAGAATTTCCCCCAAAGGGCTAACACATTCCTTGTCATACAATCAGGTAACAAATAGCATCTGCTGAAATTCCTTCTTCTACACAACTGTTAAAGGTGCAGGGACCATCTCCACTTTTCATTGTGGCAACCCTAGATTGCATCCCTAATGGATAACATTGCAAATTCAGGATCAACCCAAGCTCTGAGGTTTCTAGGTCACAACTTGAGACATAGGGATGGCCCCAGTGATGGTGTTAAGTGTTCTGCATTAATTTCTAGCCACAGTTGCTTGCAGCTTGTAATTCAAAAACACACCCACCTCCTTACATACATAGAAAACATTTTTTTTTTCCTGTTGGGAAATTTAGAGAAAAATCTTCACTAAGGGGCTGTTCCCAGAGCAAGTTAAAATGGAAGAATTAGTCCTTTTTGCTTACATAGAGAGACAGGACAAGGAACATTTAATTCTGCCTACTTGTTTCTAAAGAGAAAGTGGATACAGAACAGAGCGGAGTGTGAGCCCTGACACCACATTGACTGGGAGGGAAGGAGGGAGCTAAGCAAATACACAGAAAAGCTCTCTCCCTCAAAGTCTTTATAAGTTGCAGCAACAACATAGAGCCTTGCAAATCATTGTATGCTGCTGCTCTGGTAGCTGAGCTGGTAATTTGCACTCAGCCCTTTCCTTTAGTCTGGAGAAGAGCTTCCTAGATCTAGAGAATTTGCCTCTTGGTCCCTGCTTGGAGATAGTCCATTAAACTGGAGATTCAAGGCCAGGCCTTGAAATCTGGTAACCCTACTACAGGATACCACAGAGAACTAATGTAGGCCACCAATCCTACCTTGGCAAGCCCAACCTGCATTGACTGACAGTAGCTTTCCAGGGTTTCAGATGGCTAGCTACCATGACTAACTAACAGTGTGGGAACAGAGTCCATAAAGAGAGCTAGCATGGTGTGATGGTTTGAATGTTGAACCACGACCCTGGGGACCAGGATTCAATTCCCTGCTTGGCCATGGAAACCCATTGGATGACTTTGGGCACATCACACACTCTCAGCCTGCAGAAAACCCCATGACAGGTTCACCTTAGGATTGCCATAAGTGGGAAATTGTCCTATCTCAGTCCTAGCACAGCTGATAAAGCAAACAAAACAAACTGAATATCTCCTAGCTTGTTACTTACTTCTAGGCAGTAAGCAAGGAGTCATAAATAAAGTCCAACATAAACAAAGTTCAGCAGGGTTTCATGGCAAGGGAGTATCCAAGGTCAATCCAAGCATTTGTCAAGGTATCCAACAAAGTAGCAGGTCAGATGAGCAATGACAACTCCTGGAGGGGAAGGACACCAGCTAAATAGACCCAAAGCCTAGCGCAGCTGAGACTTGATTGATTGCTGCTGGTTATAAATTCTGAGAGAGCAACGCTGGTTCTCTCTTTGCTGCCTGTGCACTGCAAAGCTGGGTCAAGCTAAGTGTTCTTCTGTATTTGAAGAGGCAGGACTCTTGGTTGGAGCTGGCACCACCCTCTGTCTGTTTCTGGCCCTGTAACCTCTCTCTGTACAGCAGGTACTGGCATGCCCCCTGTTTCAGTCTCTGACGTGCCCTCTGCTTCAGACTCTCAGTCAGAGTCCATGCTCTGGAAACAGAGCATGACATGGCCATCCAGACTCTGCTTAAAGACCTCCAAAGAAGGAAGAAGACCCCTCCACACTCCCAGGCAGTGTATTCCACTGTCAAACAGCTCTTACCATCAGGAAGTTCTTTCTAATGTTTAGGTGGTACCTCTTGTATCTTGATTCCTGTTGGTTCATGTTCTAGCTTCCTTCATTTTCTACATGACATCTCTTCAGAGATTTGGACATTACTATCATGTCTCCTCTCAGTCTTCTCTTCTCCAAGCTGAACCTATCCTCAGTCTTTCCTCATAAGGCTTGGTTTCCAGATCTTGGATCATCTTCCCATGATTTCTCTGAATACGTTTCAGCTTGTCAATAACCTTCTTGAACTGTTGTGTCCAGACCTGGGCACTTTATTCCAGAGGAGGTCTGACCAAAGCAGAATAGAGTGGCATTACTATTTCCCTTTATCTGGACATTCTAATCCTCTTGATGCAGCCCAGAACTGTATTGGCTCTTTTGGTTGCTACATCATGCTATTTGCTCATGTTTAGCTCATCGTCAGTTAAGATCCCTGGATCCTTTTCATATATACTGCTTTCAAGTCAGATATCTCCTGTCCTGTATTTGTGCAAACCACTACACTACTCTGAATCGAAAGATTTATTGTTGTTGTTGTTGTTAGGAGGTCTACCATTGCTTTCCACTCAGGCTGAGAGTGTGAGACTTGTTCAGCCCAGTGGGATTCCAGAGTTGAGTGGGAATTTGAACTCTGAACTCCACACTGGTTCCTAGATCTTCATTTTTTAATCTAGTTTTAGGTGGCTGTTTAAGGATGCTATTTTTAGGAGCCATTTCTTATGCTTAAAAAATTCACCATAAGCTTTTCAGCCACTTTGTCTATTTTAATAGAAGAACCGTTTATCAGCATTCAAAATAAATGTTTATAATTATTTTAAAAAATGCGCAGGAACACTTGCGCCACCACTTCCGCTGCCTGTAAATTCAACACACGGCTGAGAAGAAAACATACATTTCAGCTGCTCCGAACAAGTTATTTTTAAAAGCTGGGGGAAAAAAAATCCCACAACAGCTAGAGAGAATGTACTGTGCTGGAATATTTTCAGTCCTCTGGTAATAGAAACAGAAAACAATACCAATGGTTCAAGCTTTGAGCCTTATCTTGAATCCATTTCCACCTATTATGCGACAAGCAGAGAACATCAAGTTTGGCCTTATGGGGTTTTATCGCAAACTGCTGAGAGGCTAGAATGAAAAGTAAGCGTGTGTGTGTGATGCATTTAGAAGGGAGTTGTGTTAGAAAGAGACAAAATACTGGCCTCTACATAGAAGGAGATCAAAGAACAGAAATGATAATGGAGGATGGAGGATGAATACTGCACAAAGATGATCATGGCAGATTATAATGAGATGGAAGCAGAGAATATAAGAGCCGACCAAAGAACGAAACAGAGAAAGAATGTAGCTGGATCAGAATGGGAGACTGCAATGCCAGTGTCCAAGCAGAGGCTGTAGATTCATAGAATCATAGAATCATAGAAATGTAGAGTTGGAAGAGACCACACGGGCCATCCAGTCCAACCCCCTGCCATGCAGGAACACCCTCAAAGCACTCCCGACAGATGGCCATCCAACCTCTGCTTAAAAACCTCCAAGGAAGGAGACTCCACTACAGTCCGAGACAGCATATTCCACTGCCCAACAGCCCTGAGCGTCAGGAAGTTCTTCCTGAGGTTCAGGTGGAATCTCCTTTCCTGCAGCTTGAATCCATTGCTCCTCATCCTGGTCTCTGGAGCAGCAGAAAACAAGCCCTCTCCTTCCTCTACATGGCATCCCTTCAGATATTTAAACATGGCTATCATGTCCCCTCTTAACCTTTTCTTCTGCAGACTAAACTTACCCAGCTCTCTAAGTCTATCCTCATAGGGCTTCATGGCTTCCAGGCCTCTCACCATTTTGGTCGCCCTCCTCTGGACTTGCTCCAGCTTGACCATGTCCTTCTTCAATTGCGGTGCCCAGAACTGGACACAGTATTCAAGATGAGGTCTAACCAAAGCAGAGTAGAGTGGTACCAGTACCTCCCTCGATCTAGACACCGTACTCCTATTGATGCAGCCGATAATTGCATTGGCTTATTATATGGGATTCTGGAGGACTTGTGAGGTTGTAAGGGATTTGTGTGTTCACCTGTTTGGTGGGTTTATGCATTATTTGGCTCAATATTTGCCCCCAAGCAGGAGCCACATGTACCCACCTTTGTTTTATAGAAGCAAGGCTAGTGATAATTTTAGATGTTAGACTAACTTGAACTAAGCCTAGTAAATAGTAGCATGACTGGGCATCTTTACCTATTGGGTTGGTGTGGATGGACAATCAGAGAATAAAGTCCCAGCTTCAGGAACTATAAAATCTTGTTCCTTCCATGTAAGTCCCTCTGCTAAAATGGCTAAATTTGGTATTCTCCAAGAAGTAAAGTTATAGATCAAGTAAATACTCTGAGCAAGTATAGAAGCAGAAAAAGACAGCAATCATGCTTCTCTCTCAACAAATTGTAGCCTAAGATTTGACCAGCTTAGACTATAATTGAAGTGTGAGTGAGAGAAAAGAAAAACAAACTGAATATAAAGGAAAGGGAGGAAAGAAAAGAAAAGAATGTGAGCATTCTGACCATGGTACAGAGGACACAAGTGTTTGAAAAAACAGAGAGATCTGAACAAACACGGGCAATTTTTTCCCCCTCTAAAAGCCTTTTTTTTTTTAAAGGCAGACTACAATAATGTTGACTTAAAATGGGTTCATCTGAAAGAAGCATTGATAAATGCTGATGGCGGAAAGAGGGAATGAGAAAGAGAGAGGCCAGGGAGTCATGGGTAATGGGGGGAAATAACTGATTTTGATGGAAATAAAGCAAAACTCAAACTGGGATCCATCATGATTTCCTTACCATGGCCGGCAAAGCAAGTGAGCTTACTTCTTGGGATCTTAGATCTTGGGGCCTGACCCATCTTTTCTGGTTCTCCGGGCAAGGAGGAGAAATCCCAGAATGAGAGCACAGCCTTGAAAAGTATGTGTCTGTGCTCCTCATTGATTTGATTCGGTTGTTTTCTTTTAAATCTCAATGAGGTAATTGTGCACCTGTGGTAGAATAATAATAGCGGGGTAATCATAATAATTTTTATATATATCTCACTTTTTCTTAGTTAGGGACAAAAAGTGGCTTACAATAATTGAAAAAAGTAGTTAAAAATCATGGAATACAAAACACAAACATAAATTAAACACTCAAATGAGAATTAGAACAAAATTAAAATATGTAATTAAAGCTTAAACATCCATAAATTCAGCACAATTAACAATGTCCATCACCTTTTCTCAGATAGGTCATAATCACACATTGAACGCCTGTTGGAATAAAAAATATCTTTGTAAAGTTGAAAGCTTTCACAGCCGGAATCCATAGGTTGTTGTGGGTTTTCTGGGTTTTGAGGCTGTGTTCTATTAGTATTTTCTCCTGGCGTTTCGCCTGCATCTGTGGCTGGCATCTTCAGAGGAGCATCTCCTGTGAAGATGCCAGCCACAGATGTAGGTGAAATGTCAGGAGAAAATACTAATACAACACGGCCTCAAAACCCGGAAAAACCACAACAACCTATAAAAAATGTCTTTACTTGACTGTGGAAAGAAAGTAGGGAGGGTGACAAACTGACATCTCTGAGAAGGGAGTTCCAGAGCCTGGGAGAAGACCCTCTCCCCTGTTCCCACCAGAGGCACCTGTGAAGGTGGTGGGACAGAGAGAAGGGCCTCTTCAGCAGATCTCAATGCCTGGGTTGGTTTGTAAGGGAGAACACAGTCTTTCAAATAACTTGGACCTGAGATGTGTAGGGCTTTAAAGGTCATTACCAGAACTCTGAAGCCTAAGATGTTGTGCTTATTTATATCCCTAGAGGTTGTCTCTTAGAACATCACCTCGCAACATTACCAGAATCAGTTCCCTGCAACATCACAAGGGGTTGTCCCTAGATCTGGAATCTGGGGAATGAAATCTCAGGGCTTGCCAAGTCCTGAACAGGTAATCCTGCTTCCTTCTAATGAGCCATTTATGGGGATGAGTCCCTCCTTCTCCACATCAAAGCTAGTTCTAAGCTAGAGCTTCAAATGGAGGAGGTCCTATTGCTTGGGTAGATACGGGTCCATCTACTTAACTTTCAACTCCTCCTGCCAGCCAGCAAGGAGATATAAGGAATACTAAGACTGTGCGAGGGATATCTCCTTAGCTTCACCTCTGGTGTCACTCCACCCCACCAGTCCCAGTGATCACCAGACACCTTTGCTTTAGAAGAGTTCATTTAAGCTCACTGGAGAGTCAAAGACTCCTTTGTGGAAGGCACATATTTTGGCTGGTGACCAAAAGCCAGAGAAAATCTGTGAACAGTTGGTTTAGCAACTTGTGAGAGGAAAACAGTCAGCAGAAATACAAGCAGTGAAAGAACCCAGTGGTTAGAAAAAGCACAAGATAAAAGGAGATTGGCTCAAAGACAGGAGCAACAGCATGGAAGAATGGATAAAGAACAGCGAGATGACACCTATGCATTTTCTTTGTTTGTTAAACTGAGGAATGAGTTGAAAACAAGAGATACAGGTATTTGAAGTCAAAAAAGAACACTGCTCTGGATAAAAATATCAGTAGTGCAGGAAGATGGAGCAATTTATTAGAGAATAAGTACTGGTGGGCTTTTGTTGGCATGGCTCTGCATGAATGCCTCTTTTCCTTGCTTGCATGAGCCATCTCTAAGAACACATTTCAGATGGTGCAGCAGACAGAGAACAGCATGTGGGAGGATGCCTGAAGAGGACTTTGAGGTCAGAATGTGACAGGCCTTTAGGACCAAACCAGACAAGGTTGATGGGATACTTGAGTGTGATGTGGAAGCCAAAAAGTCAATTCATTTCTAGGTTGCATCAACAGTAGTAGTGTCCAGACTCAGGGATGTGATAGTACCACTCTCTTTAACTTAGGTCAAATTTCACTGGGAATTCTATGTCCAGCTCTTGTTACCATCATTCAAGAATGATAATGACTAGCTGGAATGTGTTCAGAGGAGGGTGACCAAGATGGCAAGAGGTCTGGAAACCCAGTCTTATAAGCAATGACTGAGGGAGTGAGAGACAAATCTAGGGTGGGGCAAGCAGGGTAGGTGCCCTGGGTGCCAATGCCAGGGGGTGGGGGGCAAAAAAACACACAAAAACAAACACTGAAGCTTTAGCAGAGGAGGAAGAGGAGGAGGACGTTGTCCTGGAGGTAGGGGCTCAACTTCCATGCTTGCCCTAGGTGCTGTTTATGCTAGATATGCCTCTGGAGGGAGGTGGGGATGGTCATCTTAGGAAAGAGAAAACTAAGAGAGGATGTGATAGCCACCTTTAAACGTCTGAAGTGATGCGATGTAGAAGGGGGAGCAAGCTTGCTTTTTGCTGCTCCAGAGACTAGAACACAAACCAATGGATTCTACAAAACAAGAGATTCTACATAAACAGTAGGAAGAACTTCCTGATAGTGAGAACTGACTATAAAAAAAAAGTGTTAACATGACAGTGAATAGTACTGTGAGGAATATATAGGACACAGAACAACAGAAGCCTATAGATGATACAGTATAGCTGAATTGTGTTGTTGTTGTGTTCCTTCAAGTTGTTTGTGACTTTTGGAAACCCTAAGGCAACCCTATCACAGGGTTTTCTGGGCTGAAACTATGTAATGAACCCAAGGTTACCGAATGGGTTTCCATGGCTAAGTGGGGAATTGAACCCTGGCCTGCAAGGTCATAGTTCAGTGCTCAAACCACTATATCATGCTGAGTCTCATGGCTGAATCTCAGTACATTATGATCCAATACCAATGTATATATGGAACAAGGTTATTTAAGTTATTGATAAATAACTTAAAATTTGGAGTTCCGTAATGAAAGATGGAGTCATATCTACATCCAAGTTCATTCAAATCTGCACATAAAGAGGACAAACAAAATATAGTCCAAGACCTGTGGTCCACTGAGAAGTTGATATGAAAAGCTACAAAGTGATTACTCCCAGGAATATGGAGTCATCTCAATGAGTCTTCACCGGTAATTTGATGAGAATGAAGTTTTCCAAAATAATCCCAATGGTCACAGATAGAATATGCCAGACTCTAAGGCTACACCTCAGAATGAAGCAACTTAATACCAACATTTGAAAGATTTTGTTTCACTGTATTGTTTACTGTTTGGAGATTTCCCCATGCCCTCTGGTTCTAGGTTGGTGTTTTGTTTGTTTGGACATCCTCCATTCTTTCCTGTTGTTTGAGTGAGAACTATTGGATAGTGGAGTAGACTGTGTCAGGCTGTGTGTGAATTCTTCATTTTTAAACAGAGTTTGGATGACCACCTCTCAGAAGTGATTTAGCTGTACACTGCTGCATGGTAGGGGTTTGGACAACATGGCCCTTGAGATCACTTCAGACTTTATGATTGAATGATTCTAGAACTACAGAGTTGGAAGAGACCACAAGGGCCATCAAGTCCAGTCTCCTGCCATGGAGAATACACAATCAAAGCTTTCTGGAAAGATGACCATCCAACCTCTGTTTAAAACCCTCCAAAGAAGGAAACTCCACCACATCCCAAAGCAGCACATTCTACTGTCAAACTACTCTTGCCATCAGGAAGTTCCTTGTAATGTTTAGATGGAACCTCTTTTCCTGAAGTTTGAAGCCATTGCTTCATGTCCTAGTGTCTGGGGCAGCAGAAATCAGGCTTGCTGCACATGACAGCCCTTCAAATATTTAAACATGGCTGTCTTGTTGCTTCTTAACCTTTCTTCTGCAGGCTAAACATACCCAGCTCCCTAAGTGGCTCCTCATAGGGCTTGGTTTCCAGGCCTTCTACCATTTGGTATCCCTTCTCTGGACACATTCCAGCTTGTCAGTATCCTTCCTGAACTGTGGTGTCCAGAATCAGACACAGTATTCTAGGTGGGGTCTGACCAAAGCAAAATAGAGTGGTACTATCACTTGACCTAGACCCTACACTCCTACGATTGCAGCCCAGAATTGCATTGGCTGCATATAACTAGATCTACAACCAGATTGCCTACCGTTTTGATTTTTACCCAAAAGAAGTTATGCATCTAAACTTTGTAACAGCATTGCTGTGGAAGCAGGGTGGTGGTGATGGGATTTGAACTATTGTCCCCTTGTGCTTTTTCTCTCTATCTAAATTATTCCCATGGAACCTGCATTGTTTCCATTGTGGGACTAATGGCAAGTGTGGGAGGGTTAAAACTGAGGAAATGTCACAAGGGGAAGGTCCAAACTCCCCTCCTCTAGCACAAACTGCTCTGATCAAATCAGTATCCTGCCCTCTCCCCAGACTACTCTGAGATAAAAAAAAAAAACCAAAGCAGCTGGTGAACAGTTCTTCCACATTTTATCCTCTCTGGTGCTCAGTGGAATTGAAAATAAAACGATCGGCAAGAATAGATCATACTCTAGTGGATTTTTTTTTTTTTTTTGCAACAAACATGAAATGGCTCCAACACAGAAGCACACCCAAACTAAACGGATGTCTAAATGTGGGAAATATGCCACTAGATTTTGGGCAACGTATACAACCTATTTCCCCAAAGACAAATAAAGATAAAACTGAGCGGCATAGTATAAACTTACCAACAGTGCAATCCTGTAGTTGGCTTCTTGTTTAAATGAGCCTGATTTGCAGATAAATGGGTACAGAAATGCAGCTGAAGCTATGCTTAAAAAAAAAAAAAAAAAGACAGCAGCAGTACAAAGATGCTTCAGAGAAAAACGGGAATAAAATTCAAGGAACCATTAACGGAGGATCAATTTGGTTTTAGGAGAGAAAAAGAAACAAACATTCTCACTGAAAGAGGAGACTAGACGTTGGGAGGGACTGTTATATAGCATTTATTGACCTCGGGGAAAACGTTGACAGCTAGAATAAGATGTTCCCCGTATTGCAGAAGACAGGCAAAGACCAGGAGGGCAAAGGGATAATATATAATTTAGACTGAAACTAGGAAGCTATCATTAGTGTGAATGATCCTGAATGAAGAGCTGAAATTTGCAAAAGGGCTGTCAAGGATGTTCACTCTCCTCTGTCCTGTTTAACATATTTATAGAGGCTACAATCAGTATGGAGAGCAGTAGACTCGGGCATTAACACAAATGGGAAAGAAATGCATTGACTCTGATTATGTAGCTGAAATGGCTAAAGCGGCAGGAAAGCTGGAAAACATACCAGCTACAAGAAAATGGATCTAGGTTTTTGCAGAGTTACAGATTAAGAAGAAAGGGGAATCAAACAAAAGTATTAATGACAAGCAAATTTAACACATATGCCTAACACGATATTATCTGGGAAGTAAACTGCCAGCAGATTTAAGACCAGAGGTGAAATGGAAAATAAAATATGTCAGGACAAACATGTTATAACTGAGAGGACGAGGAGGGAGGCAATAAGTTACTGCTCAAAAAAGATATCTAAAAGTACAAAGCGCAGTCTAGTGTAGATGAATATGAAACCAGAGATAGGAAATGGAAGGTTTAGAGATAGGAAGGTATGTAAACTGAGTTGGAGAGAAAAAGCTAATGAGGAGATATTGAATTGCATTGATTCTCATTACTCTTCCACCTTCCACCAAAGTAGGAAATTGGCAGGGATCAATAAGAGAGGCAGATTTTAACAAAATGGGGACTTGCTCAGTGCGGGCAAACGGAGAGGAAAATGAGCAAGAACATGGAGAATCTGCTTTCTTGGGGTGCAATTTTCAGAGTGTTCCTGGCTGTGGGGGATTCTGATATTGCAGATCCCCTTCCACGTAACTTTTCCCAGCTTTGAAATGGCTCTATTTGACTAGGGTGGCCAGATCTCAGGGCACTGCCCTGAGTTATTATGTGTCACCTTTGGGTGACAGATAGGGATTTAAATTCTCCAGTGTTTTGGGGTTAAAAACTGTTAAGCGAGAGGTAAGACTGCATGCCAACCTCCAGTCAGGCAGGGAGCTTTCTAGATGGCTGTGCAGTTTGCTGCACTTTGCCAAAGTTAAAAGATGCAAATCCAGTGTTGCAATTTGAAAAGATGCTTAATTTTCATCCAGAAAAATATGATCTTTTTCTCTCACTCCCCTTCCCTCCTTCCCTTCCTCACCCCTCTGTGGGTGTTTGACTGACAAGATGTGAGCAACAGTGGTTGCTGCTTAGAGCAGTGGTTCTTAATCTGGCATCCATGGACCCCTGGGGGATCCCAAGGGCCTCACTGGGGGGTCTGCAAAGGCTTGAAGAAATGTTATGAGCTTTTACAGTTAAAATAGAAAGATGTAACGCCCCGCTTTGGGGGTTCCTGATATTAGTATGGTTTGGATGGGCACCATACCTAATTGGCATCATATATAATTGGCAACATATATGGCTCTGATATCAAATTCAAGCCTGAGAGGTGACGGAGAGGTCCAACCGAGCGAGGGAAAGAATTTGACTGTGAATGTGAGAAGGATAGGTCAACTTGAAACTTCTTCCAGGTAAGGCTGAGTCATTTGTCCGGGAAATACACATCATTCCTGTGGATAATAGGCTTAAACAGAAGCTGGACTTTTCCAGGGAATACAACTGTGAGGAGCCCACCAGGACACTGATTGACAGCTATCCATCCCTTGTACACCTGGATTCTTTCTGCTGTCCTCACAGCACCCACAATAGACAGCTATTACAACACCCAGCATGTCTTTGTCAATCAAGCACTAAGCCCATCAACAGGCGAAAGACTCATTGTCCACAACAGGTTTCCTTTGTCTTGCACCTGGAAACTTTACTGCCACAGGCTGTTTTCAGGGTACAAATACCCCTGATTTGAGGATGCCCAGTGCAGTCTCTCAAAGGTCTACCCGTCACTCTGTCCATCTGGATCCTGAATGAGAACTGTCCTGAGGTCCTACCTAAGCCAAAATACATTCTGCTCTTCACTACTCTTCTGGACTGGTAATTATAAATCCCCCAAACCCCTCAGCCTCTCTATGATTTTTCCTCCCTTTCTCTTTCAGTTAGCTCTTGTGTGAATGTGTGATTGTGTGTATCTTGTGTGCATGCATAAGTGAATTCCCGTCAATAAAACACATTTTTAGCTTACTTCAGAATCTCTGGCTGGTTCTTTTCCTGTGTGTGCCCATAAACACTGGTAGGAAAGATCTCACTAAGTTGCCCCCCTCCCGCAGCCTCCTGATTTTGAGCTAATTAATTCCCCACTTTTTCAAGGAGGTATTTGGCATCATGCGATGGCCCTTGTGGCACCTACGTTTTGGGGTAACAAAGAGACAGAAAGAAAGACAAATTTGTATGGAATCATTCCCATAAAAAAGATTGTAATAGGGCTGTGTGCATCCACTTATTTCTCCCTTCTTGCCAAATCTGAAGATCCTTGATGAGCAACTTTAAAATAAATATTTGATGTAGTTTAGGGTTTTAAATCTTGAATTTTGTCTTGGTGGGTTGAAGCGATCAAAGATATCTAAAAGAGGACCACGGCACAGAAAAGGTTAAGAACCACTAGCTTAGAGCATAGTTCTTAATGACATCATCAGGGTCCATCCCTAAATCCTTGACTTCGAAATCTCAGGGTATGTGATAATCCTGAGCTGGCAACCCTAACTGGCTATCTTGTTGGCCCAGATGAGAATGTCCTCAGGTCAAAGCTCACAAAAACAGTTGGGGGTAGGAGTGAAAGTTGAGATAAATGTGTAGATCCCCCGCACATTAATCTGCTAACTAAGAGAGTGCTACTTGCATTGGATGAAGTGGGTGGCAATCCATGAAAGTTTATATCAAGTATAATGGGTTTATCTTTGCAGAACCCCTCTGCTGTTGCTCTGACCAAAGACCGTAATAGGGAAAGACCGTAGCCTGAACAGAAGGAGAGACTGCAATGCCAGTGTCCAAGGAGGAGGAAAAATAGGAATGTGGCATGGTCATTTCTTTATGTATAACCATCCTTTTTCCCATCATGGAACTGAAAATCTGTGGAATTTCTAGGTATCCATCCATCCACCCAAGCACAAGGCAGGTCTGGAGTTCCTTAGTTTCTGTAAAGTGGTCTCATTGTGTGCCTGTCGGTGACACATGAAAGCATCCAGGCTTTTGAGGTAGGTAGAAGAAACACAGGAGGTTTTGTTGACCATTCAATTTAACAACAATGGAGAGATATGCTATTTTTGGTACATTAAATAGCAAGATGAATACTTGACAAATGCTGAGGCAGGGGTGGAAAAAATGTGGTCCCAACCATTTTTTTTGACCCCCCAACTTTCCCCAAGTTTGCTCAAACTGCCAGGCTCCCCATGCTTTAAGAAATATTTTGAAGTGAGAAATCTCCCATCCCACCCTCCTTTCTCCCCTCTGTTACTGCAGACAGTGAAAACCTCACAGGAAAGCTCTGTTCTGAATTGAAGCGGAAGTCTTCTGGTTTTGTTCCTTCTCAGTTCTGGATAATGTTCCACCTGTAGGGGAGGTTAGGAGTGGAGGTGGCAAGCCTAGGAAAGTTTGTTCTCAAACTTTGGCCCTCCAGATGTTTGGACCTTCAGCTTCCAGAATTTCTGGACCACTAGCCATATTGGCTAGCACTTCTGGGAGCTGAAGTTCCCAACATCCAGAGAACCAAAGACTGAGAAGCACTGGTGTCGAACACATGACTCCAACCCCTCTCTACTTCTGTCAACAAATATCTAATAGGGCTTCTGGGTGTGTGACAAGCATTGGGTCACACCAGCTGTCTCCCCACTCCCAGTGTTTATCCAAAGGTGTCTTATGAGATTAATTTGTTTGCAGTTTTCAGTTGTAAAAGGAGAACTAGGGTAAGAATTATGAAATTCTTTTGCCACCTGAAAGGCCCAACACTTAAAAAAAAAATCAGCAGAAAGCCTCCAGTCACTTGAGAATAGCCATGTAAGGGTGCATGATTTTGCACTTAAACACATTTGGTTGACTTCACCAACATTCATGACTACTTCCAAAGTGATTGGAAATGGCCAGAACATCACTTCTGGTTGGAGAAGATCATAACTGTGGTTGTGTGGTTTGCACAGGAATCACATACCTTCCAATATTTTTCAGATGAAAAATGGGACGTGTGTAGCCAAGGAACCTCAGGGCGTGGTTAAGACTGCGAAAGTTATTTTTGAGGAAGAACAGATAAGCTAAGAGATAACTCTAGCAGTTTGCTTTTGCATTAGCCTACTGGGAAGGGCTAAACTCTGACGACTTCTCTCCTTGCTGAGTTAATTTGAGTATAAACTAATTTGGCAGCACTTTGAACTCATTTAGCAGCAACTGGACTAAGTTGAGGACAAAGGAGGGAAGTGGGAGGAAGAGGAGAGAGAAGCTGGGGCATTTTGAAAGCTGCTGAAATGTGGAATGACCCAAGGATTAATCACAGCTGTCTCTGCCAAATCAGGAGAGTTGGAGAATTCTGTCCGCTGTTGAGGATACTGTCCTTTCACCAGTGTCGATGTAAAACTCAACTACCAGTCCCATTTCCTTCTGTACACAGAAGGAGGGAGGGGTGGGACATGGCAACCCACTTGTCCTTCATTTCAGATGTAAAAGCTTTTTTGGCCACTCTGTTTAATTGAATGGTTGCCTGCCAACACCTCCAGCTGCAAGCAAGGCAAAATCCAGAAGGGCAAACAGGGCTCTTTGTTCAAGTAGCTCAAGTTTGGGAATGGTATGATTTTCCAGATATCATTTGACTGCAACTCCCAGCATTCCCCACATTGGCTATACAGCCTCGGGCTTCCAGGAACTGCAGTTCAGCGACACGTGGAGGCCCGTACAATGTAAGGATGCTAAAGTTCAATTTCTGTAAATCCCAACAAATGTCAGGGACAATGAAACAGTTTTTCATCTTGTAGCTTTGAGAGACTTGGGAATTTTTTTCCTGCAATGTTGGAAAACTGTGCAGCTTTTCTATGAAGGCTGTGCAGCTCCTCCTGATAAAACTGTACAGTTTTACAGAAGTTACGCAGCTCCTCCAGAGAACCACACACTCTACTCTGAAAACCTTCAAGGTAGAAATGATTGCTTTCAGGCAGCCACGTACGTGTTTTCTCCAAGACTGCTGTCTTTATATAGTAAACAGCAGTGTTGCACAACACAACTGGTGCTCAAAATCAGCAAGGTTGCACAACAAAAACCACCTGTGGTTGCAGCTTCTGTTGGCCTGAGTTTCTTTTCCTGCTGTATCACATTTGAGGCAAAGGCTGCAGCCATGATGTAGAACACTTCACCATGTTGCTTTTATAACAAAAAAAAGGCTGTGAGTGTAGGTTTTGACTAAAAAGCTGTGCAGTTTCTCAAACTCTTACCCAGTTCACAGAAACTACGCAATTTGTAGGAACTTTTGATGTGCCATTTTACTTCCTGCCTGATTTTCTTGAGGAATCAGGAATTCCAAATGCAATCCCAGTTGGGAAACTGACTAATTTATGTACCATCCCTAGTGCAGTGGAGTAGATAGTGAAATTCTATCAAAAGACATAGCTTTTGACTACTCTAGTTTGATGGATTTAGGCCTTCAACTACAACTACAAAGGAGCCCTGGTGGCGCAGTGGTTAAATTCCAGTACTGCAAGCCACAAGGTTGTGAGTTTGATCCTGCCAGGCTCCAAGGTTGACTCAGCCTTCCATCCTTCCGCAGGTCGGTAAAATGAGTACCCAGCTTATTGGGGGCATGAATAGAAATGTTTCGAAATACATGCTATTTGTAAGTTGTTCACCGCCTCGATCCATATGGAGAGGCGGGATACAAATAAATAATTTAAAAAAAAACAACAAACTCCCATCAGAAGTGGTTTTGCCTGTTTTTGTCTTTAAAATATAGCCCACAGTACCTGGTATTCATTGGCAGTCTCCCATCCAAGTACTAATCAGCGCTGATTCTGCTTAGCTTCCAAGATCAGATAGGATCTTGCACTGTACAAAAATAATTTTCTTCCTCCCAGAGTTTTCTTTTGATCATGGATGTTGGAGGCAATGTAAGAGGGAAAGGAGCTTAGTTTTGTATCAGTCAAAAGCTTTTCTCGCACAAGAGGGTTTCCATTGTGTTGCTGAAGATATGAAGCTTTTAAGGCAAAACCACCTGCTCTGATTTATCTCAGAAACACACTGAAAACAGCATCCAACATGCTATTAAACTGGTTCTCACATCATCTTTTCACTGCCAATGAGGAAATATTACCATTTTGACACGTTCTCTGCAGAACAGATCTGGAAGAAACAGCCTCTGTTTGCAGACTATGCAAATTTATCACAATAAATTAACATATGGAAAAACACAGATCGTAAGTCATCCAGGACAGAGACTGGCCAGTACAACCATGCATAAAGTTCACATATAAAACATTTATCTCTAACATGCATCTTACGGGATAGTTCTGTATTACAGGGTTTGGGCAGCACAGCATCTAATTGGACCAGTGGTGAGTACTATGAGGAGAGCACTATGCATGGAAATGTATATTCAGCAAAGGTGTGTACATGTATATGACACACCTGCACCTCAACAACCCTGTTTTGGATGACAAGTGCTTGAGGGAACAATAAGGATGACATTCTAATGGATTGTCAAACAAAACTAAAATAAGCTTCTATAGAATGTGTGTCTATAGCAGAGGCAAGCAATTTGTGCTCTCTAGAACTAGATCAATAGTTCTCAACCTTTAGCCTTCCAGATATTTTGGATTTCAGCTTCCAGAATCCTTCATCCTTGGCCATGCTGGTGGAGGCATCTGGGAGCCAAAGTACAAAACAGCTGGAGGATCTAACATTGAGGAAACCCTTCTCTAGATGGTGTCGGACTGTAAGCTGTAGCAAACGTAGCTGGTAGTTAGGAATTACGGAGGTTATAGGCCAACAATGTCTGGAAGGCCAGAGTTACCCACATCTGGCATGCACGTTTAGGGGTCTGAGACCCATAATCTGATTCCAGTGGGGGAAACAGCAGAGATACAGGCACTAAGCTTAAGGAAGAACGGTTAAGGATTTTCACTGTGTATCTTTAAATGAAAGGCTACAGAGGTGAAGAAAAAGGGCATTTTTTTCAGATCAAGTGCTTGATGTTCCCCAACCATGAATGTGTCAGAAGGAAGATAACCTAACCAGGTGCACCATAAAGTGAAGACAATAATAACAAAAATGTGTTTATCACCCTATTATAGCACACACACGCACAGTAAATAGGACCAAGCTCTGACAAGTCCTTTAAGAAATGACTCGAAGGAGTTGAGCCATGTCAAGAGGATTTTGTTCTATATTTAAATGAGGATGAGCTCTTGATAAGCTCACTTCAACGGCAGCCAATATTCCTTCAAATGTCTGCTTGAAACAGGAAATCTGTTTTTAGATTACTTTCCCCCCAGTCCCATATATTTCTCATGTTTTTTTATATTTCTAAGCTGCTTGGACTTCCTGTAGACCAGAAGAGAAAAGGCAGCTGGGGTGTGGGGAGGCAAGGGAGAGATACATGCCCTCAAGTTATTCACATGGCTGTCCATAAGTAGAAGTCACAACAGAAATATCATTCTTCTCCTCTTGAGTGCATTTTCCTTCTGTGCTTTGCCACAAGCTCACAAGTTGCCTCGTAAAAACTGAAGCCATCTTCCGTCCAGTCTCAACATGTCATGAGGTCTCATAAACCAACTTCAACCAGCCATTTGCTACCATCTGTCCTCTTGTTCTCAAATCTAGAGCACAGATAAAAGACACCAAACAACTTTTCAAGAGTCCTTTTGTGGCACTCCATCTAGGTGATTGCTGAATGGCCACTAACTCGCCATTTCATTGGCTTGGAAAAGGCTGTTCCATGCCTCATTTTCTAGAACTGGCAAATTCAGTCAGTGCCCACGTGGAAGCCACGGCTCCCACCTGCACAGCAGGAGGACATGGTAGAGACAATATAGCACCTGACAACAACATCAACACATGGCCTCTTAAAACAAGAACGAACCAGACAGAAGCAACCCATCGCTAAAGTGGCCTATCCAAAGAAGCTTGGCTCATAACCTTCCATTACTGTCAAGGAAGACAGTACCCACCTTGGGTTTTAATTTCCTTTCTCTAGACATACTGTTTCTTGGACGCACTGCTGCTAGGTCGGCTGGACTGCCTTTCCTGAGAGGGATGGGCCTTTGGGGCTTCTGCTACAAAGACATCTGGGGGCTTATCCTGCTGTCGTAAGGCCAAGGTTTCTTCCGTGTTGAAGTTGGCCCAGTTCTGTTCATTGGAAAGCTTGTTGTAAGCCTGATAGTGTGAGGAATGCCTCTCAGCCATTGGGAGGTAAAAGTAGGACTTGTCTGGATAAGGTCCTGAAGTCATTTCACAAAGTCTGGTGGGGAAGTTGTTGCTGTCACAGGGCAGAGGGGGAGCAGATGAAGGGGCACAGCAGTCACTTTCTTTGACACTGTGGAGAAGTCCTTTGCAACAGAGGTGAAAGAGCTCAAGAAGGTTGAGGACGAGGGATATCAGGCCCACCACCAGCATAAAGAGGATGAAGATGGTCTTTTCAGTGGGGCGGGACACAAAGCAGTCCACCTTGTGTGGGCAGGGAGGTGCTTCACACACATAGAGAGCATTCATGACAAAACCATACAGGTACCACTGCCCAAGGAGGAAGCCAGCCTCAAAAACAGACTTGAACAGCACGCTGATGATGTAGGTCCACATCAGAGGCCCACGGATTTTGATCCGTCCATCCTCCGCCACACAGATCTTGGCCATCTTCTTTTCCACCACCATTAGGGAGGCAGCCACGTTGTAATCCTTGGACTGGAGAGCTCGGAGCTCATTCTCCCGTTCCTTCAGCTTCTCCTCCCGCTGGTGGAGGTAGATGACATGCCCCAGGTAGACCAAGGTGGGCGTGCTAACAAAGAGAAACTGCAGCACCCAGTAACGGATGTGAGAGATGGGGAAGGCTCTGTCGTAGCAGACGTTGGTGCAACCAGGCTGCTTGGTGTTACAAACAAAGTCTGACTGTTCATCCCCCCACACGGACTCCCCGGCAAGGCCCAGGATCAAGATACGGAAGATGAAGAGGATTGTCAACCAGATCTTGCCGATGACTGTCGAATGCTCCTGGACCTGATCCAGTAACTTCTCCAGGAAGCCCCAGTCACCCATCTTGTGCTAGGGACAGCAGAAAAAGATGAGTTAACTTGGGAACCTCTCATCCCTCAAGATGGCTGTTCTTCAGCTGAGGTTCCACTTATAATGGAAAGGTCTGGCCCTTCTGATGTTGTTCAACTGCAGCTCCCACCATCCTTCACCACTGCCTATGCTGGCTTGGGCTGGTTGGAGATGTAGTCCAATAACATTCAGAAGGCCACCCATTTTCCCCAATCCACTTGTCTAAAGAGAATTCACAGACTATTTAGCTACTAAATGCCAGAATTTTACCTGGAAAATTATAATTTAGTTGTCATACACCATTGGTGTTATTCCTGAAAGGGCTGCAAAGAAACCCAATGGAATCTCTCTTGGCAGTTCCCTGGTACAAATTCAAGGGCCAGGTAGCCATATCTTATTTTACATATATTCTCTTGGTTGCTTTTGAAAAACCCAAGGCTGTGCAAACAGGATCCTCAATATATTTTCTTGCCCAGATTTTGACCAAGCCTAATTTCGGCAAGACTGTCGCATCATGTGTTTTCAGACCATGCTGGACAACTTTAACTCCTTATAAAATCTGTCAACTCTGCAAAGCTGCTACTTTGAGAATTTAAAGAGGAAGTAAGACAACAATTGCCCTTCTAACCCTACAACACCAGGTAGCTTGTGTAAAATCTACCTTTCTGCAAAACAACAAAAGAACTCCATTTAAATGTTCAAATTTTGTTTCTTATGTGCTGGTAAGCCAACTCTGTCTTATGGTGACCCTCTCTTCTGATATTCTTGGCAAGGTTTCCTCAGTGGAGGTTTGTCATTGCCATTCATTAAAGGTGGGAAGAGTGGATTTTCATGGCTGAGTAGGGATTTAAATCCTGGTTTCCAGGGCCTTGGTTCAACACTCAAACCACTGTATCCCACTGGTTGTCCCATTTATTCTGTGGATGTAATGTGCCTTATGTCTGATGTAGTGTGCCTTATGTCTGACTTATGATGACCCTAAGACAAAGCTATAAAAGGGTTTTATGGGGTGCTGAGAGTGTGTGATGTGCCTGAGATCACCCAGTGGGTTTCCATTGCCCACCGGGGAATTGAACCTTGACCTCCAGGGTCATAGCCCAACACTCAAAGCACTACACTATGCTTTATCCTTGCCTATCTAAACATTGCTTCTGTTTAAGTAGATCGGTCACTTATGCCTAAAGGCATAAGCAGTGTAGAGACTTCAGTGATTTGGCATCTGTAGATAATAAAGAGCTGGATAACAAAGAGTTGCCCACTTTGTCATCCAATGATTTTTTTCTTCTCAAGGATTCTGCCTTTTCTTAAAAAAGCAAGAAGAATCTTGTGTTAACCTGAAAGACTAACACACTTTATTTGGCACAAACCTTTGTCAGAAGCAGTCAGTAGTACATGAAAGCTTGGGCCAAATAAAAGTTGTGTTAGACTCGCAGGTGCCAAACCAGGTGGTTGTCTTTGGTACAGTAGATCAACTTGGGCCATTTCCATACTAGCCTGTTATAGTGCTATTATTCTACTTTCAACATCCTATGGAATCCTGGGGTTTGCAGTTTAGGGAGGGGCTGGCTGGCCCTTCCCGAAACTGCAAACCCCAGGATTCCATGGGATGTTGAAAGCTGAATAGCAGCACTATAACAGGCTAGTGCGGAAATGGCCTTGGCTATGACAGGGGTGTAATTACTGGAGGATGGGTGGGGGGAGAGATGAAGGCATTGCATTCCCTGAATAAGAATTCTGCCTTCCTCAATGAAATTTCTAGCACTGCAAGGAGAGAAACATTGAGAATCATTTACACTTGGAACTTTTCTGTTTTCTGTGTCTGTATTCCCTTCTCTGGTCTGCCTGCCCATTTTTTTCCTGGCTGCCTAAACTCTGTTTCTAAAACACTCAGCTGAAGTTTTAAGGTACTGAAATGCTAGAAGTTTGAAAAGGAACATTTCACTGGGGAAGCAGAATTTTTATTCGGAGGGCAATGTCCTCATTTCTCTCTGGGATCCATGTTGTTCCTGTTGTATGCCTTCAAGCTGTTTCTGACTTATGGCAATCCAAAAGCAAACCTATCATGGGGTTTCTGGGGCTGAGAGTGTGTGACTTGTCCAACGTCACCCAGTGGGTCTCCATGGCTGATCAGGGAATCCCACTGTGGTCTCCAGGGTCATAGAATCATAGAATCATAAATCAAAGAAATGTAGAATTGGAAGAGACCCCAGGGGCCATCCAGTCCAACCCCCTGCCATGCAGGAACACCCTCAAAGCACTCCCGACAGATGGCCATCAAGCCTCTGCTTAAAAACCTCCAAGGAAGGAGACTCCACTACACTCCGAGGCAGCAGATTCCACTGCTGGACAGCCCTGACTGTCGGGAAGTTCTTCCTGAGGTTCAGGTGGAATCTCCTTTCCTGCAGCTTGAATCCATTGCTCCTTGTCCTGGTCTCTGGAGCAGCAGAAAACAAGCCCTCTCCTTCCTCTACATGGCATCCCTTCAAATATTTAAACATGGCTATCATGTCCCCTCTCAACCTTCTCTTCTGCAGACTAAACATACCCAGCTCTCTAAGTCTATCCTCATAGGGCTTCATGGCTTCCAGGCCTCTCACCATTTTGGTCGCCCTCCTCTGGACTTGCTCCAGCTTGTCAATATCCTTCTTGAATTGGGGTGCCCAGAATTGGACACAGTATTCAAGATGGGGTCTAACCAAAGCAGAGTAGAGTGGTACCAGTACCTCCCTCGATCTAGACACCATACTCCTATTGATGCAGCCGAGAATTGAATTGGCTTTCTTGGCTGCCGCATCACACTGCTGACTCATGTTCAGCTTGTGGTCTATGAAGACTCCTAGATCCCTTTCACACGTACTGCTATCCAGCCACGTGTCCCCCATCCTATATTTCTGTCATAGTCCAAAGCTCAAAACACTACACCACTGTGACTCTCATACCTATACCCCTGCCTTTTTCCTTGCCTTCTGTTCTTGTAAAACGGGGAACTGTGGGTTACGCATGTACGGGAAACGAAAATAGTGGCATTGGGCCATGAATAGCCTGGACAGCTTGGCCAGCTCTTCCTTGTTTTGGTTCTTTGGACACCTAAACTGTATTTCTAAAATGCCCAACTGAAGTTTTAAACTACTACTATGGTAAAAATTTGGGGATGGAAGTAAAAATTCATTGGGCAAGGAGAAGTCTGATTTGGGTGTTGCAACACCCTCATTTTATCCCCTTGTACCTAGGTGGCTATGGCTTTTCCAAACTTGGAAGTGATTTTTTTAAAAATTGTTCAAATGATAGATGTAGGTAGCTTGTCCCACCTAAACAATGTGTTGGATTTTTTCATTTCTTGTGTTAGGGTCTGTGTATGGATGTATGTGTGCTTACTGGTTCATGTTTTAATTGGTTTTCAATTGTTTTTGATTGTTAAACCTCTTTTTAACTTTTGTATTTAGTGAATTCTTAACTATATATTTTTTATTCCGTTGTGGGCTGCTTTGAGTTCCGAACCAGGAAGAAGATAGGATGTAAATAGATCAATAATATTATGCTGGATCAGCTTGGATTTTATTGGAAACACATTCTTTGGTATTCTATACTGTACTCTACAAAATTAGGAGGTTTTTTTAAAAAAAAGATACCTAAGCCTAGTTTTTTTTTTTAACAGTCTATCAGATTTATATGTCACCCATCTTGCAAATGCCCTTTGGCTGGTTTACAAGGATTAAAATCCAAAACAGACAAACAAACAAACAAAAGGCAGCCAGTCTGAATACTAGAATGCTAAAATGTTAAGAAGTTGACAGCCTCCCTCCCCAAAAAAACCAACAGAGTTTATAATAAAAATTATAACAAGGATTAGAAGCCAGTTGGGAGGTCTTAACCTAGCATCCAAATATACCTATTATACAGAAAGTGGAAAAGTTACTTTTTTCACAACAACCTCCAGGAATGCCACAACTGGCATGGTCTTGGGAGTTGTAGCCCCCTCCCCAAATAATTTTCTCCAGCTCTCATAGAATAAAGATAACAGATCTCTCTAGGGAAGCCATTCCAGAGACAGGAGGTGGGTGCTAAGGAGAACAGCCCCTATAAAATGAAAAACATGTGATATAACATTTTGTTAAAGGCAGAGCAATGGGGATTAAGCGCATAACCCAGGACAGCCAAAAACAACAGCTGTGCTTTCTCACCTTTTAAGAACTCTTCCAATCTCACAGCTTCCTGTACACCAATATTGGCTCCACTACATGGCTTTTGTGGTTATGAAGACAAAGAAGCAGGAAGGCAATCAGCAAAGGTCTGGCTATGGCTTGATTGGATCTTAAAGTTAGCCTACCAAGGAGCTAAAGGGAACCCGATGCTCAGAACTGGTTACACTCAATAGGACAAGAGGAAGGGAGGAGAAAAGTCGGGCTACCAAGGAGTTAAATGAATCCAGCCCCAAACCACTGATAGGGCAGGTGCTTCAGAAATCTTTCTCCCCCTTGGCTTCGCAGCTGCACCAAAACAACCTGTTAGGGATCACTTGCAAACTAGTAGAAATGCTTGGAAGAGAGGCAAGTTATTTAGGATTGCCAGCTGACCAGACATATATCTGTATTTTTAAAGCCATCTTGCTCTGCTCTTGCTCCATTCCCAACCGTTCATAGACATCCTGCTTTTTTACAGCATGGAGACGAACGTGATTTCTGCTTTGCATATGGTCGTTGGTTGCTCTTAAAGATATCACCACAATGGTAGGTTGAAAAGTTGGCAACCCTACCCCTGTTTAGCATGTGCCATCTTAATAGGAGAGGTTGCATTTCATACCCAGGCTCCAGCACTTTGGAAAACCAAAAAGGTTCTGTTTAGGTGATTTGTTTTCTTAAGAGTGGATTCACACTGCAAAACCAAAGCAAATTCATCCAACTTTGCTTCTATGCTTCCAGCCTATGGAATCCTGAGATGTGTAGTTCTGTAAGTTGCTTAAAATTCCTTGTTGCAGAGTTATAGTCTACTCACCTGAACTATAGCACTAGAAGTCTCTCGCACAGAAATTTAATTTCTTACCTTTGGAAACTACACATCCCAAGTATTCCATTAAACATAACATAAGTAGGCAAAGTGGTCTTGAAATGCCATAATTGTGTAGTGTGGCTCTGCCTTCACATCTTACAACAATTAAACTATGAGTGGGTTAACAAATAGCACAAATAAAATGTGTATCTTATAAAACAAGAATAGATTCACCTGATATCTGAGCACAGGCAGAATACGAGTGCTCTTTCTTCACAGATGAAGACTAGAAACTTGACTTTTAAATTATAACAAATCCTGAAGCATAGTCTGAAGGAAGATGGACACATTAGCTTTGCCCAGGCTAACAGGAGTAAATAAGAGGTTGTCTGAGATCCCAATAAATGTTTCCTTAATAGAAAAAAAAGCTAGAATATGAACATCATGCATAAATAGATCTTAAGGTCTACACAGGTGGAATTCTGGGGTAAGAGGAATTACCTCCAGCCAGATGACTCTGAACCCCAGAACTTCTTATGAATGTCACAGCAATGACCCTGTGTTTCTGAGGTTGGGTCCATCCAACCCATTTGGAGATGATGGTACTCACCAGTAAGTATAATGCAGTTCTTCACTCCAAGATTTTTTTTTTTTTTAATGAACTCAGTTCAGTTGTGAAGCTCCACAGTTTTTTAAAAAGAGAAGTGAAGAGTTCTGATGCACTGTTGACGCATGGTGAACTCTTGCCAGGAGTCAGGCAAGCTCTGTTTTGAAGCGCATGGGGGAAAAAGTTGAATATAAAAACTCTGGGAAGAGTTGAGGAGGGGAGGAGCTCCAGGAAACTGTTGGGCGGAGAAGAAGCCACTATTGTAGTAGACTTTGCTTGCCTTGGATGCAAGGATTTTGGAGGAAAAAAAAATAGGGGGCAGCTGGTCAGGCAGGTGGAAAGAAGGGAAACTGAGGTGACTTCATCTCATTTCCTGATTGGTGCATGAACCGGTGGCTGAAAGAATTTAGAGGAAAGGAGAGAGAAATGGCCCACCGAGAGGTGTCTAGACTAGGAGCTCTAGTGAGGCTCCGTACAGTTACTTTGGCACTTTCCTTACAGTGGGGCAGGAATGGGGAGGGGAGAAGCTTGGTTAGCCCTCTGCAACTCAGGCAGGGAAATAGGAAATGTAGGAAAACAACAGAGACTGAAATAACAACCTATGCTTATTGCTCAGCACTTTCGGGCCAAGAAAAACAAGGGGGGAAATCCTGGACAAGCGGAATTTACCGGCATTTAATGAAGCGTGGGAATCAAAGATGAGCCGTGGCGGGGGTGGGTTGGTCCGTGCGAGGGGAGAGTTTGTTGTAGGGGTCTGACAATGGAAACGTATTATCATTTGGAAAACATTCTTTCCTTCAGCCCTGATTCCCGGTGTGTGGACTTGGAAGTAGATCCCACAGAGTTTGGTGGGACTTAAACTCTTGGGAGTGTAGAGTGCCAACAGCCACAGGACACTATCTTTCTTCACCAGTCGTATTTTGATGTCCTGCAAACATGAAGTTGGCAGGCACAGAAGAAATCAATCAGCTTAACCTTTCCCACATGAGCCTCTGAGGTGTGGTGGTTTGAGTCTTGGACTAGGGCACTTACCACACAACTTTGTCATCCCAACAGGACAACTTGTTGCTCCTGGTCCATGAAATGTGCCATCACACAACGTCATTGCTCACCCGCTGCTGTAGCATCACCGTCCGTTGCAAATCCGCTCCTTTTCATTAATGGAAAAAAAAATCCGGTAATGGCCTCCTTTCCTGCATGATACTACGATCAGCTGCAGTTGTGCAGTAAGGGATAAAGTACTTGATAGTGCTTTGCTCTGCAGTACAGCACAAGAAGAGGCAGGGGAAGGGGCTTGCCACTGATGCTGTACTGTGGAAGGAAGAACAATGTTCCTGATGCTACCCATCCATCAGCAGCTGACCGAGTGCGGTGGGGAGCGTTCAGGCCCTGATTCCATCTCAGCAATGGTGATGCTGGGATCCCACCAGAATGATGCGCTATTGGAGCAGAATGTGGTAAGGGCCCAGGACTCTTGAGAAACCATGGTTTGAATCTTCTCTCAGCTGTGGAAATCCATTGGGTGACTTGGAGCAAGCCCATGCCATCCAGAGAGCCAGTGTGGTATAATGATTTGGGTGTTTGATTTTGACGCTGGAAACCAGGGTTCGATTCCCTGCTCGGCCATGGAAACTCACTAGGTGACCTTGGCCACGTCACCCACTCTCAGCACCAGCGAACCCCATGATAGGTTCACTTTCAGGTCTCCATAAGTTGGAAACAACTTTCAGGCACACAACAATACTCTCCAACTGTCCCAACTTGGCAGGGACAAATTATTATTATTATTTCAGTATAGTGTAGAGGCTTGAATGTTGGACTATGACCCTGGAGACCGAGGTTTGATTCCCTGCTTGGCCATGGAAACCCACCAGGTGACTTTGGGCACATCACTCACTCTCAGCCCCAGAAAACCCTATGATAAGTTTGCCTTAGAGTTGCCATAAGTTGGAAAATGACTTGAAGACCTGTATGCAGCAACAGCAACAATTTTTCTAAATGTTGATATGTGTACAGCACTGGGAAACAAAAGCCTCCAGGCACGTGAGCAAGGCCATGAGAAAAGGGTGGCACCCCTGCCTTCACTGCTTTTTGGTTTACAATGTCTCGCTGGCTACCTTTGCAGTGTTCCGTACTGACCTCTTCAGGTCATGGCCGTATTGTTTCAGGGGAGGGAGACACAATGAGGGCATTGCCCCACCAATAAGAACTTTGCTCCTCAACAATGAAATTTTCCTTTAGTCCTCAAATTTCTAGCATTGCACTAAAATCTTCGAGTGAGCCTTTAGAAATACCATTATGACACCCGAAGAAACGGGACAAGCAAAATGACCAAGGGAATATGAACGCAGCAGATATAAATGGTACTAGACCTTTGAGTCCTAAAAAGAGAGAGAGAGGAATGAGAAGAAGAGAAGGATTTTTTTTTGTTCTGTATTTTGGAATAAAAAAGAAATCTTTCCTGAATGTAATTACATCATAGGGTCTATAGTGAAGCAAAGGCCATTTTTGCCCTACAGTGTCATAGTGCTATTATTCTACTTCCAACATCCTGTGGAATTCTGGAGTTTGTAGTTTCCTGAGGCCAAAGAGCTCTCTGGCTGAGAATTCTAAATGCTCCTCCCTAAACTCCAAACCCCAGGATTCCATAGTAAGCTGAAAGTGGAATAGCACGATGACAGTGTAGTGCGGAGTCTGCAGTGTAGTCTGCAGAAGAGAAGGTTAAGAGGGGACAGGATAGCCATGTTTAAATATTTGAAGGGATGTCATGTTGAGGAGGGAGCGGGCTTGTTTTCCGCTGCTTCAGAGACTAGGACAAGGAGCAATGGATTCCAAGCTGCAGGAAAAGAGATTCCACCTGAACTTCAGGGGGAACTTCCTGATGGTCAGAGCTGTCCAGCAGTGGAATCTGCTGCTTTGGAGTTTGGTAGAGTCTCCTTTGGAGGTTTTTAAGTAGAGGTTGGATGGCCATCTGTTGGGAATGCTTTGATGGGTGTTCCTGCATGGCAGGGGGTTGGACTGGATGGCCTCTCCCTCTTCCAGCTCTATGCTTCTATGCTAAATGGCCTTTAGTGGAAAGGATCTTACCTTTGCCAGAGTATTTTATACCTAAGCAAACACTCCCACCTTGTGGACAATTTGCATAATGGCAACAATTCATGGCACAGTATCTGAGTTGTACCTGATTTTGTACCCATTCTAGCTAAGCCTAGCTAATAGACACTTCCAGGGGGCAGAGGGATCTTGATCTGCCCTAGAAAAAGAAGTATGGGGTAAACAATTTCTCCTTACAGCTGCTGTGTTGGAGAGACAGAAAGGAAACAAAGCAAAGTGGGAGAACCTGGTTGTGGATTTAGCTTGATCTTTCCAGGCTATGGAGATCTATGCAACCAAATTGGCTTGCTTTATGGACAGAGCCTGGCAATGGTACTTGGTTGCACTACAACTCCCATTCATGGCCATGTTTGTTGGATGATATAAGAGCTGTAGTCCAAAACAAACTTTTCCTTGTTCTTTCTTCATTGGAAGTGGTTTATGGGTTGTCTTAATGTGGTTCAAGAGCAGGGCCAGCTCAGACTACTGAAGCAAGCAGCATTATCTTCTGCATTGCCAGAATCCCAAGGTTGCTTCCTTCTCAATTTAAGCAAAGGAAGAACTATTGACTGGTCTTTCTGGAGAGGTTACAGCGGTGTTTGAAACTCTCCAGATGTTGGACTGAAAATCCCAGTTGCCCTAGCTAGAACTAATTGTGAGGGGTGCTGGGAACTACAGTCCAACAATGTCTGGCGGGGCACATAGTTCCCACCTCTGGTCAAGCACAGAGCCAACAGAATGGCACTTTGCTTGGTTTCTCTCCTAGCTCCTCCATGCTACTGGACATAACCCAGACCTTTCTCAACATTTCTTAACTGTTGCTGTTGTTGTTTTTGTGTGGTTTCAAGTTGCTTCTGACTTATGGTGACCCTAAGGCAAACCTATCACAGGGTTTTCTGGGGGATAGAGAGTGTGATGCGCCTAAGGTCACCCAGTGGGTTTCCATGGCCAAGGGGGGAATCAGACCCTGGCCTCTAGGGTGGTAATCCAAGGTTCAAATCACCATACCACACTGACTGTCACACCATGCTGGCCCTCCCACTTCTACTACCCGGTGCATATCCTGGACATTTTAATCTTCAAAATGGACAAGAAGCATGGAGGATGACAGATATTAAAAATGAAAAACAGTTTTCTGGTCCCATCTTGACCAGTGAATTCCCTGTGATTGTTTTGGTCCACATATGGCATTTTTGCATGCTGTTTAGAGTTGCCAAGCATCCCTTGTGATAAGAGATATATATCCCTTATCTGAGAGCCAGAAAGCTTGTCTCCTATAGGGCTGGCAAATGTCCCTTATTATAAGAAATGTCTTCTGTTTAAGGGTTGGCAAGTCAAATTTTTGGGACATTGGCCTCACATAAAGACAGAAATGTATACATCAAGTGATTTATTGATGTGAACAATATGTTAATTTTACAAAGGAAGACATGGCTAAGGAAACTGAAATCATTTGGTCTTTTGGTAAAACACAAATTTGTGAATACCTACTTTCTCATTGACAACCGTGCATGTCACAGATTTAGAGTCTCCCTTGTTGCTGTTTTGGAAACCTGGGAACAATAATACTGTTTTAAATCTCTTGGTGGAAATCTCTTGTGTATCTGTTTGTATGCGCTTTTTGGTTGCCTGCAGCAACCCCGTGAATTTCAAAGGGTTTTCTTAGGCAAGGTTTTGCCAGTTTCTTTCTCTGAAATACAGCCTAGGGCAGCAGTTCTCAACCTGTGGGTCGCGACCCCTTTGGGGGTCGAACAACCCTTTCACAGGGGTCGCCTAAGACCATCGGAAAATATGTATTTCCGATGGTCTTAGGCTCCATTCCCTCCTCAGTGGTGGTGTGCAAGCGTGAGCCACGCGCTCGCGTCCTCCTGCCCCCTGTTCAGAAGGGACTGAAATCGCTCCCCTTCTCCGCTACCGGGAGAACCTCCCGTCTGACGGGCCAGCTTGGGGGGGCAGCATGGGGGGCAGGCCTCCTCCTCACCACGGCCCCTGCCCCACTCGCCACAGAGAGGGGCACTGCAGAAGGGCCGGGGGGGCCACAAGGCGGTGCTTTTCTGGGGGGCGAGCTGCGCCCGGCGCAAAAGACAAAGGTGCTGGGATTCCTCCCCCCGGCCAGGGTCGACACTCTGGAAACTTTTCCCACACGGCCCCCCCAGCGGAAATGAGAGCGAAGCAGAAGCAGACCTGGGAGGTTCTCAGATTTTTTTTCCCGGGGGAGACGCGCGGCTCCTCTTTCCTTCCCTGCCCAACCCCACCCCCCGTTCCTGGCTGAAGACAGCTTTTGCCATGGGGGGAGGCATTGTAAATAATAAATAAATAATTTTATGGTTGGGGGTCGCCACAGCATGAAAAACTGTATTAAAGGGTCACGGCATTAGGAAGGTTGAGAACCACTGGCCTAGGGGATTCTGCTATTTGGGGGTGGTCTCCCATCCAAGTATTAACAAGTGTTGACACTGCTCAGCTTCCAAGATCAGACGTGATTTGGTGCCTGCAGGATATTTAGGCCCTATTAAATTCTTGGATTCTAGTGGTCTTATTTCAAATTGCTGGAATTAGTATCCCACCTTCTTAAGTAGGGGGAAAAGAAACAGTTTTCTAGTTTAAATCTGTTCAAAATGGAAAAAATACGTTGTGCTCTGCTGGAGTACTGTGGGAAGACTTGCTAGGGTATGTTGGTTTTGGAAGAAAGAGGCTGTTTTAAAAATATGATTGGATTGACGCATGCAGTAAAATGAGGTGGAAGAAACGTGAGTGGAAGAAGGGGCTATACAGATTCAGAGTGCAAGCTGGGGAACAGGGGTGGAGGGAATATCTGAAAATATTTGAAAAGTGGTAAAAATAAATAAATAAATAAATAGGGCTCTTGAGCATCAGAACTGTAAACGGGCCAAAATATTTCAGTTTGCGATTTGTTCTGTATGAAAAAGTGCATTTTTTTTTGTGCAGGAAAAGAATTTTCAGGTAGAAATAAGTTTTTTCTATGCAGAAAATAACATATCCAACCATAAAATATGTTTCCTGCACTGAAAACAGCATTTGCTGTACCTAATATTATTACATTTGTCTGCAGAAAATGCTTTTTTTTCTGTGCAGGAAACTTGTTTGTTATGCAAAAGTTATGGTTTTCTCTTTCTATAGAGAGAAATGCTTTTCTTTTCTTTTCTTTTCTTTTCTTTTCTTTTCTTTTCTTTTTTTTTTTCCTTTTTCTAATCTTTCTGTCTTTCTGTCTTTCTGTCTGTCTGTCTTTCTTTCTTTCCCATAGAATAAATCCCAAACTGTGAATAGTCTTCAAAAGCTCAGTTTTCAATGATTTTTCTCATAGCAAGGGGGAAATTTAAATTAGTTAAGATTATTTGTTCTTGCATGTGAGAATGAAATCAAGGAACCTTTATATCCCTAGATACCAAATTTTGATGCTGCCAGCATAAATGAACAAACCGAAACCCCTGCAAGTAGAAAACCAGTATGTAAGTGAAAGGGCTGTGGCTGTAACCATCTTTAAAATGTACAAGTTTTCTGCTGGCAGGGAATTTCTTACGGGGGTGGACCATTATAAAAATTATGATCTTTTATATGTGGTTGGAGACTATTATGAAACACTACTGTCTATTTGAAAACTCCTTCCTGTTTGTAGAGATGTGGGGGCATGAGAAAGACTTTTGCAAAGTTTTAAAATGTTGCTGGCCACTGGAGGGCACTAGAACAGCAAGCACTGTGTTAGGAAAAAGCTAATTTTGCTTTCTGAACTTCGGTGTGTTTCTTTTCTTTTCGTTCTTTTTCTTTCTTTCTTTTAAAAAAAAAAACTTTCAGAAAAATGGTGCATCTGCGGTTTTAAATAGACATCACTCTCTCTTGCTCGATGTCTCATAAATAAACCTTTTGCTGAGTTAAGAGAACATACTGATCTAAAGGCTGAGATGGAATTAAATATGGAGAAACCCATAAGATGCCATTAAAATTTTAAGCCACAAGGCTCCTGAGGTACATCTTTGGGGCTGCCTACTAAATTAACTGTTGTACCCATTGAGCTTGTGTCTGTTTGAAGAGGGGAGAGTGCAAGACAGGCAGGAGAAGGCAATGGAAAGGTGGCAGAAGAGATGATTGCAAAGAGATAAGGGAGGAAATAGTTCTGATCAAACAAGACTACTCAAGGCAGATTTCTTGAGTTTTTAGGTCCTAAGGAAGCAAGCAAGTGCTGGCTTCCAATCTACCGGGGAAGCCATAGTTTGTACATCATAAATGTGGCTCCTCCATGGTTAGTGGCAGGAAACATGGTTAGTTATCTGAGAGAATCTGGTGCAAGAGACAAACAGTGGAGGATGGCAATTCTTTTCAATGTCTACCACGTAGTCTTGGGTCAGCCCTGGGTGCCAGCTTAGCTAGCAGCCATCTTAACACTGGGTGTTCCATAAATGTATTACATCTCACAGATTAAAACCAGGACACATGTGGCCATTTCTGCACTACACTGTTATAATGCAATTATTCCACTTTCAACATCTTGTGGAATTCTGAGGTTTCTAGTTTATTGAGGCCAAAGAGCTCTCTGGCTGAGAATTCTAAATTCTCCTCCCTAAACTGCAAACTCTCTAAACTGTAAACTGTGTGTAGTGTCCAGATCAACTCAAGTAACAGTACCACTCTATTCTGCTTTGGTCAGACCTCACCTGGAATTGTGTGTCCGGTTCTGGGCACCACAATTCAAAAAAAAATTCAAGACAAGTTGGAACACATCTAGAGGACAGTGACCAAAATGGTAAAAGTTCTGGAAATCAAGCCCTATGAGGAATGATGTCAGGATTTGGGTATGTTTAGCTTGAAGAAGAGAAAACTGAGAAGGGACAAGATAGCTGTCTCTAAATATCTGAAGGAGTATCCTTCAGAAGATGGAGAGAGCTCTGCTGCTCCAGAGACCAGGGCCCTTTCCACAGTCTCCTCCCATCCAGACATGGGGATGGGAGAGGAGAGGGACTGCCACAACACTTCTGCATATTGCACTTCTGCATGTTGTTATCATGGTCTTGGTCCTCTCCTGTCCCCAGACGGTGTGATCACGGATTAAATCATTGACAGGTTTCCCCTGTCAATGACATGTGAGTATGCCACCATCCTGCACTTATCTGTCCTGAGGAAGGGCAAAAGTGCAATGGTGGTGCTTCCTGCCGAAAGGGTGCAGAAAGGGCCTGGGACATGAACAACTGGATTTAAACAGCAAGAAAAGAGATGCTGCATAAACCACAAGAAGGTCTGTTTGATAGAGGAATAAACTGCCTTGGAAGGTGATACAGTCTTTTTCCCTGGAGGTCTCTAAACAGAAGTTGGGTGAGCACCTCTCCAACTGTGAAAGGATCTTGTAGCACATTTGGGGTTTGATGCAGGTGCTGCAAGATCCTTTTGTATACTGATGTAAGTTAACGTGGCTATGTCTTTGCTTACAGCTGTTAAAGGTCAAGAGCTCTGGGATCTTTTGCTTTTGTTTTTGAATTGAGCAGTCTACCTTCAGGAATAAGAATGCCTTGGCCCTCCAGATGGTGTTGGGCTGCAATGCCCAGCATCCCACACTATTGGCTATGCTGGCTGGGGCTGCTGAGAGTTGCAGTTCTGAAGGGCCACAGGATTTCCCCCTTGATTTACTTGATGCCCCAAAAGTATTAACTTCTTTAGCTTGCAATACGAAAGGGAATGAAAAAAGATGGATGCAAACAAGACTCAAGATCCAGCAAAGATATTTTTGGTTGAGGACCGGTGAACAGGTGGAGGTGATCGTATCTTTCCAGATGAGGCTCACCCACTACCTGATGGTCCTCTTTGAAAGTAAGTGAAATTGACATCTCCTTTTATTTATTGTAATATTTATTAGAGGTGGGTTAATAATTGATGCCTATCTCTTGTGGAATTCCCAGGGCAGGCTGGTGCTTGGCTGGGTGGAATGAAAATTTAATGACACTCGGCCGCCCGGCTGGTTGTGAATTAAGATGTGCATGTGAGGTGTGGTCTTGTAATTGTGAATGCAGGGAGAGCCAAGTGCTCCTCTTGAGCAAAACTCAAGGAAAGTTGCCTTTCTGGACTCCCAAGTCCCAGAACCGTCTTTGCTGGCTGTGGAATTTGGGAGCTGATGTCCCAAAACAGTAACGTTTCCAAGCTCTACCCCTGAAGAGAAGAGAGTTGGCTTCATCCTATCTTGTGTGAATATTGGTTCCAGGTGTCCCTTGTTATAAGCAATGTCTCTTATCCGAGGGACGGAAAGCTTGTCCCTTGTAAGGCTGACAGGTGTCCCTTATTAAAAGGGACGTCCCTTATTTGAGGGATAAAAGTCTTGTCCTGTGTAGAAGTGGTAAGTATCTCTTATTTATATGTCCCTATTTGAGGGCTAGAATGATCTTCCTTTTATACAGACTGAATGACATGCCAAAAATCCCTTAACTGGGGATGTGGACCCTGCATAAATACAGAATAGTGTGTATCATGTACGGTCATCCCTCCACATTTGCTAGGGTTAGGGGCACAGGACCCCTGTGAAAGTGAAAAAACCATGAATAACTCTAGGCCCTCCCAAACCATATTTAACACACAAAAAAGTATGATCACCATATTTAACTCTCTATAGATTCCTTTGAGGCACCAGGGTTCCTTCAGAAGGCAGAAGTTGGTGGCTAGCGGGGCTTATGGCCACCTCTGTGGCTGCCCAACACCATTTTTAAGAGGAACTTACAAGCATCCTTTGCAGTTTCTGAGACCCTTTCCACAACTCACCTTTTTGCAGAGCTGGGGTGCGGGGATCGTGTGAGCAGCCTCTAGTGAGAGGCTCTCGCATCCCGGTTCCTTCAGCTCCGCAGCTGCTGCCTGCTTGTGCGAGAGCCCCTCCTCTTCCTTCCGCAGTGCAGCCTGGGAGTTTCCCAGGCTGCGCTGGGGCAGGAAGCATGAGTGCTGCGGCTCTGGAGCTCCACACGCACGGCAAGTGCACGCAGGGCCTCGGAGTGATGCGCGATCACGCACCATTTTTGCCTCACAGCCGAAAATGAAAAAGTGCACAATTGGTGCCTGCCAGACCCTGCAGTGTCATGCGATTGCGAGTGCATCATGTGGACCACTCCTCACAGTCACAAGATGCTCAAGGGGCCCTTTCGCATGGCAAATGCCATGTGAAAAGGGCCTGAGTCTCACAAGGCTTGTAGTCCCTATTAAAAATGTCCCACAGCAGCAGCAGAGGTGACAACCATTAATCCATGAATAATCAAAACTGCAAAAGTGAAACCCGCAAATGTGGAGGGCTGACTGTAATTGATGAAGATGGGCAATACATTAATTTTATACAGAAACCTATGACTAGGTGAACTGAAACCTATACTTTCAACTGGCATTTAGGCAGTGGTGGAGCCTGGAGGGTGTGGAGGCAGGGCTACAGCACTCATGCACCCCTCAGGTATGGCCACTGTGCATGGGGGCATCACTGAAGTGCATGGGGGGCATGGTCAAGGTGTGCGGGGGTATAGCCAGGGCACACAGGGGTATGGGTACGGGCCGTGATGCCCCCAAAACATTGCCGCATGGGGCGAACTGTCCTCCCCGCCTCCCCATCCCTACACAACTGTATTTGGGCAGAACACAGACTTGTTAATAGCTACTTCCTGATTGTCAGCCCTGCACATCGTGGATTTCAACTGTCCCTTATTGCTGTTTTGAAAACCTGCCAACACTATGGCCAACACTATGGCCATTTCTGCCCTACACTGTTACAATGCTATGATTCCACTTTCAACATCCTATGGAAAACTGGGGTTTGCAGTTTAGGGAGGGACATTTAGAATTCTCAGCCAGAGCGCTCTTTGGTCTCAATAAATTATAAACCCCAGAATTCCACAGGAGGTCGAAAGTGGAATAACAGCACTATAAAAGTGTAGTGCAGAAATGATCTATAGGTTCAGCAAGTTCTAGAAATGAAGGTATATCCTATTGTTCTTCTGTGGTGGAACTCGAGGTGGTATTTTTGCTGATCCCAGATGATCTTCTAGAGAAAAGCCAACTAGAGCTAGGGTTGCATTATGAAGCAGTGGGTTGCTTTTCTTCCTCTTTTTCTTTCTTGCTTGATTCAAAGCTGCTTTGCAATCCAGGGCAGTTTTCAAAAGTGAGTGCCGGTGTGCCATAGGGGAGCTGCTATTTAGAAAGCAGGTAAACATCCTGGTAGATATACAGATCTCAGACGGGCTTTGAACTTGGCCTAGTGAAATAAGTAGGCTATTCTAATCTTTATGACTAATTAGAACCAGTGTGGTATTGTGATTTGATTTGACTATGACCCTGGAAACCAGAGTTCAATTCCCTGCTCAGCCATGGAAACCCATGGAGTGACTTTGGGTGTGACACACTCTCAAACCATTTCTGCACTAAACTCTTATAGCGCAATTATTCCACTTTCAACATCCTATGGAATCCTGGGGTTTGCAGTTTAGGGAGGGGCCAGTGGGCTGGCGGGCCGGCTGGCCGGCCCCTCCCTAAACTGCAAACCCCAGGTCCATAGGATGTTGAAAGTGGAATAATTGCGCTGTTACTGCGGTTATCTGGCCCAAGCCCGAGGTCTACAATTTCATATTGGTTATGGTTAATATTTCCATGTGGCACTCCATAAGATGAACTCCACGTGTCTGAAAGGGTCACTGAGAGCCTGTGTAGGCAGGCACAGCCGTATGGCCTCAATTGTGCAAGCTAGGTCTAGGCCAGTAAACAACAATCTTTCACACAGCTGGTAGTGCCCTCCAGACACAGCCGACCATTAGGCAAATGCATGGGCTTTCAGCCCCAAACTGCATGCTTGGTGGCATTAGTGCGTCCGTCTATACAATCGCTAAGCGCTCCTCATCTGCATACTGTTCTAACAATTGGCAATGCTGGCCAAATCTCATCAATTCTGATTTTGACCTTTCAGAGGCTTTGTCTCCATTCAAATCCCTATTGTTCTCCCCGGGAGAGGGCTAGCCTCCAGGTACAATCTTCCGTATAAAAACCCCAAGTTTGAGCTCCTTGTCGGAACACTCGTGCCTTGCATCCCGAACTGCTGCCACTCTGTTTGGCAAGCCTCTCCTCAGCCTCCATGTGATGGAAAACCACGAACCCAAGTTCCTAACTCTATTTCTCTTCTCCGGACTGAAGGATCAGGTGGAGTATCACCCCAAAAACCCGCTTAAAACCCCTATCAAGTTTCCTCACTTTCTATTTCTATAGTTCTTGCATGAATGCGTGAGTGCGTGTGCCTATGTGTGCCGAATTGTGGATATTCTCCTGATTATACAACCATGCCTAGTTCTTGTTGTGGCCCGACCCCGTAAACATAGAATTAAAGATCTCGCTACATTACCCTACCTCTTGCAGTGCTAGCTTGTGCTCTCAGCTAAATTCCCCACCTTTGTAATATTTGGAGTGCATTTAGGTGTCCCTCCCGGGACCTGCAGAAATCAGGGTAGCAGAGCTATAGGAGTGTAGTGCGGAAATGGCCTCAGTCTCAGAAAAGTCCATGATAAGTCTGCCTTAGGGTCTCCGTAAGTCAAAAATGACTCAAAGGCACACAACAACAACTTCATCCAATGCATTTTGACTGATTACAGGGAGTTTGTAAAGAATTATTCTAATTATGATTGATTTCTCTGCAACTTAGTTAGTGTCAGCTTGGCACATTTGTTTATTTACTCGGATTCATAAACTAAACAATTGCCCGTGTCCAGACCTGTGGAACTATGAGGAGATCAAGAGCAAGGTTCCCTAAATGTGGAAATCTGTGAGCTGTGTCAAAACGAAGGAAGCAATGTTCTACTTACCATAATGAATAAAGTTGCCGCATATCACAGATTGTATCGAATTGTTTGGCTCCTTTTCTTCTCTGTCTCTTGTCTCGTAGGCAAATTTGCACCTGGAAACCATTTGTGCTAGTTTCTAAGCAGATGATCGTATTAACACAGCAGATAATGTTAAGTTAAATAGCTGTTTAGGTATGAAAATGAATGTAATGTCATTGAGGAGACTGGGGTGTGAATACTGCATTTAGTAATGTTATTTTGCTCTGGTTTTTCCCATCTTTGCCTATCATTCTCTTTGACTTTTTCACTTTTTTTTCACTTTTTCACACAAGGCAAGTAAATCACAGTTGCAACCGGATAACAGCATCTTTGGTCGAGACTTATCAGATGGTGTCATTTTTCTCCTGCTGTTCTCCCATTGGGACACCATTTGAAAAGTATTTCTTTTATTGATGCAAAATAACTATTAATGACCTCCTTTCTAAAACAAACATTTTCCAAAGGAACAAAAGAAGAGGAAAAAAATAATGTGACAAACCCGGCCACAGATGCTGTTTTTGTTGTTGCATGCCTTCAAGTTGTTCCCGACTTATGGTGCCCAAAAGGTGAACCTATCACAAGGTTTACCGGGGGCTGAGGGTGTGTGACATACCCACAGTCAACCAAGGGATTTCTGTGGCTGAGTGGGGGATCGGATCCTGGTCTTCAGGGTCATAGTCCAATGCTCGAACGGCCATACCATGCTACCTTCCAATATCCTACTGTAATTGTGATTGACTTGCCTTGTGTGATAAAGCTCTTGGCCATTTCCACACTACACTGTTATAGGATATTCTACTGTCATAGTGCTATTATTCCACTTTCAACATCCCATGGAATTCTGGGGCTTGTAGTTTCCTGAGGCCAAAGAGCTCTCTGGCTGAGAATTCTAAATGCCCCTCCCTAAACTGCAAACCCCAGGATTCCATAGGATGCTGAAAATGGAATAATAGCACTGTAACAGTGTAGTGCGGAACTGGGCATAGTCTCAGTATTCTACTTTGCTATTTCTCAACTAAGACTAGGCCTTTCTATGTATGCTTTAAATATGTTTTTACAGTGTTTTAACTGTTTTAAATCTTTTTAAAGGGAACCCTGGTGGCACAGTGGTTAAATGCCAGCTAAATGCAAGCCACAAAGTTGTGAGTTCGATCCTGCTGGGCTCCAAGGTTGACTCAGCCTTCCATCCTTTCGCAGGTCGGTAAAATGAGTACCCAGCTTGTTGGGGGCATGTATAGAAATGTTTTGAAATACATGCTATTTATAAGTTGTTCGCCGCCTCGATCCATATGGAGAGGCGGGATACAAATAAATAACAACAACAACAACAACAACAATGTTTTAATTGTTTGTAACTTTTTTAAAATTAATTTTATTGTAATTCCATCATATAAAACAAACAATTCTCATTGTACATGTTACCCAATTGTTACAGCTGTCTTCCACTCCTCTCTGGGTTTCATTAACTGTTATTTCATCGACATATTAACTTTATGCATTGCATTACATTTATTAACATACATGATAGTTCCTGCTTTTCAACCCAGCTTTACACGTTCCATGATATTCCCCTGATTTTCTCCTTCTAACTACACATGCTACCATGAATTAAGAATTGTTTCCTGTCAACACCCAACCCATATCCAGAACAATTTTCCATTCTTTATTAATGTCATCATCTGATTTTCCTTTTAATCTCTGAGAGACTAGATCTGCATTCCAATTTTCAATAAAAGTTGCCCACCATTGCTCTATTGTAGGTATCTGCTCAGTTTTACATAACCTTGCATATTCAATACGGGCTGTCGTAATCATATACAGTATTATTCTCCCATATTTCTTTACAGCAATTGCATCTAACATATGTGTCATATTTAACAAGTACAGTTCAGGTTTCTTATCAAGTTGAACCCTCAATATTGTACAAATCATTTTGTGTATTTCATCTTGGGAGAAGAGTGGGATATAAATTCAGTAAATAAATTCAGTATATAAAATAAAGTAAAACCCTTAAGATCATGCACTTCAGGCACAAGTGGAGCCATATCAAATCTGTTTTGGATACTAGAATTGAGAATTAGTTATTTTGTGTGTTCCAATGTTCCATAAAACTTCATGGATGCATATCCTTATTTTTCACTCTTCTGGTGTGGCAACACACAGTCAGTGGCACCTGCCATCTGTTGAATCATTTGTCCAATTGCTCCACTCATCTGTTGATTAAAATCTGGAAAGCTGCAAAGAATACAGTAGATGCAATTAAGTTTCTACTGCTGCAACTCCTAACAGCAGTGAGACAAAGAGCTATTATGAATCTGCTCGATGTTCGGCCCATCCGATAAAATGAATTTCAACAGGAAGATGTATAAAGTACTACACTTGGGCAGAAAAAAAGTGAAATGCACAGATATAAGAGGGGTGACACCTGGCTGGATTACAGTACATCTGAGAAGGGTCTAGGAGTATTGTAAACCACAAGTTGAACATGAGTCAGCAGTGTGATGTGGCAGCTAAAAAAGCCAGTGCAATTCTAGGCTATATCAAGGGGAATGCAATATCTAGGTCAAGGGTAGTGTTACTGCCACTCTGTTCTGCCTTGGTCAGACCCCACCTGGAATCCTGTTTCCAGTTATGGGAACTGCACTTCAGGAAGGATATTGACAAGCTGGAATATGTCCAGAGAAGGGCAATCAAAATGGTAGAAGGCCTGGAAACTGTGGTCTATGACGAGTTGCATAGGAACTGGGTATGTTTTGCCTGGAGAAGAGAAGGCTAAGAGATGACATGATAGCTATGTTTAAATATTTGATGGGATGTCATATGGAAGATGGATCAAGTCTCTCTTCTGCTGCTCCAGAGTCTAGGCTTCGAACTTCAGGAAAAGAGATTCCATCTAAACATTAGGAGGAACTTCCTGGCAGTAAGAGCAGTTCAGCAGTGAAATATCCTGCCGCATAGTGTGGTGGAGTCTCCTTCTTTAGAGGTTTTTGAACAGAGGCTGGATGGCCATCTGTTGTGAAGGCTTTGATTGCTGCATGGCAGGAGGTTGGACTCAATGGCTCTTGTGGTCTCTTCCGGCCCTTGTGGTCTCTTCCAATAGCCCTTGTGGTCTCTTCCAGCTCTATGATTCTACCAGCTTTCACAAAGAAGCCATTTCTATATGGATAACAGAACTGTGTTACACAACTGATGCTCTTCTTCAGGTTTTCATGGTCTCACTTAACTGGGGTTCAGCAGAGGCTCAGAGCCTTTGAGGAAGGGCCACCAAAGAAATGCATAGTTGAGATGTAGTTGGAACTCAGGGCTTCATGGTTCTCATCCTTAGTTACTAACATTCAGTACCTCACTGAAGAAGGCCAAAGCAGGGGAAGTTACCTTTTTTGTTTACAGAATCTCCCAGAATCCTCCAGCCAGTGGGGACAATGGCTGGTGGATTCTGGGAGTTGCTGTAGTTAAAAAGAGTAGCATTTCCAAACTTCAAAGAAGACCTGGTGCATCTCACCAGAGTTGTTCAATGCCCCTTGCTGTGATAACCTCATTGCCTCTCCAGACAATCATTGCAAAACCGGGAAAGGCATAGGAAGGAATGGCCCAAATGATCATAGGTTGGTGTTGCAAGGACTTGTCCTGTGAGCAAATACTCTGAGAGGCTGAGTTTGGAGGGAAAAGGTGACTAAGATGGGGAGGGGGGACAGATTCAAGATTTATAAAATGATGTATGGCATGGAGGAGGTAGGAAAAGTGCCACACTAATTCTCGCTCTCCCTTTGTGCCAAAATGTAGGATGGGAGTGGCCCAGCGAAACTGTGAGATAAGAGACTTTGGGAGAGATGAAAGATAGGATTTCTTCCTACAGCATGCAGTTCACTGAGGACATTTTGCAGCTGAAGGAGCAACTGTGGGGGGCCATTCCTCCAGGCATCCTGGCACATTTTGGGCTCCGGGATGGTGACATTCGTCCAGTTGCTCTCTCACAGCTGGATCTCATCCTACCTTGCAGGGTTGTTGTGAAGATAACGCAGGAACAAAGAGATCTATGTTCACTGCCATGGGTGTCGGAGGGAATCCAAGATACAAATGTGACAAATAAGGATCATGGATTGCCTACTTGTGCTATAACCCTTCCAACAGTCCCATAAAGTAGATCCATATTATACACAGATCTCTATATTTCAGATTGTAATAGATAAAGAAGGAAGTTTTTTCTTTTAAAAATTGTCAGGTATGATTTCCTTTCTTTTGTTACAGCAAGAAGCAGATTTATTCAGCTCCCAGAACACGTATCAACATGTGGGAAGATTTGTTCCTCTGAAGGAAAAGATTCCTGTAAATATTAGGACGTTCTTTCTGTTGCCTAAACATCCTTCATACTTGTCACGCTGAATTCTTTTGCTCATCCTGCGTTCCAGATGTAACATTGGCATGTATGTTTGAAAAAACAAAATTTAATTTAAAAGGAAAGCAAAAAGGAATGTATTTTTATTATCAGTTGGTCCACGGAAAGTGTTCGGAAAGGCCTCACATTAATTAAATCATAATGTTATGTTAAAATTGATTCATAGAGCCGGAAGGATCCCCAAGGAAACCCCTTACTGCTGCAGTGCCACTGAGAAGTGACCATCTACCCCATGATTAAAAACCTCCAATGAGGGATATGGGTCTTAGCCATTTCCGCATGACGTCGCTATCCCGCAACAACAGCAGGTTGTTTCCGGACCAGGAGTCATGCTACCGCACCACGTCCTTATCCAGGTCTCCTGCATTTCAAAACCGCTTTATACCATTTCCAGATAAACAAATCCTTTAAGAGACTCCTTTAGCGCTTCAATCCCATCAGCCATCTCAGTGTCCTCCCAGATCCAGGAGTGGGTGGAGTGTGGGCATGCCCAACTTGTCCCTCCCTCATCTACTTCCATGGCATGATAACTTTGAAATCTATCACCTCTCTGTTTATTTTGAATTTCTCCTTTGAGTTAAAACTTTTCATTATTTTTAATATGTTTTTTTTAAAGCATCAAATGCAAAAGTGCAACAGCTCCTCATAGGGCATGGCTTCCAGAACCTTTACCATTTTGGTCACCCTCCTCTGGACATGTTCTAGCTTGTCAATATCCTTCTTGAACTGAGGTTGGAAGGGACTTCCTGGGTCTTTCTTTGAACCTGCTCCAACTTGTCTGTATCCTTGAAATGAGGCACCCAGAACTGAATGCAGTAGTCCAGGTGGGACTTGACTAGCACAGGACGTAGTGAGACTGTTACTTCTCTTGTCTTGGAAACTATGGTTCTATTAAGGCAGGTCATATTGAGCTATTATGACAGCCATTACCCTTTTGACTCCTGAACACTAAAACCGTTAGCTCCACCTGGACCTCATTGTTTATTTTGCAACTCCCATTGTCTGCTTGGCTGGGAGAGCAATTCACACTCATACTCTCAGGATATTTTTTGGGTATATGTACCCCTGATTTCAAGCTGCCCAGTGCAGTCTCTCACCTTTCTGAATGCCACGCTGTCCATTTCATTCCCAGACAAGAACTGTCCTTAGGTGACCTACCTAAGCCATGTCGCTATTTTCCTTGCTGCTCTCCAGATCAGTAAATATCGTCTCAATCCTAAAATTCCTCTATCACGCTTTCCTTCCTTTTCCCTTCAGTTAGCTCTTGTCTGCGTGGGTGTGTGTTTGGGTCTTTGTGTGCTTGTGTGAACCCTTTTCAGTAAAACATATTTCATTTTTGGAATCTCTGGCTGTTTTTTTCCTATGTTACTCTATAAACATAGGTGCCGCCTATGTTTGCAGCCCTTCTGACGTTGAGCTAATTATTCCCCACTTTTGAACGGAGGTACTGGCATTGCCGGTGGGTCTTTGCGGCACCCACGTTTTGGGGTAACACCTTCTTTGCTGCAGCATCACACTGCTGGCTCATGTTCAACTTACAGTCAACAAGCAATTGCTGCCCTTCTCTGAACCTGCTCTGGCTTGTCTACATCCATCTTAAAATGAGGCATCCAGGACTGAACACGTTCCTCCAGATGAGATGTGAGTCAAAGAGTAAACTCAAGCAGGCAGTGATAGGGAGGGTCCTGGACGCAGGCAGCAAGGACTGTGTCTTGCTTCCTTAGTAGTGAGCCTCAAAGGGCATTGAGGGAATGATCAAACTTTTGGTGGCCAAGAAAAAAAATCAGATGGCCCTGATTGTGCTCCCAGTGGCCCAGGTTGTCTCTCTGGGAAACAAGCAAATGGACTGATCCAACAGAGTTCTTCTTACATCCTCATTTTATGAAAAGACTGACCCAATTTTCCAAACATCTCTCCCTGTAAATGCATGTGTGTTGATATCTGGCATGGTGTGGCTCAGCCTTCTTCAACCTGCTGATTACCTTGATTGCCTTAGACCACAGATCCCCTCATCCCCAGCACCAGCATGGCAGGAAATATTTAGCATTCCTTCCTCGCTTCCTGATTTCCATCCCCTGCCACCCCCTCTGCTTTCTCCCCTTTCTGTAATATCCCATTGTCGGAGTAAGGAAAGAACCTGGCGTGCATTCATATAAACAAAGTAACATTTTATTTGACCTTTTGCATTACATGGTTCACTAGGCAAACATAATATTTGTTCAGCAGCTAAGGAGCTGATAGGTCTTGCACAGAGTACAAAGGAGTCTTGCAAAGTTCTGGTTAATCCCGACGCCACAGGGATAAGATAGTGGGCACCTGTTCCAGGAATTCTAGGTCCTGGCCCAATGCCCAGTGACAGTCTATCTACACTGTGGGTGCCACGAAATCACGATTTCCTCTGAGACAGGAAATGAGAGGTGGAAAAGGAAGATGGGGCTGGTGACACAGAGCTGTTTAACTTCATGGATTCTTCCCTGGGCAGTCGCATAGGAATGTGGGGGTGGGGAGGCAATTTGCCCTGGGCGGCAATGTTTCTGGGGCAACCTGGCCTGTAGCCATGCCCCTGTGTGCCCTGTGGCCACCCCCCCATGCTCCACAGTCATGCTCCCGCACAGTGGCCATGCCCCTTGTGCTGTAGCCCCCCTCCAACCTCCATGACCGTCCCTGGATGCTCTACTCCCCATCAAAGATGCTTTGATGCCCCTACAGCCTGTTCACCATTATTAATATTTTCCTTTCCATTCCCTCTTATTTATTTATTGCACTTGTACTAATCCTCCTGCAAGCAAAAGTGCTCTGAGTGGTGCAAACTCACCCTATTCCATACCTCCCAATTGTCCACATTTTGCAGGGACAGTACTAATTAACCCTCTGTCATCCCACCTTTTTTCAGCAGCTTTTAAAATGTCCCAATTTCTCTTTCCTCCTCCCACTTTTGCTGTTTGTCCTTAGCTTGTTTCTGTTGTTGCAAACTGAGTTCAAAATGGAAAAGTAGTTTGCACTCAATTTACTCCATAGAGGGGAGAGGAGGGGAAAGGGCAAGTTCCTGTCCTTCCCAGCAAGCTTAGGTAAAAGCCAACTGCTGCAGCCTCTCCTAGTTTATGTGTTCTTCTTCTTTAATAATTTTTACCATCTCGATCATATGTGTCCTGGTTTTCATCTGCAAAGTGCTGGAGGGCATGCTAGCATTGGGAAAACATCTCTTCACTTCCAGCTTCTGTATGGACTAAGGCTAGGTTTGGTGGGAACAGAGAAGCCTAACAGGTATGACAGATATTAAGCCATCATCCTTCCTTAATAAAAATGTTCCAGTGTGAGTCCTAGTTTCATATCAGCACTGGTGAATAGGATTTTTACATCTCAGGCCTTGGCCCCTCATCTCAAGTCATTAGGGCGTGGTGGAGGAATCTCAAGGTGAGAGCACTGCCTTGAAATGTGTGCAATTTTTCCTTATTGGTAGACTTGATGTTTTTTTATTTGAACAGCATACTCTTGTGCAACTGTAGTTCATGCCTCAATGGCATCACCAGGGACTGCACTTTGTAACCTTGCACTTGCACTCATCTCATAGAATCGTAGAATTGGAAGAGACCCCAGGGGCCATCGAGTCCAACCCCCTGCTATGCAGGAACACACGTCAAAGCATTCCCAACAGATGACCATCCAGCCTCTGCTTAAAAACCTCCAAAGAAGGAGACTCTACTGCTCTACCAGGGTTTGTCACTAGGTCTCAAGTTTCTGTGCTGAAATCTCAGAGCCTGGGGTATTCAGTGGGCAAAGTGCAGCCTACAAACACTGATTTGGCCGCAGGCTTACCAAGGGTAATTTTTTTACAAAGACTATGATGAGCTTGTTTTTAAAATCTCCTGGGCGTATAATGAATTGGGAGGGCCAAAAAGTGGTTAAAAATGCCTTAGAGGGCATTTGGGGCCATTTAAACCTTTGTTTTTGGAGTGTGTCTGTGTGTGTGTGTACAGATTTGCAAGGTTTCCTGGGCAGCCACTGTGGCCCCCAGCCTTCAAAATATGCCTACTCTCCACCCTCGTTCAGCTGCTTGGATCCTGTGTGACAACACAGTTGATAATGCAGGGGGATTTCTTAGCATGAAAGCTGAGATGTTAAAAATATTCCTGGTAAAGAGCAAGTTTGAAAAGCCACTAGCCTAAAGCAACAGGACTTCCTTTTGGGACATTTTAACCTTACCTGCCTTTCTGCAACCTCTGTGCACTTTTATTTGAATTCCATTTTCTATTTTTACTTGTTTCATTGCCTCCCGCCCTGCCGCTGTTAGCTGCTTGGGTCCAGCCTCGGCTTCAAACTCACTTTCATCCTTAAAAATTTATCTTCCTGGTCTGGTCTAACTCTGATTGTGGAACAGGCTGGCCTTGCTTATTTTTTACCCTGAACATTTTTCTAGTCCTGATGTCTTTTGTAAATGAATGTATGCCAAACTCTTCTTTTCAGATCCATGCTTGCTATTTTTACCCCATGCCTGTATTTTACTCCTATACAGAGAGGTCCCAGCCTCCTTTCAAGCCAAGCCTTCTCCTTTGAAGAACTGACATTAGTCAACACTTCCTTTGTGCTTGGTTGCCAATGAACTCCTTCATAGCAGAAAAGAGCAAGAAGCTCCCAAACAAAAGGGTGCGCAGGTGTGTACACTGCCCTGTTGATCTTCTGTCCAAGATCACTGAAAGAGACGCTGCGGTGGCAGCACATTTACTCTTAAAGGCAAAGGGGAATATAGCATAGTTTAGGAACATTATGCTCTCCAGCTGTCCTAATTTGGAGGGACAGTCCCAATTAATTTTTTGTCATCCCACTTTTTTCGCTGCTTCTAGAATGTCCCAGTTTCTCTCTTGTCCTCCCACTTTCCCCTTTTGTCCTCAGCTTATTTCAACTGCTGCAAATTGAGGTCATATTGCAAAAGGAGTTTTGCACTCAATTCAGCATGAAGGAAAGGAGAGAAGGGGCCAAATTGTGCCCTTCCCAGTAGGCTTAGGCAAAAGCAATCTGTTACTGCCTCTCCCAGCTTGTCTTTTCTTCCTTGGTAATAATTTTTGCCATCTTGACCACACTCTGATATTGTCTGGTCACATAAATTCCACTTTTCATCAGTGAAATGTGGGAGATTATGGAATGGTCAGAGCTGGAATGTAATAACACTGCCTGGGGTTTGCAACGTCTAACCTAAGGGGTCTTTTTGCTGAAAGCATCAGTAGCAGCTATATTTTGAAAGGCTGCCATTTTAATCACCCACAATGCCTCAGGCCAAGCTAGCATGATTCCAGGCCAGTGTGTGTGTGTTGGAGGTGGGGGGACAGCAGGGAATATTCAAAACAATATTTTGCAGAATGGATCTGCTTTTTTGAGAAGGAGATTACAAAGGAAATCTCAGCTTCACGGAAGGAGAGGAGAGCCTCTTTTTGGCTTTCTAGATGTTGGGTTGCAAATCCTACAATTCCTCACTATAGGAGTTGTTGGGAGTTCAACCTCATTTGGACAGCTGTGAGTTTTCCATCATGTTCTTAAGCATAGGACAGCCCATGCAAAAAGATACAAGGCCCACTGTGGATGATAGGTCTGATTTAACCAGCGTGTTCAGAATTGTTGTAGTCATTCTATGGGTTGAAATACCATTTATTTTCTTTGCCTGCCCCATTAGCAACTAAATTTTCTTGCTGAACTGTGGCTTTTCATCCTAGCTTACATATTCTTGAATGTAATAATTATTAAAAACAATCCAACTACAACCGCTCACCATAATGCTAGAAAGAGCTCTCTAAGTAGTTTTTGTGGTGTTTGCCCAAGTAGCTAGCTATCAAGTTACATCAGAAATGTTTGGATGCTAATGTAACTCTGTTCCCATGGAGACAACAGTCAGTGCCAGTCCTTCCCCCCCTTTCTTTCTCCTCTGTACCGATACTGTAAGAAATTCATGTTGTCCATACTGGCAACAGAGAACGGGCATCGTTCACTGACACCTCTGCAGAGGACTGTTTGAGGAAAGCTGGACAATTATCCCAGATCAGCATGGCCAACTCTTACCAAGATGGCACAGTTTTCATGACATTCTTACCAAAGACATATATCATTCACTTGAAAAGTTCCTCTAGGCTTTTCAGCATCTCCTGCCTTCCTTCAAAACTCACCAGAGGTTTTGCCTGTGGTGTAGACCTGTAGCCTCACTTAGAAATCTACTTAAATCGTACCACTCTACTCTGCTTTGGTTAGACCTCATCTTGAATACCGTGTCCAATTCTGGGCACCCCAATTCAAGAAGGACATGGTCAAGCTGGAGCAAGTCCAGAGGAGGGCAACCAAAATGGTGAGGGGCCTGGAAGCCATGAAGCCCTATGAGGGTAGACTTAGCTGGGGATGTTTAGTCTGCAGAAGAGAAGGTTAAGAGGGGACATGATAGCCATGTTTAAATATTTGAAGGGATGCCATGTAGAAGAAGGAGAGGGCTTGTTTTCTGCTGCTCCAGAGACCAGGACAAGGAGCAATGGATTCAAGCTGCAGCAAAGGAGATTCCACCTGAACCTCAGGAAGAACTTCCTGACAGTCAGGGTTGTCCAGCAGTGGAATCTGCTGCCTCGGAGTGTGGTGGAGTCTCCTTCCTTGGAGGTTTTTAAGCAGAGGCTGGATGGCCATCTGTTGGGAGCACTCTGAGGGTGTTTCTGCATGGCAGGGGGTTGGACTGGATGGCCCATGTGGTCTCTTCCAACTCTACATTTCTATGATTCTATGATTAAATCCAGTTAACTTAAATCCAACATCCCTGAGGATGTTGGTGATCTTACCCTCTCCTAGCTGAAGAATTTCCCTATTTGCAAGTTTGGGAAGAATTTTTTTGTTTCGGCTTTCTGTGAAATTCCTCCATTGGTTCCTCTGAGGAGAAACCCCTTGGATGTCTTCCAAATTTCATGGTAGGTCAGGTAGGAGATCCAACCTGACTAATTTCGTGGTAGGCCAGTTAGCAAATCCAAAGGCTATCTTCCCAGAGTGTCTCTGTCTGCCATAGAAAGGATGGAGAGACCATTTCTTCTTCAGAAGTTGTACTAGAGGAGAAATATTGGGGTATTCTCCTTTAGCTTTGATGAACAGAATCCTTCATTGGAGGTATATCATCTGGTACGTAAGAAGTGTGTAAACCATCTAGCATGAAGGCACTTGCTCTAATGTTGGGTGTGTGAGAGAGACATCAAGGCTGTTTACCTTCATATAAATGTAACTATACATTTTTTAAGATTCCTCTCTCCAAGAAATTCTGCATATAGAAACCCTTAGTTTCCCTCACATCCTACTGGTGTTCCATAGAGGGATATGTCCAGATTCACTTAAAATTTGTTAGACAAACGTTTGAGTGATAAAAAAGGCAAAAAACCAACTTTTCTGCTTGATCTATGTGGCTTTGTTTGCACACCACAGAAGCTTGGTCCTTTCAGAGACTTTTAGGCTGCAAGACAACTTTGGTCTGAGGATGTGGTAGGACTTCAGGAGCCAGTAAGGAATGTTAATTGAATCTCCCCAATTACACATCCTCCTACCCCAGCGTACAGACTCTGCAACACTCCATAAGCAATTTGTATGGTTAGAGGAAGGAATAAACAAAAACTAAAGGCCATTGGCTGCTATGGATCTTCCAACGACCACAACATAAGTTTCGCAGATATGACTCTTTCAGCTGATTACCTACATTAATCCCGTATTCAGAGACAGTTTAAAAGAAAACAAAACAAAACAGAACAGAACAAAGCAAAACAAAACAAAACGAAAAGGCATAAACTTTAGGATTTGAAGGGTTGCAACATTCTCCAGTGCTGGCCAAACCCACATCTTGTGCCGGGATGTCTGAACCGTGCATGTTTAGTGTTGCCATAACAATGTGTAAACAGGTCATGAAGGCCATGGCTTTGCCTTTAGGCCTCAGCAAACATGGTGGTGCTTCCCTTCAAACATGGTGATGCTCCTCCTGGTGGACAATTCTGTTGTCAACACAAGGGGAGACCTCAGTTTTGAGTCATCCTACTCCATCTAACATTTCAAAATGCCACTTATGTGTCCCAATGAAATAATCCAACTGAAGTCAACCATTTTGAACTTGCCCTTCCCTCCCCTTCCCTCAGATTAAGGTCAGGTTAGGTGCTGAGGCTCTGAGGGCTTCTACAGGTGGATTCTTTAATTTCCCATCGTGCTCCATCTTTGAGTGACATGGACAGGTGGATGCCTTGCTGTACGTGAGTGACCTCTTGTTCTTCCGCAGTTTCTGCATTGAGCGGACCACCCTCTTGAAGATGAGGTAGAAGATCTCGCACACGGTGAGGACGATGCAGAGGGCTGAGGCACCTACCATGAAGTAGGTGAAGATCTTCTTCTCCGTAGGCCGAGCAATGTAGCAGTCTATTGTATTTGGGCATGGCTGCAGGTCACACTTGACCAGGCGCGGCAGGTCAAAACTGTCCCATATCCGATGCAGAAGGTAGAGGAAGACAATCTCGATACCCAATTTGAAGAAGAGGGTGAGGAGGTAAGTCCACCAAAGGCCACCATGTTTCTTGCCAGTGTTGCTGTAGAGTTTGGGGCAGTTCTCCCCGTTCTTCTCTCTGTTCTTCCTTTCCCTGTCCTCACGATAAGCCACGTGCATAATGACCAGCAGGGAAGGACAGGTGACAAAAATAAGCTGCAAGGCCCACAAGCGGATGTGGGAGATAGGGAAGAAGTGGTCATAACAGACGTTGGTGCACCCAGGCTGCCGGTGGTTGCAGTCAAAGTCCTTCTGCTCGTCTCCCCACACTCGTTCAGCGGCCACCACGTAAACCAGGACCCGGAAGACAAAGACGACAGAGAGCCAGATGCGACCAAAAGCCGTGGAGTACTTGTTCACCCCACTCAACAGGCCTTGCAACGTCTTCCAGTCCATGGTGGCAAAGGTCTGTGGAGGCTTTGCTTACCTGAGCCAGAGGAGAAAGGAGGAGGGGAAAAAAGAAACCCACCACGTTATTAGTCAATTCCCTCCTTAACTTTATCAAACCAGAAACCAAGGATGGATAAAGTAGTGGCTAGTCATTTATTTTGGTCTTTCTCTCCCTCTTCCCTCCCACTTTGAAACTGGATTTTTAAAATATGATTACAAAGGTTGGAGTGGAGAGAAAAAGAGAAAGCAAAGGGGAAGTATGTAGGATATGGACAGGAGCTAAGCTGAAGGTGGGGAAAACATGGCCTATGGGCCACATGTAGCCCCCAGGGGCATACAAGGCCATTTATTTTTATTTTTATTGACTTCTAAGTCACTTCTGTTAGAATAAAAGTCTTTCCTGGACCCAGAATGGCCGCGAGAGAGAGGCAAAACCACGGAGAAATTGTCATCCATTCTCCCAGGGGATATTTGGGGACACATTTTGGGGACATTTTTTCTGAGGGTGAGAAGACAGTGGGGTGTGGCCTCCAATATCTTCTGGAGAGACATTGTGCCCTGACCGCAACAGTTGCCAACCTTGGGCTATCCATATACAATTAATACAAGCTGATCGTATTTCCTGAAGCTTGTTTTTGAAGCTGGAATCTATAAAATAGACATTTATTCATAGCTAAAGCAGTGCTGCTGGAATCAAGCAGGCTCAAACCATCTTGACCCGTAGTTAGCTTCCGTGTCACAGGGATATGATTTAAAGGATTGTGTGCATCTACAAATACCAAAGCTCTGTCTAATATAAATTTAATATCTTGTCATGCAATGAACCAAAAAGGAGGTAACACACCCATATCTTAGGCCATAAGGAAACATTATCTCTATTCTGTTGCTAACATTATGTTCAGAATACAATATTCTTGATAAAGAGGTATTGTTCTTTTCCAACAAGTTGACTTCAAATTATGGTGAACCTATGAGAGACCTCCAAGATTCCTGGTCATTTTCTGCTCAAGATGACTACTTAGATATGGTTGTGAGCCTTTAAGTCATTTCCAACTTGTGGAGACACCAAGGCAAACCTATCACAGAGTTTTCTGGGGCTGAGAGTGTGTGATGTGCCCACGGTCACCCAGTGGGTTTCTGTCACTGAGCAGGGATCAACCCAGGTCATAGTCCAATGCTCAAACCCCTACGTGACGCTGGCTCTGCATTTACTTACGCTTCACCCAAAACGGGACAAAGGAGAATACAGATCTGAATATTCTTAAAGATAATTTGTATATCTAGAATAATTTAGAAATAGGTATTAAGGATGGAAATAGAAGTCCAACACATCTCTCTCTAGTGGGCGTTGGTCAGGCCAGCTGGGGGACTTTGAGAATTTTAGTCCCAAAAGCAATTTCCCCAAACTTTCAGTGGATCTAATATCCTTTCTCCCTGGCCAGCCATTCAGCTTTAATGCCATCTTTTCTCACACATCCCAAGGGGCTCTTTCACACTACACAGTTATAGCATTATGATTCCACTTTGACTGCCACGGCGGCATCCCATTGAATCCTGTGATTTGTGGTCTGGTAAAGCTCTGCAGCTCTCTGGCAGAGAATTCCAATATCTCTCCCTGAAATGCAAACCCTGAGATTCTATAGGATGGATCCATGGCTTTTGAAGGTTTCCCAATTTCTCTGCATCATGGATTTTGTCATCCTCAAAGGCTTCACAAGCGGTAATGCTCATGTGTTTGTGTTTAGGAGAGAATTGCACTGAGTTGTGGTTTCATTGCCTTAAAGGTTTGTATATGTACAAAATCTGTCTTTCTCTTCCTCTCCCTCTCTGCCTCCCTCCCTCTCTCCCTGTTGTTGTTGTTTTCATATACAGTTTTGGAACTGTATGAAAACGTCCAGTTCTGGTCAAATGCCTGTTTGGAAAGAAAATTGACAAGCGGGAATGTGTCCAAAGGAGGGCGACCAAAATGGTAGAAAGCCTGCAAAATCCCTATGAGGAGCAACTTAGGGAGCTTGGTATGTTTAGCCTGGAGAAGAGAAGGTTAAGAAACATTATGATGGCTCTGTTTAAATATTTGAAGGGGTGTCATATGGAAAATGAAGCAAGTCTCTTTTCTGCTGCTCGAGAGACTCGGACAAGGAGCAATGGCTTCAAACTTCAGGAAGAGATTCCATCTAAACTTTAGGAAGAATTTCCTAATGGGAAGAGCAGTTTGACAGTGGAATACACTGCCTCAGCATGTAGTGGAGTCTCTTTCTTTGGAGGTTTTTAAACAGAGGGTGGATGGCCACATCTCGAGAATGCTTTGATGGCGTATTCATGCATGGCAGAATGGGTTGGACTCAATGGCCCTTGTGGTCTCTTCCAACTCTACGATTCTATGATTCTATTCTTTTGGTAATATTGCAAGCATAAATCAAGTAATTTGAATTCATGCCATCAACTCAGATGCTCAGGTGACTGATTGTATTTAGGGCATCTAGGTTGCTCTTGTGGCAAGTGCTGGTGTCACAAGATCGATTAACCTTGTGTGGAAGTAGAGTCAAGTAATTGTTAGGCAATTATTTCTAGTCACCTCCCAGCCTTGGTGGCTTCCTGGTTGTTTTTTAGCATAATTAAGCCACAGAGTGAGTATGAAAAGAGAATTTAGGTGAGGGAGCAAGGGCTTTGATTTGGCACACCCTGTTTTGAATTCAGGACCTGATGCTTGTGGAGGAGCATCCATGATGAAAACCATACAACGTAGGACACCACTGGCAGAGAAGACTACAAGCAAAGAAAGGTCTCTACAATCCAACCCTTCCACTTCTTGCTTCTGTTTGTGGGCTCTAGCTAACAGCTGGGCTTGAAAGAATATTTGAATATTTTACCTTGCTTAAAAATCATGCATGTTTTTTGTGCATACACGTGCATGTGTGCGCGCGTGCAGGTGCATATACGTGCACACAAACGGCATTTTCTGGACAGGAAACTTTTTCTTCTTCACAAAAATGCCAATTCCTGGCCAGAAAAATGCTATTTTCTGTGTAAAAAAGGGCAAAAGCTTCCAAACTACGGCATTTTTGGCACAGAAAAGAATATTTCTGCATACATCTGTTTCCTATGCGGAAAATGCTGCTTTCTAGGCAAGAAAACCACTTGCAAATTTTGTGGAGAATAAATCTCAAACTGCAAATAGTCTTCGAAGACTGCCTGGTTTTCAAAGATTTTCTTGCAGTGGGAAGAAAATTGCCCTAATAGCACAGTGCTTTGGGCACCAAATCAATGGAGAATTACATCTCTGCTCAGTGGCAGAATAAAGCTCTGGCAATGGCATGCAGAAGCTTGCTGCTTCGCTTTTTGGTATCTTTAGGAAGGGCTAGAAAAGTCTGCTGAGTGTGGTCAAGATGGTGAAAGTTATTAATGGGGAGGAACGCACAAGCTTGGAGAGGCTGCAGCAGTTGGCTTTTGCCTGAGCCCACTGGGAAGGGCAAGACTCTGTCCCCTCCTCTGCTCTCCTTCTGGCTCGACTGCTGTACTTCAAACTCAGTTTGCACCATTCAAGTAAGCTGAGATGGAAGGGGGAAAACGGGAGGAGGAGAGAGGAAATTGGACTTTATAAAAGCAGCTAAAAAGGGGGAATGACAGAGAATTGTTTGGGACTGTCCCTGCCAAATTGGAATGGTTGGAGAGTGTGGAAGTGATCTGGAAGTCAACTTCTAGGTGATTTTAATTTTTTTTTTTTAAAGAGTGTCCTGGGCCGAAAATGAACAAACAAACACATAACCAAAAAACTGGCTCGGGCTCCCACCCCTGCCTGAAAAATAACAGAATTGCCCATATGTGTCTTGGGGATATGGAGGAACATTTGGAAGTGAAAACAGTTTCAGCTTTTTGGAGAAAGGGCTTGGTGGCTCAATATCCTAAAAATGTCTGGGGAGGCCGTACCACTCCCAACCTTTCTTTGGATTCATGAAGCACCGTTTTTAAACAAATCACATATTGGATGTTATCAGACTGTTGAGCCCAGATTCTTTTCTCATGGCATTTATATCAGAGTGCAGGGACACGCACGTGGCCTCCCACAGAGCACAGTATATGAGAAATCTTGAAGCAATCATCTTGATTACATCAAGATGATTTTTCCTTTTCATGTCTTTAAAGAGTTAGATATGGCTGTGTTGGGGATACAATTACCAACTGTGCACATTTTCCCCATTAAACCTAGGATTTGGGGGGAGCAAGATTCAACAGAGAAATCCATTCCTTCAGAAGTGCCCAGTCCCTGCCCTCTTTTTCTGTTTTGCTCCAGTCTTCATCTATTGTCTCCACATCTCCAATCCTGCCATGATATCTTCATGCCCCTGGTTTCCAAACACTAACTATTTTCATTCCACTTGCTATGTTTCATCTTATCCATCAGCCACCAACGTGTGGGTGAAATTTTTTGCCTTGGAACATCTTTGAAACAACGGCAACCAAATTTTCAAACATATTCAGAGATGTAGCTGGTGGCAGGGGGGATGAGGGCTTTGCCTCTTCAGTTACTATATTTACTCATGTACAAGTGAGTCTCATGTATAAATCAAGGGCAGGGTTTGGGGCCAAAACTATAGCCATTTCCACACTAGACTGCTATAGCACTATGATTCCATTTTCAACATCCTATGGAATCCTAGGCTTTGCAGTTTCAGGAGGGGCCCGAAACTGCAAACCTCAGGATTCCATAGGATGCTGAAAGTGGAATCATAGCGCTAGAACAGTCTAGTGTGGAAATGGCCTATGGCTTTTGGTATGACCTGTGGATAAATCAAGGATCATCCCATGGAGAGGGGAAAGTGCTAGCACCACCCCTGGCCACCACCATTTTCTCATTCAGGCAAAAAGTCCTTTCATGAATCTATTTAGAAAAGGAGTGGTTCTTTTTTTTTTTTTGGGGGGGGGGATAAAAGTTAAGATAAAGTATAAACTCTTTTTTTTTTTTTTTTTAAAAAGGAAACAACGCCTTTTAAAAGAAGCACCAACCACCTCTACTCTCTTGGCGCTCCTTTGAGGGAAGTGCCAAAAATTTGCCACCTCCATGACTAATCCTGGTGCTGAAAAAATCCAGAAGCAGCTCTGCAGAGAGCAAGTAAAGGGAGTCAGGGCTTCTCCCAAGTTGGACAAAACTCTCACCTTTCACCTCTCTACTCAGAGAAGGGGATGGTTCCTTTTTTGATGCGAGTTAAGGTACGGCACTAACATTGACCTGTGGATAAGACGACCCCCGTTTTTGGTGCTCGATTTTTTGACTAAAATTTTTGGGCTTATACATGATTATATACAAGTAACCTTCGGTGTCTTCCCTCCCATGCAACTGAGACATTGAAAATCTTGCACAGCCAGAAGTCTTCTATTTGCTGTGTTCCCATTCCCTTGGTAACTCTGCCTGCTCCTTTTCTCTGGATGCCTAGGCTCTATTTTTAAACGCTTAACTGAAGGTTTAAGTTACTGCAATGCTAGAAATTTTGGGGCTGAAGGAAAAATTCATTCATTCGAGGGGAAAGAATTCTTATGGGGAAACACCCTCGTTGTCTCTCTCCATCCCCACTAGCTGCACCTCTGCCAGAGAAAATTTTCAAACAATGCAAAAGTGGGACAAAATCAAACTGTTAAGACACACTCAGTGTGGCAGAGCGGTATAATGGTTTGAATGCTGAATGAGGAGTTTGAGAGATGCAAGTCTCCAATCAGTCTGGAAATCTGCTGACTGACCATGGGCAAGTCATACTCTCTCAGCCTGAGAAGAAGGCAATGGCAAACCTTCTTGGAATAAATATTTTCCAGAAAACTCTATGATAGTGTTGTTGTAAACCATAGTTGACTTGAAAGCACATTAACTACAGCAACACAGATTCCTAGAAGTCTGTTTTTGAATTCATGGGTGATCAACCATGTTAGCACTGAATTTCATAGAATCATAGAATCATCAAGTTGGAAGAGACCCCAGGGGCCATCCAGTCCAACCCCCTTCTGCCATGCAGGAACACACATCAAAGCATTCCCAATAGATGGCCATCCAGCCTCTGCTTGAACACCTCCAAAGAAGGAGACTCCACCACACTCTGAGGCAGCAGATTCCACTGCCGGACAGCCCTGATCGTCAGGAAGTTCTTCCTGAGGTTCAAGTGGAATCTCTTTTTCTGTAGTTTGAATCCATTGCTCCTTGTCCTAGTCTCTGGAGCAGTCAAAAACAAGCCCGTTCCTTCTTTGGCATGGCATCCTTTCAAATATTAAACCTATCATGTCCCCACTTAACCTTCTCTTCTGCAGACTAAACATACCCAGTTCCCCAAGATGCTCCTCATAGGACTTCATGGTTTCCAGACCTTTCACTATTTTGGTTGCCCTGCTCTGGACATGTTCCAGCTTGCCAATATCCTTCTTGAATTGAGGTGCCCAGAACTGGACACAGTATTCCAGCTGAGGTCTGACCGAAGCAGAATAGAATGGTACTATTACTTTTCTTGATCTAGACCCTATACTCCTGTTGATGCCGCCCAGTATCACATTGGCTTTTTTAGCTGCCGCATCACACTGCTGACTCATGTTCAGCTTGTGGCCTACGAAGACTTCTAGATCCTTTTCACAGACTCCTAGATCCTTTTCAGGGACCACAGAAACAGCCTTGAGGGCTGCGTGTACCCCCAGGGGCCACACTTAGCCCACTGCTATGAAGAACAAATAGTAATGGAACAGCAACCCAGTTTTCCTCTGGAACCAGTCACACTATGATGGATACACTGGAGTTGCCAACTTTCCGTCATCTCCTACTGCTCTAAGTAGCAGCTGGATATGTCAACATTAGCAGGTGATCATGTTTCTCTCCATGCAATGAGGAAGCTTCAGCTCCTGGGATGGACAGTGTGGGCCATAGCCAAAGGCACAAGAGCGGGTCAGAAGAGTTATCTTGCCACCATAAATCCCTGTCTCATTCAATCCAGCTCAGGTTCTTTTGGACAGGACAGGACAGGACAGGACAGGAAGAGCTTTATGTTGGGCGACTTGGTTAAATTTCAGTTTTCTTCCTTCCCTTTAATTGTGCTGCTCGTCAGCTATTAACCTGGAGCTTTTTGTGCCCTGGGAAGCAACACACCAAACTGGTGGAGCGGCTTTCTTTTTAACCCTCCAGGTCCTGCCCTTCCTTTTTCCACCTCCCACAGCGATTGATGCTTTGTGACCTTTCCACACTTTACACAGATAGGTAGATCCTTTCTTTGCATCAAGCACAAGCCATGGTAATAAAACCTAGTATTCTAGTAAAATTAAAAGGTACAGTTTTACAAGGTTCATCAGACCATGCAGGTATGCTTCAGTTAATGAAGGAGGTATGATCCTGGGAATTGGTTCTTTAACAGAAACTTTGGTACCAGAGGCAGAGCAAACATGTAAAGAATAAGGATAGGTTCCTACGCCGCAAAAAAAGAAGGGCAATAAGTTTGAGCAAACTTTTTCCAAAACTAACAATATGTAGATGTGAAATGAAGCAACCAGGTCAGGGAAGTCTTGTGTAAGGAAACAAACATATTTTCAGCCTTCTAGAGACCACTTGAAAGCTGCTTCCAAAATGCATCCAGGAATTTGACCAACTTTCTTATGCCTTCCATTTTGGTGGCCAAATGTACAGATCTGTGCTTTAAAAAAAAATACTGTGGGGAGTCTGTAAGGCATGTTCCCCCCTTTTCCCTTTCATGGATGCGCAATAATGGATTCTTGAGGAAGCTGTTCTTTACTTTCCCCACTGTTGGCAGGCATACATAGCTACAGAAGGGCAGGAAAGAGTAATATCCTGGTTTTTTTTCCTCCCACCTTAAGCTTCATTGCATTGCTTACTGCAGAGACACTGCTGCAACCTGACAATGAAAATTTGTGTTTCTCCATTCTTCCTTCACCATACTCCCAGTGGTAATGCTGCTAAAAACCTTTCAGCTAGACAGAGGGTGAGGAAAAAGGAGGCCCTGAGCATGCATAAAAAGACTTTGTAAAAAGCAGCTTTCTGTCAGAAGGTTTTTGAAACTGAGGTATGCCTGCATTAAATGAGTCCATATGCAAAACATCCCAAAAGCTATTTAAATGAGTCCATATGCAAAACATCCCAAAAGCTATTTAAAATTTTCAATCTTGTTTGAACAGCGTGCACTATTAATTTTGAAAATATAGTTGTCACCCTATTATCTTGGTCTGCTAAAAGACAGGGCACATAAAAATCAGATGCATGCCTTGGCACTGATGTCAAGAGAGGGAAGACCAGATCCCAATAAAAAGGGCAAAATAATTGCACATGGACTACTGACTCAACGCTGCCATTCCCACAAAGACAAACCCGATCTTGCCATGGGATTTTTTTTCTTCAAATAGTCCTCAAGCACAGCAGACAGCAGTGTATTTGATCTTGCTTGAGAGAAAGCTCTTCTGTGCTTAGGAATGACTAAATATTGTAAATACAATGGTGATGAATCCAGAGGTCTAACAGGGAGTTAGTCAAAGCTTGGACAGAGTTTTCTTACAGCAGCCAAATTATTTTGCTGTCCAACACTACGAAGACACTGCCCAATTAAACCTCTTGATTTGCTAGACCCTAAAATTAAGAATTCTTTTGCAGAAAACCCCAAATGGCAGAGTTTTTTGGCAACTGCTTTCATCCAGCTGCGCTTGTAAGGATCATTAAGAATAAAAGACAGTAACCCAGAGGGAACAGAATTCAGCTTGAACCATTCAATATATGCCCTAAGCCAAGCCTGTGAGACTAGAGGAAAAAGCCCTACTTCTGATAGCAAAAAAGCATTCGGGATGCAACGTGAGACAGAAAAAATACATCTGAGAAACTTTGTTTTCTGTATGCGCTTAAAAACAGAGGTTTCACTGTGAAAAACTGGAAGGGATCAATTCACCAATTTTCCAAACTTTCTATAGATGGGGAAATATGAAGGATCCACTGAGAAGTGTAGGTAATTTGGAAAAGGCGGCGTGTTCTGAGATTCATAATTGGTTTGCAGGGTGTTCCCAATATGTATCCATGCATAGAAGGCACCTTGGAACAATAATCCTCACTCCCCTGCTGGTTTCTATTTTGGTAGGGCATTAAATCTACTCCAGTCTTTAGTCCACAACTATCCAAGATGCCACTTCTGATCTGCCAAATAGGTCCAGGACCCTGGCTAGATCCTTTAAAGTTAAGACGAAAATATGGAGTAGATTCACCACTCCATTATCATGGAAGCTACCAGATGCCGTTTCCTCAGGCCATTTCTGCACTACACTGTTATAGTGCTATTATTCCACTTTCAACATCCTGTGGCATCCTGGGCTTTGCATTTTATGGAGGGGCATTTAGAATTCTCAGCCAGAGAGCTCTTTGGCCTCAGTAAACTACAAACCCCAGAATTCCACAGCATGTTGAAAGTGGAATAATAGAGTAGTGCAGAAATGGCCTTAGTCTTTGATTCTTCAGATGTTTTTCAGCATTATCTCATCTTCATCTGGGAGGTGAAGTCCAAAACTGATGGCTTTTGAAGTCCCTTCCAGCTTTATGAACTAAGAACAGCAATTGGATTTGCAGCCTATTTCTACAAATATACTGAGGAAGTCTTCAGTAGTGTTGCATTTTTAAAATTTCTCTTTGAGACAGACATACATGTATATAAAGCAAAAAGGTTGTATCAGAGCCAGGCAAGTTGTCACCTTCCAGGTGTTGTTGGACTACAACACTCATGATCCTTCACTGGCAGTGGGCTGGTGGGACTTGCAGTCAGGTAACATCTGGATGGCTGCAGGTTCTCCAACCCATAACAATCATCTTTTGTTTGGCTACTTAGTCGGAGCTTCAAAGCTACTTGAGCTATGACCTCCTGCTGTCAACTTCTCAACCAGTTCCTGTTCCTACACCTTTCTTTAACATCACCTTCATGGGAAGGAAGGAATGGCATCAAGGGATGGAAATCATATGTAACTCCCTTGTTAAAACAACTTCACTGAGTACTTGTTCATTTCTGGGCACACGTCAAAGTGCTGGTCATGACCTATAAAGCCCTGTACAGCTTAGGTTCAGAATGTCTGAAACACCGTATCTCCTATACAAACCTACTAGAATCTTAAGGTCTACACCAGAGGATCAGTGCTGCCAACATCACAGGCTTGCTTGGTGAGGACTTGAAAGAGAGAACCTTCTCAGTGGCTACTTCCACCTTCAAAATTCACCTAAAAACCACCTTCTAAAATTCCCTTCCGTGGGAGGGTATGCTGGCCCCCTCTCTGTTTTCCTTTCATTGGCAGGCAAAGACTCTTTCATTTAAGGAAGCTTTTAATATGAGCTTTTACACTTATGAAATCACCTACAAGAGGCTTTTTATTGGGGTGCATGCTTTCTTGATTAATTGTAAAACTTTTGCATGCACTTTCAGTAATTTTATACCATTCTAATGTGATGATTATAACTGTTTTGACATTTCCATTCTTGGGTTTTAATTAATTCTTTTTGTGAACCACCTACTCTGGAAAGCAGGTGGCATATAAAAGCAATCGATCAATTAATCAATCAGTCTTCTATTATCTGCAAAGCAACTCAGTCTAACAGGACCAGCAGTGAGGCTGGAGCAGGGAGATGAAAAAAATTGGCAAATGTAACTCTCTCTCTCTCTCAATTGACCGTATGAATCAGACTGCCACGATGCTGCCAATTTTTGTACTGCCTATAATCACACTCATGACTCAACAATTTCCTGGCGTTTGCCGTGCCCACATTTGTACAGATTGAGTAGCTCTGGTTTGTAAACCCTTGCTGTGCCACTATATTTGCATTGATGAGACTGCTGCTAGTTGCAATTCTGATTTCTTAACAGCAGTTAGCAGGCAGTTCATGTTTTGTTGATTTCCAGCCCTTGGAGACCGTAGGTGCTGCTGCCAGAGCTGAAAAGGAGATGCTACCAGAGCTTGGAAAAGTTTTTGGGTGAGATCTCCCCCAGTCCCATGCCACTGGATACAATGGCTGGGAAAGTCTGGGAATTGTCATCTAGGGACGTAATTCTTCACTAGGGCCATTTCCGCACTACACTCTTATAGCGCGATGATTCCACTTTCAACCTCCTATGGAATCCTGGGGTTTGCAGTTTTGGGAGGGGCCGGCTGGCCCCTCCCAAAACTGCAAACCCCAGGATTCCATAGGAGGTTGAAAGTGGAATCATCGCGCTATAAGAGTGTAGTGCGGAAACGGGCTAAGTTTCTTCTCAAAGGTAATTGCAACAATTTCTGAGTAATTGCAATAATTGAGTAATTGCAACAATTTCTTTCTGCTGTGAGAAAGTCTGAAAATCACACCGTTTTTAAGAGTATGAGCAACTTGGGACTTACTCTGCACAAAGTTTGTGTATGGTTGTTTTGCACAGAGAACCACGTTTTCTGTATAGGTAACCACATTTTCTGAGTGGAAAACAATATTTTGATGCTGAAATGTTAATTCCTGTGCAGAAAATGCAGTTTCCTACACAAATCAATCATGAATATTGCATAGAATAAATCTCCAATTATAACATTTTCTGTGCAAGAGTATTTCTGCAGTGAAATATTGTTTCCCATGCAGAAAATGCTGCTTTCTGCACAGAAAATGCTGTTTTCCGCACAAAACAATCACATACAAATTGTGCGTAGAATAATTCCCAAACTGCAAAGATTCTCAACAGTACAGGATTCTCCTCCTTAGGGTTTCTCAATGCTCAAAAGACATTTTTTTTGCCTCATTTTCAAATGTTTTCAAATATTCCTTGCACCCCTATTGTCGTCCTCAAAACTAACATTTCCAAGCCCCTGAGGTCCAAAACCCTTGAAATTTGGCACAGTTTGATGTTTCAAATGCAATGGTTTGAAAATTTGAGACTGGATTTTTTAAATTTTTTTAAGAAGAGACAAATAAATGGGTCCAAGAACAAATAAAATAAAATAAAGTTACCAAAATGAGGCTATGGTACTTTGTACAGATCATGAAATGGCATGACTCATTGGGAAAGACAATAATTCTGAGTAAAGAGATTGCCAAAAGTCCAAACCAACTTGATGACAAACAACAACAGCAAAGAACATACTTAGAAAAAGAGGACTGCCTCTACTGAATGGATTTTCTTTTGGATGGTTATAATCAATATGTGAATATTAATTATATGATATGCACTTACGTTACAACTTTTGGTATAGATATTACAGATCGGTTTAGGCATATCTTAAGTTGTGGTTGCGTATCTTCAAGGCATTTCCAAGTTATGGTAATCCAAGGGTTAACCGATAGGGTTTCTTGGATCACAGGGTTTTCTTGGCAAGATTTATTCAGAGGATTGCCTGCCATTGCCTGCCTCTGAGAATGAGAGAGTGTAACTTCTCCAAGGTCATCCAGTGGGTTTCCAAGACTGAACAGGGATTCAAACTCTGATCTCCCAAAGTCCTAATCTAATAGTCAAACCACTACATATGCTAACTCCTAATTAGAATATACACATTGTAATTCACAGGACAAATGAATCAACACTAGTTTAAGTTCCAGTGCTTCTAATGGACCTGGTGATCTCTAGATCCAACCTTCCTTGGAAGATATGATTTTTAAAAATCATTCTCTCAGCAATATGTGATTATTTTTAAAACTTGGCTGCTGCTGGTGTCAACGTGGACTCTCAAGAGCAATCAGCTGTTCGACAGTAAAGTTGTGTCAGATGCTAAACCGCCATAGTGTATTAGGTTGAAAACCATAAAGAAAAATCTTAAAATGTTCTCCACCCAACAATAAGCAGATAGATAGCATCGAGGCCACATTCTTTTGCTTGGGTGATTCATTTGCTTGACTCAAAGTTGATTGTACTGAATTCCTTAGACGCACTTACGTGGATATGTCTACCTAACTGACTGGGGGAGGAAAAAGGATCCAAACTTTTCACAGCAGTTTGATTTTCAGAAAGCAGAAGTAACACTTCTCATGCAATGGAGATGGGGACAATCGCTTGCTCTGGTGTGCGTATCCAACATCTGATGAAGATATAGGGAGCAGTAGTCAGCTCAGATGTTGGCGATCATACCACCCACGGATACTTCATTCTCTCCATTATTCCTCCTCCTTGGTTTTACGTTGGTTGTATTTCAAACAGCCCAACTCTGCATACTGTGGTTTGACAGAGTTTTAAAAGTTGTCCCGCCCTTTGCTTTTAAAAACACTGTAAAGAAATTTACGAGGTTAGGTTTTTTCTGGGGCGTAGAAATCAATGGCAGAGTGAAACTTGAATTCTGCAATTTCTGCACTTCTGTTTGTAGCTAAAGACAGAAGAACAGGGCAAATGAAAAGTTGGCAATCATGCCCAGAATTTCATACTAATTATATGGCTGGGATCAAACAATCCTACTCAATAGCTCCTACTTTCCTTTTTTTTCCTTTAAATCTCCCCCTTCCCATTTTTTTTTCCTTTTCTGGAGGTCCAAAACAACTGCTTCTTTAAATCAAAATGACCCATTTTCTGTTCTTGCAAATACTTGCTCAAAGCAAACAGGTTTATAACTGTGCTGCTTTGCTCCTGCATTCCATACGGTACTTAAATGGGAGTTCACTGGTGAAGGAGTGCATTGCAGGTGAGCTGTCTGTTTAATGTTCAGAGTTAAAGGGGAAAACATTAACCTCTGAATTGCCGGGGTGCCCACCTGCAAACAATCTGTTGCATGCCCTCAACTTGTTTCTGACTTGACGGTGACCCTAAAATGGCCCAATTGCAAGGTTTTCCTTGCAAGAATTGTTCAGAGGAGGGCTGTCTTTGCCTTCCTCTGAGGATGAGAGAGTGTGAGTTGCCCAAGATCACCTTGTGGGTTTCCATGGGCAAGCAAGTATTCAAACCTTGGTCTCTCGAAGCCCTACTCCATTACTCAAACCACAATACCATGTTGGATCTCAAACAATCTCTGCTTGGGGTATTGGCGTTTCAGTATTTTGGAATCAGAGAAACTAATTTTTGGTCTAGGGCAGGGATCACAGAAAGATGACCCTCCAAATCATTCCTCATCCCTACTATAAGTGGAGAGAAAAAGAGGTGATGTTGGAGCATGAAGATCTGTTATTGTTGTTAGCTTTATTTATACTTAGCCTTTTCACCCAAACTGGAGCCATTTCCACACTACTCTGTTATAGTGCTGTTATTCCACTTTCAACCTCCTATGGAATCCCAGGGTTTGCAGTTTAGGGAGTGGTATTTAGGATTCTCAGCCAGAGAGCTCTTTGGCCTCAGTAAACTACAAACCCCAGAATTCCACAGAATGCTGAAAGTGGAATCATAGCACTATAATAAATGGCCCAGGACTCAAGACAGCTTACAAATGTTTCGAAATACATGCTATTTGTAAGTTGTTTGCCGCTTCGATCCATATGGAGAGGCGGGATACAAATAAAAAAATAAAAAAAATAAATAAAAAAAATTGAAATGAACACGATGGAGTTAAAACATACTAAAGACTGGCATCAAAAGAGAAATGAACTGGACAAACTTGCGGTTTTGATAAAAGGGGGAATGTTACACGATTTGGAGAAAGAATGGAAAATAATTAATAATTACGTTATGAAAAGATGTTTGGATGCTTGAATATTAAATATTCAAATTTTTAAATATATAATTAGGGGAAACATTTAAAATACAGTTATGCCATTATTCTGGTTAACACTATTTAACTTTTGTATTAGGACAAGAGGATGTGGGATGGATTTTTTTGTAAGATTAATAGTAAAGTTGCTGTAAAAGAAATGTTTTTCCCCCCATTGTAAATAGAAAGAAGACATTAGATATAATGATAAACAGTATCTTGAGGATCAATTAATGGATTAATGGAACATAGATAGGAGGAAGAGGAAGAAATGATGTTTAAATATTGCATTTTCTTAACCAAAATTTGTATGTGTATTTGATTTTCTTTTAAAAAATGAACTCTTAAGGATATGTAATATAGCCAATATAAAATAGATCATTAAAAATGAGAACAAGCTATTTGAAAACAAGACAATCAAAACAATACATTGCCTTCTTCTCATCATCATCATCATCATCATCATCATCGGTTTCACTGACTGATGGAAGAACAGCAAGGAGAAGGGATTGTGGCTTCCCAAGGAAGGAAGTTCCAGAGCCAAGAAGATCCTGTCTTGTGTTCCTATCATTTGTGCTCACAAAGGTGGTCAAAGCTAGAGAAAAGCCATTTTGGAGAATCTCAGGGCCCAGGTAGGGTCATATGGGGACCTAAGAGCTATTGGAGAGCTTGGGCCAAACTTGTACAGGGTTTGATGGGTTATAAGCAGCACTTCGAATGGAATCCAGGCACAAAGGAGCTGCTCTAGCCTGAGTTTGGGCAGTTTGGACTTTCCCCCATAGCAAAGCCCATACAGAGAAAGATGGAGAGCTGTGATGATCCATGCTGATGAAGCAGCCGAAGTAGTTTTCATCTCCACTAGGAAGAGCTCTATTGTAAAGCTGTTGGCTTTCAATTGCCCGTTCAAATTCATGCCAATCCATAACTCTTTGGGTTAAGACAGGAATAACTTATGAGAATACATTGATGCAGATAAAAACCAGACACCCACGTATTGTCATATTCCAATTCAGATGGAGATGGGGTATGATGTCTGGAATCCTGCTGGTTAATTCTAAATAGAATAGACCTATTCAATCAGCTGTTGAATGATGAATCCATGTTGATTCAATGGATTTACTCTAGTGTGGACTGAACCAGAATTTAGGCTAATGTTATCAATTCTTGCTAATCAGAAAGTTCTGGTCCCCCAACTTCACCTACTCACTGGTTATGATCCTATACAAACCAGCCTATGATAGTACCTAGGATTGGATTGCAAAGGGTCTGAAGTGTTAAGATTTTTTTCTGGATGCCTCTGAGCAACTGAGCCAAGCCATGCAGAGCGAAAAACATGAGCTTGTCATGTGCTAAGTATCAGCCACCATTGCAACATCTGACATGCAGTAGCACTGACTGGGTTGATTATAGGAAGTACTTTTTCATGCAACACATAATTAAGTTATGGAACTGATTGCCACAGTTGGTGTTTGTTAACTGGTTCTGATGGTTGAAAAACGATTTGGCAACCCCAGATAGAGGGTGAGTTTATTAGTGTTAGCAATGGAAACTAAATGGAGCTTCCGTACTTAAGGGAAGGCTACCTCTCATTACTAGATGTTGGAAACAATTAATAGGAGTAGGTTCTGTGATCTTCATGTGCTCCTTGTGAGCGTCTGAGGAGCAGTTGGTGATGAAAAGTGGGAAACAAGATTTTGGATTCTGCAGTGGTCAATTCTGGAGTATATCAAGGTTCCCCTTAACCACACCCCATGGAAAATCTATAAATGCAGCCACCTATGTTGATCGAGATCAAGGAATCATTTCTATGGAGTTTTCATCTCCATAGAGATCAGGTATTTTGTAAAGCTTTATAGGGCACAAACTATAGAACCCTATATAACTTGGGTCCAAGCTGTCTGAAAGACTGTATCTGCTAAAATTTTAAGATGTGCGGGAGACAGCTGGCTCTCAGTTCTACCACCATTACAGACATATTTGGTGATGCAATAAGAAAGAGTCTTTCTGGTGACTGCTCCCAGGAAGTGGAATTCCCTCCCACAGAAGACCTGGTTGGCCTCTATGCTCTTTCTTCCAGTGAGCAAAGGCATTTTTTACAACTTAGGCTTATTGTAACCTACTTTGTTTCCTTTACTGGAAGAAAAGTGGGATATGGATTGCATTGAACTGAATTAAAATAAATTAATCCACAAAAAAATGAACAAATGAATGAGTCGGATGCCCTTTCTGCACCATATGTCAATAGTGGGTTGTTCTGTACAGTCCCAGCATTGCCTTTGCCATGATGGTATCAGGTTAGGAACATTCCCTTCCATACCCTTTTTCCTTAACTGGATGAGGATTGATTGACTGATTGTATTTCTAGGTTGTCTTTCTCCTGTAATTGGGACCCAAGGCAGCTTCCAACAATAAATACATGTTGAAAAACATTAAAAACATTAAAAACATTAAAATAATTCAAAACAGTTAAAAATGTTAAACGGATATAAAATCATAAAAACATTTAAAAGGAGTAGCGTTGTTGGCACCAGTGTCCTGTCCACACTACAGCGTCATTGGCTAGTTCCCCCACCTTCACCCTGCCCCACAGCTCCTGATTGGTTGGTGGGCGCAGCCGCATTGTAACGTCATGGCACGCCAGTACACTATTGCAGTATGATGCTATAATGCTAAAAATATATATTCAAAAAATGAACTCAAAGGAGAAATTTAAAATAAACACGGAGAGGTAGACGATTCCAAACTTGCCACACTGTGGGAATTGCTGAGGGATGGACAAGCTGGGCACACCCACAACCCACTCACTCCTGGATCCGCGACAACAGCGAGCACTATTATGCACTATTATGGAACTGCACTGACATGGCTGATGGGATAGAGCTAAAGGAGGCTCTTACTGGATTTTTTCTGGAAATGATATAAGGCTGATTTGCAATGCTGGATAGCAATAACATGTGCAGTAGTGGGGCTCCTGAACCAGGAACAACTCATTGCTGTGGCAGGATGGCAATGTCATGTGGAAATGGCCTGAATTACATCAGAGCCAGAGCCTGGAAATTGAGGTGGAAGATTCTGGGAACTGTACTCACCAAGAGTAAATTTTTCTAATCTCTGTCTCAAATACCCCGCATCGCTATAACTCACTGGAATACTTTGTTGCTGGGACAACCCTTTTTTCCCACACCCCATCTTCCAACTCCAGGTACCTGAGGACTGCTGCTAATTTCAGAAAGGAAGCCAGAGTGGGGCACGACAGGATTAAAAACAAGTTTCCTGTTAATTGATAAATCCAAGTGTTTCAACCCTTTGAGCCCTGGATCTACTACACCTTGGGTCTGATCCAGCCTGGATTTTATATTTTTGGATATTTCATGACCACAGGGCATCCTGATACAGTCAAATGCTATTTCAGTGATGGGGAACTTGAATTGTTTGTGCAGTCAGCCAGCTTTGCCAGCTAGAGCACAGCTCTTTCACAGATGTGAAAGAATAAAGATCTCAGAGTAGAATGAGGTACCATAAATCCCCATCAAGTGGAACAAAGGAGTCTGTCCTCATGCATCTTCCAAAGCCCAACTTTCAGCCACTGCTATCACCTCCCAAAAAGGCTGTTGGCTTCATTGGTGTATCTGGTGACAACATCCAAATTAGACACTTTTCTGTGTCCTCTACTGTCTGTGGTGATCGAAGAGGGTGGTTGAGGAAGATAAGACAGGACAGATACTTTCATCATGCTTGATGGAGCTCTATGGTACCACTTTCTTCTCTTTATGGGGCCACTTTCTTCTCTGAGCTCTGTCCTACATCCAACCTGGCAGCCCTAAATCCTAGGGACATTTGGGATTAAGAGTTTGAGGTTCATCTACCTTGCTACTTCCTTTCTATCATGGTGGGGTTTTGTGACCACGGATTATTTTCATAACTTTGCAGGAAGTGAGGAAGACATTGAAACAGTTCAAGTTTTTCCTATACCCTGGGTCAGTCATTAATTAAAATGGAGACTGTGGACAGGAAATCAGAAGAAGACTAAAACTAGAAAAGGCAGCAAGTTAAGATCTTCAAGTGTACAAATATATCATTAAAAACCAAAGTCAGAGTCATCCATGCCCTGTTATTTCTGATTTCTCTGTATGGTTGTGGAATCTGATCAGTGAAGAAAACTGTGAGGAGGAGAATCAACTTATTGAAATATGGTGCTGGAGGGGAGTTCTGCAGATACCCTGGACTGCCAAAAGGGCAAATAAATGGGTCCTAGAGGAAATCAGGCCTGAGCTCTCCCTAGAAACCAAAATGACAAAGATGAGGCTATCATACTGTGGATATGTCATGAGATGGCACAACTCATTAGAAAAGAGGATAAGGCTTGGTAAAGCTGAAGTAAGGTGAAAAAGTGGAAGAACACAGAACAGAGAGTTTGTTCATGCATCTGTCAGCCCTGAGCAAGGCTGTTGGTGACCAGGACTCTTAGAGTATCTCATTCATAAGGCAACCATGCGCTGAAGCTCTCTTGATGGCAAACAACAGCAACAACAGCAACTGCATGAGGTTCAAAGATATGTCCCTGAGAGAAAGTTGAGAATTGGTACCCAATGCAAAAGGATCTTGTAGCTGGTTCCCCTGTGCATGCTTATACCTTGATGATCACACACCATCATGGGATGAGTTGCATGTGTGAATGGGCTTACTTGCCAAGCCTCATGGATCTCGTATTCTTATCGTTGCAGGAGTTGTACGCTTTGATGGCGTGAGTTTGCACATCCAGGATGTGAAGCATAGCACATGCCTGTGACAAAATCACTGCTTAGAAGTCCAGTGAAAGTTTTTGCATGGGTAAACCAGCCTTGGTAAATGAGGACCTTGTGCTTTCGAACCATTCTAAACTTTTAGGACCAATTCTTCACACCAACTCAGGACATTCTGCTGCTTCAAGAGAAGACCCCATGGTACCCTCCTTGGTAGGAATGATGCTTTATTTAAAGTGTTGCATCACTTACATGCCTGTTCCTGCCTTCGTCTAGCCTTGTACCTACCCTATGGTGCCTCCTGAAGCAAGACACTTCTCCCTGCTCTGTACCAGGGTGTGTCTTCTCGTCTTCTTAATAAGTATTCAGATATACTTCAGACATCCTTACCACCTTGCTCTGCCACTCTTTCTCCATCTTGCAGATTTAACACCCACCCCCTGGGTGAATACGATGTTTTTCAGAGCTTGAAAAAGCTTCCTTCTATTGACTGCATCTCTCATAATCCTGAGGCCATCTTGGCTGGAGACAATGAGTGTTTCTTAAGGTCTTTTCCTCTATGGCTCCATAAATGCCTTCATTTTCTCTGTATTAGTAAACAAGAGGTGGGGAAGGGGTGGCCTGCAGGCCACATGTGGCCCCAATACACTTTTTGTGGCCGCTGAACCTCTAGGACAGAACCCAAATACATGGTTGTCATTATCTGCTTTTAAATATTATTGGCAGCATATTAACAGGCAAACGCAGTGTATTAACAGATACAGAGACATGTAGATTTTGAGAGAGAAAATCATGTTTTGGCTGATATTCTGTGTTGTTGTCACTATTACTTGCTTTCAAATTAGCTCTCACTTATGATGATCCTCATCTAGGGTTGTCTAGGCAATACGGTTACTTCTTATATCAAACTCACTATTTATTAAGTCTAAGTTTATATGTTTTAATTATTTTAGTTAATTTTATATGAGTTGAGTCCATTTGTGTACGTAATTTCTGCATCTGTATTTTTGTACTATGTATTATGTTTTTATTGTTGATATGGTCAGTTGACTAATCAATAAACGATGATGATGATGATGATGATGATGATGATGATGATAATTAATCTAATTCCCACTTTAAACAGGAGAAGAAAGATGTAACCCCCCTCCAAGAAACCAGATGGGGTAATAGAGCAACATCAGGCAGCAGGCTTTGACAAATAAATCTTGTACTGTATGGCTTGTCTATCTATCTATCTATCTATCTATCTATCTATCTATCTATCTATCTATCTATCCATCCATCGCTATATTTAATGTTCAATTAATATTATCAATTAATACCTATTACAGACTATGCAAAAATCACTATAAAGATGTATGAATTATTTTGAATTATTGACTAGAGTTGAAATTTAGAGGTAAAGAATATAATTGAATCACGTAGATACCAGGATTTGAAAGCCCTTATTTAATATCCCAGCAATGACTGGACAGGAAGTCATTTGTATTTGTTGTTTGTATTATTGTTTGGTAACTTTGTAAATTAGTTATTTTTCTATGATTTTTTTCTGTATTCATAGATTGTTTTTTCACTTCTTTTTTCTTTTGTTATTCTATTACATGTATGCATGTGCTGTTTTTTTTTGTTATTCTATTACATGTATGCATGTGCTGTTTTTATATATATATATATATATATATATATATATATATATAATTTTGTTCTATAGTATTTCCATAAATATATATAACTGTGTAAAAATGGATAAACCACAAATATCAAAATATGTGTGCTTGTGGGAAGGGGGCCGAGGGTTAGTGAGGAGGTGGGCAACTAAGGTCCATAACAGGTCAGAGAAAGGAGAGGGAAAGTGGGTGGGTTGGCATAGTGACCCCATATTCCTTTTCTCTCGCCCATTTCCTTCTTTGGTTGTGAGGGAGGCATCAAAAGAGGGTTTGGGGTGGTAAGAAATTGAGATGCCCGCAGTCCTTAGCTGCCCTGGCAGCTGTTGATGGTGGAGCAGGAGGACCAGAGGTGGTTTTTTAAAAAGCTCTGTGGCCGGATCTGCATCACTGAAAGGTTCCCCCAGAAAAAAAGCACCTGAGATGGTGGGGCAGCAGGGGATGAAGAAACTGTCAAATAATCAAATCTGTGAAAGTCAAACCTGCAAACATGGAGGGCTGGCTGTATTTTTTTCTGAGGAGGTTTGCCATTGCTGTCCTCTATGGCTGGTAGAGTGTGTGGCATGCCCAATTTCACTCAATGTATTTCCAGATCTGAGTGGGGCCCTTTTCGCACGGCATCTGCCATGCGAAAGAGGGCCTGAAGCCTTGTGCGATTGCAAGGAGCAATCTGCATGATGCCCTCACAATCGCGCAAGGCTCCAGGGGCCGGCAGGTAACGATCGCGCACCTTTGCATTTTCGACTTTCAGATGAAAATGTTGCGTGATCACGCATTGTTCCCGGGCCTTGCACGCACTTACCTGGCGTGTGGCACCTCAGGAGCCAAGCCAGTCACACTTCCTGTGAAAGGAAGAGGGGGGGCTCTCGTGCAAGCAGGAAGCTCGTGCAGAGCTGAAGAAACCTGGACGTGAGGGCCTCTCACAAGAGGCTACTCGTGCGAGCACCGCATCCCAGCACCAAGAAGAGGTAGGATGTGGAAAGGGCCTGGGGTTTGAATCTTGGTCTTTAAGACTCCCAGTCGAACACTGAAATCACTACCCCACACTGGTTCTCTGATCTCTTCTGGCCTTGTAGGATTCTTGTGAGGATAATGTCAGGGGAAGGAGAGCCTATCTATTTTCTTGAGCTCATTGGAAGAAAGACAGAATACAAAGACGGACTACAAATGTGGCACATAAGGATCTCTGATCTGTTTACTTGTGTGATGGCCGATTCAACAATACCATAATGTCAGACACAGACAGACACGTCACTCTGTATTGCAGATCACAGAGTCATAAAATGACATTTCAAAAAAAAATAAAAAAAATAAAAAATAAAAAAATGGGTGGGCCAAGTGGCACTTTGAACTCTAGTCTTTTAGAATCCTAAAATTCAAGCATAACACCATCCTTATGCCTGGAAACCCCTCTCCTCCTTTGTGGAGATGAAAACTCAGACGAAGTTAACCAAACCTCAGGAAAGCTACCCGAAAAACTTTGGCCTGATTTGCCTTTCACCACCCCGCAAAAGAAAGAAGCCGATGAAAATTGACCAAAAATAAAGGTGTAAATTGTAACTGAGTTTCAGACACAGCCAACCAACTCAGAATGTATCAGAGCAGCCCATAGCCCGGCTGGGGGTATAAACTGGCCGATGCTCTTCTCCAAGCAGTGGCCCATCCTGGCAGTAAGTGGTTCTAGACACCATTTTCCCTTTGGAAGCAAAACCACATTAGAGGCTTTACCTGCCCTCTCTTCTTTGTTAGCAGTCCTGGATACACTTTTAAGAGTGTGCAAATGTGCGGTAAACAGCATTTAAGAGGAAACGACCAGCTTACCGTGGGAGGAGAGTGGGGTGGAGGACAAATTTGGGGCCGAAAATGACTACAAGAAGGAAAGTGACAAAACCCATTCTCCCTCCCTGCCAAGAGACCCTGCATGGCTACCTTTTCCTGAGAACGTAAGCGATAAACATTAAATCGTACCTTTTTCTGAATAGCATCCTCAACCAATGCAACACTTGTTCTTTACCTTGGAGCAAACACCACTGAAAACAGCGAGAGTGATTTCCTAGTTTAACTGACTTAAGATTGCATTGTTTGGCTTTCTTTCTTAGGTCATAAAGTCTCCCTCTCTCTGTCTCTTAATAGAAGGATTGAACACATGCCTAAGCCAAAGTATTCAGAAATGTTTAACTTTCGCTGGATCATGTCCAGAGAAAGAGCCAGAAGAGAACCATACCCACCTCCTCTGAGATGGTTCCTTTTCACCCCTAAATCTTGTCCGTAAAGTCCCGGTTCCCTCCAGGTTTTGAACTTCAAATCTCGGCAAGCCACTAAGGTGAGTCAGGTCACTTAAAGCAAAATTTAGGAAGTGAAATAGAGTGCTTCCTTATAGCTGACATCCAACAAACGCTCACACAGAAACACACTCACAGCCAGCAATACTGCTTTCTTGTCTTTCCTTGCAAACTAAACAAACCCTACCAACCATGTGGTTTTGATTTTTTTCCCCTTGGCAAACTGATCGCATGAGTTCTGGCAGGAGGATCTAAATTACTCAAAGAAAGAGGACTGGAGAGTCCACATCGGAGACAAAAACACCGCTTTGGAATGGGATTCACTAAAAACAATATATGTTTCCTCATAGCTGATGAGATTAGATGCCCAGAGATCCTGTTTGCCGTGTTTTTCTGATGAAAAGTAGTCGTTCTGAGTCAAAATGAATTCTTTCTGTCTGAAAAAACACAGTGAACACGATCTATACTCAGTCTTGCTGCATCGGTATCGGACTTATCGCGACACAAAACTAGTACTTCCAACTATTTCTTTTTTTAAAAAAGAAAGACAGACAGGATATTCTTTCTATCTACATCTTTCCTGAATTTTTCTTCACCAGGATGAAAACAAAATAAAGAGGTGATAAGGGTGAAGCTGAAGCTGAAGAAGTTAAATTTCTGCTTACCAACTCCAAATCCTCTTTGGCCGTGCCTTGCCCTTGCCAGCCTCACCCAGAGAAAAGCAGAGGGCTTCTCCCCACAGAAGGCAGGACCACCGCCGTCACCTGAAGGCTTATGCCATGAAACTTTCTCCCTGTCCTGCATAGACAAGCAGGCAAGGCACTCGGCTCATGGCACTGTAATAAGCTGCCTTATTTTTGTGTGACTAATGAGGGTGTGGTTTGAGTCCTGGTGTTGAGCAAGGGAAAAGGAATCCTTTTTGAGTAGTGAAGGCGGGCTGGGAGGTGGGAGTTAAGGGACGCTTTTGCTCAGCCGGTTTGGCAGCTGATTGGGCTCCAAAGCTATGCCTGGGGGCCAGCGGAGTTTCTGATCCCAAAAGAAACCCGGCAAAACAAACAAAGCATCCTTCTCCTCTCCCTTTCTAGAAGGAGGGATACCCTTCTCTTGGAAATTAGCTTGCATCCAATTGGGTTCTTCGGGCACGGCACGGCCCAGGTGCCAAGGCAGCTGATCTTTGGAGATGCCAGTGGAATGCAGGAAAGAAGAGATTAACTTAGTTGCCCTATTTCTTTCCCCTTTCTTAACGTCAGCCCTCCACATTTGAATGTTTTACTTTCTTAGATGTGATTGTTCGTGAGTTTCTGCAACCCCTGCATTCCTGCCACCTCAGACATTTCTTTTCCGGGGGGGACCTTCTCTCTCAGTGGTTCCGATCAGGCCATGCTGTCCTTTAAAAACTTGCCTCTGGTTGTCCTCCTCCTCCACCAGCTGCTACCTGGTGAGCCAAGGATGGATCGCAGCCTGATTTATCAGCACCACAAGCTGTCTTCTGATGTCCTCCTCCCACTCAAGGAAGGAACATAGGTGTGAGAGGGGCAGTATAAAGCTATCATGTTGACCCCCCCCCCGCTTCTGTCTCCTTTCCCTGACCTGGGCCATTTCCACATGACATTCTTATAGCGAGATGATTCCACTTTCAACCTCCTATGGAATCCTGGGGTTTGCAGTTCCGGGAGGGGCCAGTTGGCCCCTCCCGAAACTGCAAACCCCAGGATTCCATAGGAGGTTGAAAGTGGAATTATCTCGCTATAAGAGTGTCATGTGGAAATGTTGCTGGTTTGGACCCAGGGTGCCTACTCTCCCCACCATGCCTCAGCCCTCTTCTCACAGACACACACATTTTGATATTTGTGGGGGTCCTGTGCCCCTAACCCTACCAAATGTGGAGGGTTGACTGTGGTGTGTACATGGCATTTGAAAAGCAAATAGAAGCACCTTGCTCTCTGCCCCAAGGAGCATGCATCCTAGTTTCACCCACAGAGGAGACAATAATGGGGAGGTGGGAAGGGAATGAGAGAAGACAAGATTGAAAGAGATTGATGGGATTGGCTCCAGGGATGCATCGCTAGGCTAAAGAAGAGTTTTGATGAACTCAAAAGCTTATCTACTACTCTGGATTTTAACCCTAATGGGCTTGCTGCACTTTGTATAAATTTAGGCTTAGCGTAGGCTGGCTGGCTGGCTGCTCGAACTTGCAGCAGAAGCAGTCAAACAAACCACAAAACTTTGGCCTGTTCTTTGTTTAGAGTGATATCCAAATCAGCAGGACACAGTTTTCTGGCTTGGTTCTCTCCCAGCAAGCCAGAGAAAGAATCATGGTTTGCTTTGGGTTTGTCCTTCTGTCTTGTGGCAGGGAGAAATAAGCCAGAGTACCATGGCTTGCTGGGTCTGGATATTGTCACAAAGAAAAGATTTGGCTTGAAATCTGTTTTAGCCATTTCTAGTGCCAGTAGGAGCTCATTGCTCAGTACCAGGTTCTGGACAGAGCTTGGAATAATGACTTTTTTCCTTGTCCTCTCAAGGCTATTTTTCAGCTTTCTAGTCTTGAAGGAAACTTAGCTTATCATGGTATGCAAACCAGTGTTTAATTTCAGTTAAGGCTCATAACTTCAGCTTTGTAGAAGCAGTTTAAATGGATAGAGCAGGAATGCACTTAGTTCTCTGCCCCAGGGATTCAGCATCCTAGACAATAAAGACAATAAAGGGGAGCAGAGAAGAAAATGGGAGAGGCAAAGATGAGAAGAAATCTTGCGGTGGGGGTGGGAGTGGTAGTTTGAGTGTTGGATTGGGTGTTGGCTCTGGGAGACCAGAGTTCGAATTCTCACTCAGTCATGGAAACAAAATTAACAACAATAAATTTTTATTTCTTCTCACTTCTCCCCAAGGCTCGAGGCAGAGTACAACATAGATTCAAATACAGTGTATAACTAAAAGCACATAAAACCATTTGCACACATAAATCTGGATTAAAACATAACCAGTTTAGTTTAAAATTGACTGGGTAGGCCTGCTGGAATAGATAGGTCTTTAGTCCTTTTTAAAATCTGGACAGCCTATTTTGCTATCAAATTTCTTCTGGCAGGTCATTCCACAGTCTGGGGGCAGCTGATGAGAAGACCATCTGTGTGTCTTTTGCCAGTCTAGACCTGGCTGGTTTAAGTAAATGGCCCCCGGAGGACCTGAGTGTAAGGGCTGGATTGTATGGGAGGAGGCAATCCTGCGGATAACTTGGACCAAAACCGTGTAGAGTTTTAAAGGTAAGAACCAATGCTTTGTACTTTGCTTGTCCCTTGATCAAGTCATGTAGCCCCAAAGAAAGGACTTTACAAACTCCTTCTGAACAAATCTTGCCATTAAAACCTTGGAATAGGGTGGCCGGAAGTCAACGTTGACCTGAAGGTCCATAGTGATAGCAACAGGGCAGGAAAAGGATGGCCACCATCTTCCCCACTCCAGCATAGGCAGCAGTTCCACAGATGAAAAAAAATCAGTAGAAGCTATTCTTGTTGGATATATCTCTGTTGTGGGTCATGTTTAGGAGATAATACCATGCATGGAACCAATTTGTGGCAATGGGCTTATGTTGGGGTTGTGCCTCTTTATACCAGGGATTCTAGAAAATCAACATATGGGTTGCATGATACCAAGGACTCTTTTTGTACACTGGAGACTCTCAGAAAACTCCAGATCATTTCTGTTCTCCACACACCTTTAGGTGTGACCAGGACTACAGCTAGATTGTGCTCTGTGCTTCCCCTTGTGGCAAGTTACTTCACATTGCAGTGCAAAACATAGATTGAACTAGGTGCCTGTGTATCCTTCCAAGATAAAACCCCAGTAAGTCTTCCTGGCCTGTCTCTGAATGCTTCCAGGTCAACCCTGAGTTTCTACCTGGATGGCAACAACATTTTGTCCTTGGTTATTTTGCCCATTAGATCAGGGATGGAAAATAATTTCATCAGATTAGACAGTCTCCACAGAAGTTGTCATTCTTTTTCAATTTTTTTCCCCTTCCAAGAGCTGCAAGATGGAAAGCCCTAGCCTTGAAAATCTATACCTGAGTCAGACTTACGGGGCATTTCAGAGAAATACAGTGTGTGCACAACAAAGTGCTCATTTTAACATGTGAATAGATAAATTTTCTTTAAAAATACAAAGACATAATTTTGCCATTGGAGGACATGCATGACTTTGGGGTAAATTACATGAATAAATGTGCATTTGGAGGATAATGCATTTCAAAAATATACATGAATTGCCATGTGGTTCCCTTCCAGCTCACCCATACCAGATCTCATAAAATGATATTAAACAAATGAAATAGCAGTAGTAATTTGACCACTGCCAATTGTACTTTATTCCTGGACATAAATATTGGCAAGGTACAGGCCAGCTACTAGTTCAAGAGCTTGTAAACCAAGGAACCACAGCCTACCCCCAAAAGAAGCAGCCAAGAAACCCAACATGATTCTTGGTTACATCAATAGGAGTATAATGTCTAGATCAAGGGAGGTAATAGTACCATCCTATTCTGCTTTGGCCAGACCTCATCTGGAATACTGTGTCCAGTTCTGGGCACCTCATTTCAAGAAGGATATTGACAAGCTGGACTGTGTCCAGAGGAGAGCAACCAAAATGGTGAAGGGTTTGGAAACCATGAAGCCCTATGAGGAGCAGCTTAGGGAGCTGGGGATGTTTAGTCTGCAAAAGAGAAGGTTAAGAAGGGACATGATAGGTTTAAATATTTGAAAGGATGTCATATCAAAGAGGGAATGGGCTTGTTTTCCACTGCTCCAGAGACTAGGACAAGGAGCAATGGATACAAGCTGCAGGAAAAGAGATTCCACTTGAATCTCAGGAAGAACTTCCTGAAGGTCAGAACTGTCTGGCAGTGGAGTATGCTGCCTCGGAGTGCAGTAGAGTCTCCTTCTTTGGAGGGTTTTAAGCACAGGCTGGATGACCATCTGTTGGGAGTGCTTTGAAGTATGTTCCTGCATGGTGGGGTTTGGACTGGATGGTCCCTGTGCTCTCTTCCAACTCTATGGTTCTGTGATTCTGAGAACATGATAATTACGGGTTCCATGAGACTTTCTCCAGAATGCATCCCTGTGCAGCCTATGCTGATGAGACTTTTGTTAAGTTCACCAAAAAGGGTTCCCATCTTTTTATAGTCATCTTAACAGATTCAACATCATTGTCCCTTTCTTCTTGCAGGACCTCCTGTTGTTCCCAATCTTCCTCCTCTTCCTCCTCCTACAACAACTCCTCCTCAGGAGCTGATGGTGCCTGTAGCTGTTGCTTCTGCCACCTGTCCTGCTGGGCTCCATTTCTCCACCTTGTGGGGCTGATGACAACAATGGCACCGGTTCCCCTCCCCATTCCTTCTCAAAGGCCCAGCTTGGTTGTGGCAGCAACAGCAGTTCCTCAGTCAAGCCCATTGCCGCTCTCCTAAGAAGAACCCATGTAATGGAAGAAGGGAGGAGGTTTGGAAGAAATGCAGGTAAGGATTGGAAAACATGCAGCAGTACTGAGACTGAATGATTTCCACACCTCTGTTGTCTATAGGCTTGCCAAGTACATACATTCCCAAGCTCTATTGCTTCTTTCTTCTTTTAATAGTTTTTATTAAGAGTTTTTTCAAAATACAATAAAATTACACATATTTTGAAGGAAGAAAAAAAAATGAAAACAAAACAGAAAGCAAAAGGGAAGAAAGAAGGGTAGGATATAGAAAAGAAACATGGGAAAAAGGAAACGTGGCTTCTGACTTTGGGCATTTCTGCACTACACTGTTAGAGTGCTATTATTCCACTTTAAACATCCTATGGAATCCAGGGGCTTACAGTTTAGGAAGGAGCCTTTAGAATTCTCAGTCAGAGAGCTCTTTGGCCTCAGTCAGCTACAAACCTCAGAATCCCATAGAATGATGAAAATGGAATAATAGCACTAGAACAGTTTAGTGTGGAAAGGCCCTTTCTTTCATATATACAGATATCTCTCCCTTTAAAACTACAGTGTTCACTGTTTCCAATAACCAAATTTCTTTCGGGTTTTTTTCTGCAAATTTTTTTTTTCTTTTTCCTGCAAAATGTCTATAGGGGATTTCATGTCTTTCAGAAATGCCTCCAACATTTTTTCTCTAATCGTACCAGATAACTTGTCTATTTTTACTAGCTCAGTCAGTTTCAACAACCATTCCTCTCTAGTAGGTAAATTGAGTTCTTCCATCTTTGTGCATGCAACAGTGTTGTTGCCATAGTTATATAGTGAAGCAGTCTCCCATGGCTTATTGTATCTTTCCAAGAAGGTGGGGTCAAAGTTTTCTGAACACTCTGGACTTCATCCAGAGTTTTGGAATAAAGTGTCACCAGTATGCCAAGGACGCTCAATTCTATCTCTCCTTCCCATCTATCTGTATATATGGTGCCTTTTGTCGGGAACAGATTGCATGAGAATAGACAAGTTGAAACCTGATCCAGGCAAAACAGAGGTGCTTTCAGTAAGTTGGAAGGCAGATGAGGAAAAAGAGAGTCAATCTGTCACATGTTCGCACTTTGGGCGTACTCTCCAAGTCAGATCTGAGCCTGGATGCTCAAGTTTCAGTAGTGGCCAGGTGTGCACTTGCACAATTAAAATTAGTGCACCAAATGAGCCAGTTCCTGGAGATGTCAGTTCAGGTTGACCCATGCCTTGATTGCATCCTGTTCAGATTACTGTAATACACTCTACATGTGGCTGCCTTTGGAAATTGTTTGGAAATGGCATCTGATCCAAAATGATGTGCCCTGACTGGGACTGGCCACAGGAAATATGTTAATTCCCATATTGCAACAACTTCACTGGCTACTGTTTCTAGGCACAATTCAAAGTGCTGGCCATGACCTTAAAACCTTATATGGATTCGGTCTAGACTATCTAAAAGATAGAGCAGAGTAGAGAAAGGATGGCCACCATTTTTCTTCCCCTGGCATAATCAGACTATCTGAAAGACTGTTTCTCCAGTCTGAGCACGTCTGACTTTTAATATCATTTGGGGAAAGCTTTCTTTCTGTCCAGCCATCATCATAGGCACATTTGGTGAAGCCAAAAGGAGAGAACCTTCTCAGTGGCTGCTCTCATTTTGTGGAATTTCCTCCCACGGGAGGATCACTTGGCCCCCTTTCTACTTTCTTTCAACTGGCAGGCCTTTTGGTCATTTAGGCCTTTTGGTTTTTAAGTTACTTTTTAATGGTATGTGTGTGTAACCAGCAAGAGGAGGTGGTGTCAGCAGGCAGGAGGTGTAACAGCAGCAGGCATCTTAAAAATCCATCCAGAAATGGTAGCTCTGAAAAGGATGACCTGACTGGGAAAAGAAGAGGTATGGTGACCCTATCTTTCCACAAGAATGTTCTTCTTGATGTTTAGTCTGAATCTTCTTTCTTCTAGGTGGAATCCATTGGACTGGGTCCTATCCAATGGAAGAGAAGAAAACAAGTTCACTCCTTCCACATGACAGGCCTTCAGATATCACAAATGAGTGATCCATGAATGGATGCATTCTTGGCTCAATTCAACGCTTGAAGTGAATTAAATGGAATTAGATGGTGCCCCTTATTCAACTCTAATTATGATCATCTGATCATGTGTAAGAACTGGAGGTCTTGCATAAAAGCAGTCTTCATTTGTAATACGGTGTTCTGATGTGCTTGCTTTGCTGTGGCTGCAATCCAACATCCCCTCAGCAGAGTGCAAATATCCTCATGAAGAGATCAGCTGAGCCTGCACAAGGCTTGCAGAACAGCAACACTGCACTACAGATATCAGTGACCGGGTGCTGTTGTGCTAAGCATAATATGCAATGCACAACTGCAATTTGCAACACTCAACTGCACCGTGCAGTAACCAACTGCAAGGCACAATGTTGCTCTGCTTCACCACTGTCAGTAGAATACATCTTGTTCTGCTGTAGCAAACAATTCATCCTACATGCGTACAACCTATGCGTGCTTATGTCACTCACAGGAGGTCAGCTTGTGTATTATAATTTTAACTAAGTCAGCTTGGCAATCTGTAGCAAAGTAAAAATCCAAGAAATGAATTTAAAAAATAAGCAAATCCATTAGATGCATCCATCTACATTAAAAGCACTAGGAGTTCAAACAAAATGCTAGGGATGCAAATCTTCATAAATATCCTTCTTGCAGGCAAGAAGGAATCATTTATAACTTTTCTCCTTGCTCCAAGAAAGTCATTGAAAACTGCATAGGTTTCAAAGACTATTCTCTATGAAACTTATTTTTTTTTTGCAAAAAAGGAGGAGGAGGAGGAGAACGAGGAAGAAGTAGCAGTAATAAGAGTACACAGACCGATCAGGTTATAAAAACTTAAAACTGCGCATATTTTTCTTTCCCTGAAGAAAACAGCATTTTCTGCCCAGAAAACAAGTCATTTTCCACCTGTTTGCAGTAGATTAACACTTCCATCAAACCTTCGGAAGCAGAGTTCAGACGTCCAAAGAAAAGAGTCAGATGAAGTTTTCAAGGGAATGTGAATGCAGCAAAAAGTAAAGTTCTAGGTGTGAATGATTTTCAATCTTTCTCTCTTTCTCTCTAATCCAAAGCAAAACAAAACAAAACGCTTACGGGCTGAAGTAATATTTCATGTTGTTGTTGTTGTTGTTGTTGTTGTTGTTGTTGTTGTTGTGTGTCTTCAAGTCATTTCCAACTTATGGCAGCCCTAAGGAAAACCTATCATGGGGTTTTCTGGGGGCTGAGAGTGTGTGACATGTCCAAGGTAACCAAGTGGGTTTCCACAGCCAAGAGGGGAATCAAACCCTAGTTTCCAGGGTCCATAGGCCAATTCTCAAACCACTACATCATCCTGGCTCTCCGAAATTTAATGTGTGTGTGTGTGTGTGTGTGTGTGTGTGTGTGTATGTGTGCGTGCCAGAATTCTTACTTGTGGGGGCAATTTTGTTTGCTCCATAGTTACATCCTTGTTTTCCATCATTTTTGCCATGCCTTTGTCTGCCTGTAATCGGAATTTGGGAAAGGTACCTTTTGTTGTTGTTGTTGTTTTTGCATAATTCCCCGACCAGCACAGCCAGAAAAAAAGAAAAGTAACTCCCCTGTATGCAGCCTCTAACACGTCTCCCTGCAAATCATGATCCTGTCACCCTACATGCTGATGCAGGAGAACTAACAGTCCCCAGTTTCAGCTGATGCTGGAATGTTTTCATTAATTAAAGAGCCTTTGATTAAAGAAGTCTGTCTTCTCCTTTTGCTGCCTAGCCCAGCCTGTTTGTTCTGCTGCAAGGCGTAGGATGAGGACCGTGTTTTCCTTCTTTTTTTCTTTCTCTTCCTTTTATTTTCCTTTGGGGCAAAAAGGGCGGAGATGCTTTGCTTTGCTTCTGCTCCGATTTATGGGCTTTGCCGACAAAGCCAAAGTGGATTCCACACCCTTTGTCTTCCTGCCCACGTCTTCCTCCCGCTGCTCCTGCAGGATGGGATTAGCCACTTGGTTTCTCCAAGTGTGATTGCAATACTCCAGGGATGCCAATGCATATAGAATCATAGATTCATAGAGTTGGAAGGGACCAAAGGGCCATCTAGTCTCACCCCGTTGCCATGCAGGAATGCCCAACTAAAGCATTCCTGGAAAATGGGCACTCAATCTCTATGTGAAGATTGCCACTTTCACTGTCAAATCGTTCTTCCAGTAAACAGGTTCTTCCTAGTATTTAGATGGAACTTCTTGGTTAATTTCAATCCATTGGTCCATGTTCTAGTCTCTGGAGGAGGAGCAATCAAGCCCATTTCATCTTCTACATGACATTCCTTCAGATACTTAAAGATGGCTCCCATATCACTTCTCTCCTCTTATCTTGAAACTAATCCAACCCAGCTCCCTTAGACATGCCTCATATGGCTTGGTTTCCAGATTTTTGGTCATCTTGATTGCTTGTCTCTGGACACATTCCAGGTTGTCAACATCCTTGTTGAACTGTGATGTTCTCTACTACTCTCTTTCCTATTGCATACATTTCCTTACACTCTTCCACCCTGCTCCTATGTTTTTAATGCCAGCTTGATCTGAAGGTTAAGCACAGAGTTTGGAAAAGTTATTTTTTTTCTGAACTACCATTCCCAGAATCCCTCACCCAATATGACCAAACTGGGAAAATTTTCCAAACTGGAATCCAAGATGATGCATATATGCCATATTATATACTGTATTTGCTGGCATATAAGACTCACTTCCTCCACCCCCCAAAAAACCTCTTTGAAAATGGGGTGTGTCTTTTACACGGGTATATCTTATAATCTGTCAAATGTGGTACACTGAACTATAAACTGTATACTACATATAATACATTCTTAGACAGTTCTCCCTCCACAATGATGGGTTTCACCTTCACAGATTTGATCACTCGTGGATAATTTGCTCCCCCTTCCACTGTTGCCCAAGGGCATTTTTACCACTTCAACAACCCCAGTGTAGCTGGGAGGAAATCAAATTAGTGGGGTGGCTGGGCTCAGCCACGCATGTGTTCCCTTGGAAGCGCCCTTGCCGGGTTGGAGGAAAGGGGATTGGATGAGGGGATTGTGTGGAAGGAAGGTGTCTGCATACATATTCACTCACTTGTGCAAGTGGGCAGGGAGGGGTTGGGTGAGGGGATTGCAAGGGGTGTGTTCGTGTGTGTGTGTGTGTGTGTGTGTTTGTCCATTCATTCAGGTAGCCGGAGGGAGGGCAGCCCACCAGCCATTGGCTTCTGCCTTTGGAACAAGGAGCACATGTGTCTCAGTGGCACCTCTGCTCACTCATTCCAAAAGTGGAAGCAGACAGCTGATGTTAAATATGAAGAGATAAAGTCAGGGGGTGCCTGAAGACATTTGTGTTTTTTCTGCTATGGAGTGGGGGTGTCCTGTGACCTTAACCCCCATGAACATGGAGGGCTGATTGTATATGTGATACTTGCATTGCATTCAGATACACACTATCATTTTGAATAGGTTTTTTGATTGCAATCTGCCCTGAGATGTAGTAATATAAGGTTAACACTATTTAAATAGATAATTAAAATAAAGTGCACTTTCTTTTTGTGTGTCTTCTCTGCGGATGGTGTAGTCTTAAAAAAATGAAACTTTTCCAAAATCGGATCTGTTTCCTATTGTACCACTGCCTTACTCTTGTGTTTTTAAAGATCAGTTTGACCAGTACATATTATAGTACTGTTATAGCGCTATTATTCCACTGGCAACATCCTATGGAATCCTGAGGTTCCTATGGAATCCACCTGGTCCCTCCCGAAACTGCAAACCCCAGGATTCCATAGGATGTTGCAAGTGGAATAATAGCGCTATATCAGTCGAGTGCGGAAATGGCCTTAGAAAAGGGGATTTTTGGACTACAAATCCCCCAGAAACATGGCCATTGCAGGAGAATTTGTTTCAAACAATCTTCACCACTATGCAAAATGTAGCCCCTGGAAAATATGTTGAATGGCTGTCTCGTATCAAGCGAATTAAGGCAGGGTTAGAAATATTTCAGTAAACAAATGAAAATGTGTATTGTTCACGGTGCACCTTTGCTATGTTTCCTTCTGGATGATTCAGTCTAAAGAACAACTTTTCCAGGCAATGCTCCCTTTCTTTCCTGTTGCCCTGCTGCCTTAGCCCTGTGTTTGTAAGTTCAGCTTGACCTATAGGAGTTGACGGAGTTTGTCATGCTTTATCTGCCTGCCATCAAGAGCTTCACCTCCCAGTTTCTGCTGCTCAGGCTGCAGTTAAAAACACAGGAATTTATGCTGATTGTGGCTGCTCTCAAATACACAGGAGCAGGCTCAGCTAGTTAATTTTTTTCTTTTACCTTTTCTTTTTTTTGTGGTCAGTTGACAACCCTCCTAGGGCTGGGCACACCAGTCAGGCCCATATTTATGGGCTTCCTGTTTTTGCTGCCTTCAATCTTGAAGTTCTATGTGGATTAAAATTGTTCTTTTTGAAGGAAATATCTGGGCATATATTTAAAGCTATGTAAAGTGCCCTTTTTTTGGACTACAACTCTTGAATCACTCAGCTGGTATGTCTGCCAGGAGAAGATAATGATACTTTGATTGTCTCCTATGGTGTATCTACTCCATTGAGCTGGGGGCTGCGTTAGGTGTCCTCTGATGCTCCTTCCCGATCACCTGCTTCAGTAATAAAACTCATATTATCCAACTGGAAATTCTGCCTGGACTTCTTGGATGTGGTTATTTAGTAGTAAGGGTCACTCTGCACATTCTCAGAGGTGTTACTCCATTGCAGAAATTTCAGGGCTGGTACCAGACATATGTTTCATGATTACAGTTGGCCTTCCATATTCACTGGGGGTTCACAAGGTTGAGAACCACTCATCTACTTAGACTGGCCTTTGGCAGGACAGGAAGGCATCCCAAAGGGCTTCCTATTTCTACTGAGGATGCTCCTTGAGCAACAGGGTCTTCTTAAGCAATGGTAAATCTTTGTACCCTTGGCTGTTCTTCAGTCCATACTTGTTCTGCAACCCTGGATCTTGGGAAGTTCTGCATACTGGTTTGTCCTACAGATCTCAGCTCTCACATACTAACTAATCCCAGACTGCTCTCCAGCAAAGCCTTGACAGGTTAGAGTGGGACATGCTAATTTGGGACATGATGAAAGTTACTTTCACCAGTCAAGAACTAACTAAGAGGAAGGACTCCAGGACTCCAGCAGGACTCCAGCAAAAGTGGAAGAACCACAAATATCAAAATGTGTATGTGTCTACAGGAAGGGGACCAAGGCATGGTGGGGAGAATCAGCACCCAGGGTCCAAATCAGATCAGGGAAAAGAGAGGGAAAGGGGGTTGGAAGACGTGCTGGTCGTATACTTTTTCTTTCTTGTCCATCTCCTTCCATGGGTGTTGTGAGGGGCATCAGGAGAGGGTTTGTTGTACTGAGAAATTGGGCTGTGAGCTGTCCTTAGCTATCCAGGCAGGAGGAGAGGGAGAAAGGAGGAGCTCAGGATGTTGGTCAAATCAGAAATGGATTGTCTAAATCTGAGGCTTGAGCAGTCTTGATGCAACTCAACTGGCCTGCAGTTCCCTGTTATCCTGGAAGATGAACAGTAGGAATTTCTTGCACTAATCTTGCATCCTACCCTGGGACTTTCCAACCATTTTCCATCAGGCATAGAGAAAATTTGCATTTCCCCAGAGTAACTCTTGAAACCCAGTAATCCGCATTATGTAGTGCTATGATTTTGAGAACTTCTGTACAATGTCAGTAAGTTCTCACCAGGTTATCTGCATGAAAGCAACCCTTGAAAAACCTGACCATCTTCACTCTGCTTGCATTACTTGACCATATATAGAGTCAGTCTAAGATCTGGGGCATAGGCAATCACATTTATGGGGAAAAAATATTACCAGAATGCCATTAGCCCAATATGCAATGGTCACCAGGAAGACAAAGCTGCAACAAATGTCTACAATTCAAACCACAGTTATGTGAAACAGTTATGAAAATCTGATCATTTCAGTGTCTAAAATCTGGGCTGTTTATATGCCACACTTAAAAAAAAAAGTAACCTCTGTATGTTTTGCAAAATGTGCAACGTTTCATTTTTTCTCATGTTATTTTTAAAAATAATTTCTTCAATGAACTGCCTAACATATGGAACAGAGTACATTTGCATCATTCCATTTGTTTTACACAATTTGTTTTGCAAATGTGTGCAGTTTCTTGAATAAGTTTGCATGTTTAATTTTTTTTAAAAAAGAATGTTTTATATGAATTTTTGTTAACTATGGGGTAGAGGCATAATATTGAAATGTTTCAGTTCTAAAGTATTATTCTCCAGTTTATATTCCAATGCTTTGAATGTAGGGACATTTCCGCACTACATTATTATACTGCTATTGTTCCACTTTTAACCTCCTATGGAGTCCTGGGGTTTGCAGTTTAGGGAGGGGCCTTTAGAGCTCTCAGCCAGAGAACTCTTTGGCCTCAGTTAATGACAAACCCCAGAATTCCACAGGAGGTTGAAAGTAGAGTAATAGCACGATAACACTGTAGGGCAGAAATGGCCTAAATCTCTCCCAAAAATCATTTGTTCTAATCCATTCAGACCAGTCTTTTACCCACAAGCATTGGGAGAATCCTTAACTACCACTGTTAAATGAATCTGGCCTTTTTTGTTTTGTTTTGTTTCATTTTGGATGTTTTATATAAATGCATTATTTGCTACAAACAAGTAATGAAACTCCATGGAACCTTAAATACTAATCACAATATTCTAGCTTTTATCATGCCTTGATGCAGCCCTCTTCCTTCAGGGGAAGGTTTCCATTGCTTTCTGTACAATTGTTGCAAGGGACTCTGAGAAACAGTTTTCAGTTAGACTTTCTCTGAAATGCTGGACTCTCCTACAGATTTGGAACGTTGATCCAAGAAACTGGAGACTTGGACCATTTCCGCACTAGGCTATTATAGCGCTATGATTCCACTTTCAACATCCTATGGCATCCTGGGGTTTGCAGTTTCGGGAGGGGCTGTCTGGCCCCTCCCGAATCTGCAAACCCTAGAGGATTCCATAGGATGTTGAAAGTGGAATCATAGTGCTATAACAGCCTAGTGGGGAAATGGCCTTGTACTGAGAGGCAATGTGTCTTGGCTAATGCACTGCCCTACTGACACTATGAACATTTCCGCACAACACTCTTATAGCGCGATAATTCCACTTTCAACCTCCTATGGCATCCTGGGGTTTGCAGTTCCGGGAGGGGCCGGCCGGCCCCTCCCAGAACTGCAAACCCCAAGATGCCATAGGAGGTTGAAAGTGGAATCATCGCGCTATAAGAGTGTTGTGCAGAAACGGCCTATACAGTACCAAATGTGAGACCTCACTCATTGCCTAAACACACTCAAAGGCAGGCTAGTTTTTCACAAAGCTATTGAACACAAGAGTGGCTGTGCATTTTACTTATAACTTTGTTCTGATAAGGGCTGGAGACTTGCCTTTTTGTTAAAAGTGATTCTGGGTCTGTTGGTGCTCCATTTGAGCACTGGATGTCATGCCTAGAAACTGGATTGAACTAGGGCAAAGGGGAAGCATCGCAACCCTACATTTCCTCAGCCATGAACTATTTGGAACTCTGTCATCTGTTGCATTATTATGCTTTTATGTGTTTGTTTTATTTGTTTGCTTTGTTATTTCACAGTACTGCTGCAAGTCACTTTGGGATTTGTGAAAATGAACATACTGCTACTAATTACTAGCTACCACAGCTCCTATTACCGTAATATGCTTTGCAAGCCATCTAAGCACATAGCCATTGCTACATCCCATAGCCAATAAGTTAATTACATCTTATATGAAGAAACCACATCTTTCATCCATCCTCACCTGCCTAGCACTCAATGTCAGTGAGTTCAAGCATTATGAGAAGGGGGAAATGCTGAGAACATGCACTGCTGGGTAAGCCCCTGCCATATTCTCCCTTAGCTATCCTCTTTCTAAACTGGAAAGCCCCAAATTGTCTGGTCTTTTCTTTTAGTGATGAAGTTGCTGAACCGCCTGTGGCTCCTTCACACTACACAAGCATAGCAGTATATTCTACTTTAACTGATATGGCTGCATCCTATGGCGTCTTGGGCCATTTCCACACTGCACTGTTATAGTGCTATTATTCCACTTTCAACATTCTGTGGAATTCTGGGGTTTGTAGTTGACGGAGGCCCAAGAGGTCTCCAGCTGAGAATTCTAAATGCCCATCCCTAAACTGTAGACCCTAGGATTCCATAGGATGTTGAAAGTGGAATAATGGCACAATAACAGTGTAGTGCGGAAATGGCCTTGTGGTTTGTAGTGTAATGAGTCACTGGTGGGATCTGGCTGAGAATTCTAACTATACCTCCCTAAACTGCAAATCCCAGATTCCACAGGCTATTGCAAGGGCAGTTAAAGTGGAATATAGTGCTATAACTGTATAGTGTTATAGAAGTGGTTATATTTTTTCCTGCACTTTTCCCAGCTCTTCTGCCCCTTTGCCAGCTCCAGAGATAGCAAACATCTTGGTAAAGAGTGTTCCCAACAGAGCTTTGCTGAGAATTTATGTAAAATATTCCCATCAAGATTTACATAGAATAGAGGCATGATGCTGGCATCTTTCCTTCCCAGCCGCCTGCCTAATAAAACCAGAGAGCTAACTTTGCCACAGCGGTTTCTGCTGTTCCTCCAAATGTCATCTTATGTAACACCCCACAGGCCTGCCAAGCTGTCCCTCTCCTCTCTCCAGAGACAGCAGCCCAACACATGTTCAAGCAGATGCAGGTCAGGGGAGGGTAAGGCTGTGTGAAGCTTTCCAGGGTGTTGTTTTTCTTTCCACAACATGGAAAGACGGCATTACAAACAACAAGCACAGTGAAGGCAGCTGATTTCTCTCTTCTCTCCATGAACAAAGTATTCCTTTTTTTATGATAAGCATCTCTCTCTGCTTAGAAACCCTGGCATTGTTCTTCTTCTCCTGCACACCCTTCCAACATGTTCTTGCTTGCTGTCAAAGGAGATTCCTCCACTCTTGTATCTGGGGATCTCTGTCTGGAACTGTGAGATTTCCATTCTTCTTCAGAGCTGGGCAGGGCAAAGGAAAAGTGGTGGCATTCTGAGTTGTTTGCCTCTCATTGTTTCCTTCTCACGAGTTTTGTTTTTCTCACCAACTGTGATGAGTGCACAGAATTTGCTTCTGCAAAGAATGCATCCGCACTATGTAGTTATGGCACTTTTAACCCACTTTATCAGTCATGGCTCCATCCTGCAGAATCTTTGTAGCATTGCGAGAGGCTTAGGGCCTTTTTGCTCCTTACGGTGATCCTGTGACATCCAGCAGTGCCTTTGCCAGGATGGGAGTATGTCATAGAATCATAGACTCATAGAGTTGGAAGAGACCCCAGGGGCCATTGAGTCCAACCCCATTGAGTCCAACCACTCATCAAAGCATTCCCAACAGATGGCCATCCAGCCTCTGCTTAAAAACCTCTAAAGAAGGTTTTTAAGCACCACACTCAACCACACTCCAAGGCAGCAGATTCCACTGCCAGACATCTCTGACTGTCAGGAAGTTCTTCCTGAGGTTCAAGTGAAATCTCCTTTCCTGCAGCTTGAATCCACTGCTCCTTGTCCTAGTCTCTGGAGTGGCAGAGAACAAGCCTGCTCCCTCCTCAACATGACATCCCTTCAACATCCTGAGTGCTCTTCTCTGCTGTTGGCGGATGGCAGTGCTCAGGACATGCTCCTTCCTTCTGCAGTACAGCTGGCCACTTCTGTGCTGCCCTGAGGAAGACAGCGCCTAGATAGTGCTTCTGTCCTTTCTGCATGTCTCCAGCTGATGCAATCATTGCATGAAAGGGGCGTATTACTGGATTTTTCCCTGGTAATAGTATTGTGTTCAATCATGATGGCTGGGGATGCGACAGGATAAGACCATGATGAAGTTGTGTGGTAACACATGTTGCAGACGGGCTTTACCAGAAGTACTTATGAAGCTAGTGGGACAGAAAGAAGGGTCTCCCATGAAGGTCATGGGCAGGTTTATATAGGAGAATGTGGTGTGTCAGGAAACCATATATAGAGCTTTATAGGTCACAGTCAGCATTTTCAGTTGGGCCTGGAAACGAACTGTCAGACAGTACAGCTGTTGAAACAAGGGAGTTGTCTTGTGTGTTGCTTGGAGCTGGTCTGTTAATAATCTGGCTATAGCTCTTTGGACCACCTGAAGTTTCCAAACACTCTTCCATGGCAATCCCACATAGGCCTTTTCCACAGGATGTTGTTGTGCTGCACTGGGGACGGGAGAAGGAAAGGACCGGGACAACAGTTCTGCATGACGTCATCCAGTTCCTGTCCTTCTCCCATCCCCTGGTGGTGCAATCACCCCGCAAATCATTGATGAGTTTCCCCATTAATGACTGGCAATTGCACAGGCCTCCCACCACCGGCCAGCGCTTACCAGCTGTGTAGAGGTTCTGGGAGGTCAACGGCTGCATTTCATGCTCCAGCATGGCCTGAGACAGTACCTGGCTGTGCTGTGGAAGCAAGAGGTGGTACCATTATGCTTTCTCCACTCACAGAGGCAGCTGGTGAGGAGGTGAGCACTCTTGTCACATTCCCCTTCTGGGGAAACCTCTACTGAGATCCCAATGGGATGCTGCTGGGATCAGGTAGAGTGCAGAAAGGGCCATAGAGTACATTACAGTAGTCAAAACATTACCATACTGATTGAATGTTTCTGAGTATAAAATGTCACTTTTCTAAGCCCATGAGATTGTCACATCCTTACTCTCTAGGGTAGGCGACTTGGGACTTGGCAACTGGCTGAGCGTGTCTCCACGTAGCCCCAGACCTGGCTTTTATTTGGAGAACAGACAGAAATCACTTTGAGAAGCATTGGTTATCCCATTCCAGTCTTAATCTCATATAGGTTTTCTTTCTGGAAATTTGAAGCCATATTTTGGATAGGATGGGTCCTCAAGGGAGGAGGTGGCAGTGAATATCTCCCTCAGAAGAATGTGAGTTGTTGTCAGGCCCTTCTTGTCTGCATCAAAGCCACAAGGAATGCTGACAATTCATGTATGGTTGGTACAGTGAGCCTTAGCAAAGCAAATGGAATTAAGTGCAGAGATTAGACTGGATAAACAGAGGTTTTGGCTTTAGGACTGAGGCAGGGGCAGGAAGGAGGGAAGCAAGACTGGAGCAATGAATGCACTGCCCCTCATTTTGAATTTTGTCCCCCAAATACAATTTTTCTGTAGTCCTCAAATTTAGAAAGGAAAGGGGTTGGCAAAGTGATCAAGAGAATACAAACACAGCTAATGGAAGAGTCTAGGTGTGAATGATTTCCAATGTCTCATCCGCTGCAAGGCTAGAAATTGGGGAACTGAAGATTTCATGGGGGAAAATAATTCTCACTTGGAGGGGCAATGCTTTCATTCACCTCCCCTCCATAGCTGCATGTCTGGGGAAAAGCAAAGGGAGATGAAGGAGAAAGCAAGGTGAAATATGAGAAAGAGGGGCAAAGGAAGATAAAGAAAGATCCAAGGACATTCATTACACCTTTCCCTTGAATTTCCAGATTTGCCTGGTTCAGACATACCTCTTTAGTGAGGTGAATTCTAAGTGAATTCTGCTTAAAGCTACATCAGCTAGTAGTCTTCTCAACATTACATGGCAATTAGAATCATAGAATCATAGGCCATTTCCACCCCTACAGTGTTATAGTGCTATTATTCCACTTCCAATGTCCTGTGGAATTCTGGAGTTTGTAGTTTACTGAGGCCAAAGAGCTCTCTGGCTGAAGATTCTAAATGCCCCTCCCTAAACTGCAAAGCCCAGGATTCCATAGAGTGTTGAAAGTGGAATAATAGCACTATAACAGTGTAGTGTGGAAATGGCCATAGAATCCTAGACTTGGAGGGGAGCACAAGCGCTGTCTACTCCTTTCCCACAGTTAATTTCATATACATTTTCTTTCTGGAAGTTCAAAGCCATGTTTTTTGTTTTTTGTTTTGGAGGAAGGGATCAGCAAGGGAGGAGGCAGCAATGAGTATCTCCTTCAGAAGAATGAGGGTTGTTGCAAGGTCCTTGTCTGCATCAAAACTGCAAGGAATGTTGGCAGGCTTCAAGAGGCTGGTACAGGGAGCCTTTGCAAAGCAAGAGGAATTACGTGCAGAGATTAGGTTAGATAAGTGGAAAGAAAAGATAAGGGGAGAAGGATGGATGGAAGGAGGAACAGAGGGAGGGAGAAGAAGGGAGAAGAAGAAGGAGGAGGAAGAGGAGGAGGAAGAATAAAAATAGGAGAAAGGAAGGAGAAGAAGGGCAAAGGAGATAAAGAAGGATTCAAAGGCACCTTTTCCTTGAATTTCCAGATGTGCTCGATTTAGACATACATGTTTAGTGTAGAGAGAATTCTGCTTAAAGCTACTTCAGTTTGTGCCCATCTCGACTTTATATGGCAGCTTGAATAATAGAATCTCAGAGCTGGAAGGGAGAACAATAGCTGACCAGTCCAAACCCCGCCATACAGGAACACACAACAAATGCATTCTGAAAGATGGCCACTCAGCCTCTGTTTAAAGACTTCCAAAGAAGGAGAATGTGCTACCCTTCAAGGGAATCTATTCTACTGTCAAACAGGTAATATAGTCAAGAAGTTCTTCCTAATTTTTAGGTGGAATCTCTTTTCTTGTTATTTGAACTCATTGGTTCATGCTGTAGCCTCTGGAGAAGCACAAAGCAAGCTTGCTCCATCTTCTACATGGCATCCTTTCAGATATTTAAAGCTAATCTGTCACCTCTCAGACTTCTCTTCATTAAGCTAAACATATTCTGCTCCATCAGTCATTTCTCATAAAGCTTGGCTTCCAGAACTTTGATTATCTAGATTACCCTTTTCTGGACATGTCTTAGCTTATCAATATCCTTCTTGAGTTGGGTTCCCTATGGTAATTATATATGATGTGAAGAACGAAAGAAGTTCTCTTTAAGCATATAGCTCACCAGTTTGTTTAGCAGCATAGTTTCATGAAGCTGAAGAAATCAGGGAATTGTTCATCCCTGAATGGCATTCACAACATGTCTGAATGGGTGATTGATGACCAAACCCAACAGAAAGACCTCTTCTTGAAGCATCTCAAGCACCATGCTTCCTAGTGGACCTAGGTGGGATATTCAGCAACAAGAACTGTTAATGGATCCCATTAAGGGAAACCAAGCAAAGGCCATGCACATGAAGATGGACTCTGTGTTTAGGAAACACTGGGGGTGGAATGCTTTCCTGATATGCCATCATGTTTTGTTGTTTCTTCATGCCCTTCTGTACTTTCCTGCTTTCACCACTAAGGACAAAAGAAAAGCTGGGTCAAAATTTATCCCATACCCTTTAACAGCTTTCAGAGAGGATGGTGGGGAAGAGGTTACCAGTGCATCAGAAGAACAAAGCCTTTCAGTATGAATTTTGGGGGATCTGGATGGCCCCTGTAGTCTCTTCCAACTCTACGATTCTATGAGTACATTCATGGGCCGTTTTGAGCTTCCTATAGACACATGGAAATACTGTGTGAACACAGTGCTGGATTAGGTAGGCCATTGTTCTGACTGGGAAAGGTTCTCCTTAGGTTCTTCTTCCATAATTAAAAATAAAAAGACTGGTTTAGGACCAGGATGCAAATGATGTCATGCTAGTTCAAGTTCACCAAGCCAGCAAATGGAAAGCTAAGCCTGATGCCTGAAGGGACATGTTCTGGTGCCTGAAGGAATGTGTTCTGTGGTCAGGAATAATGTGGTGCAATAGCTTTGCATAAGGTTGTTCTCCACATGCTCACATCTTTTCTTAGTTTGTCAGGTTCAAATCCAGAGGAGGAGGATGGAGTTAATGGGACTAGCAAAGACATCCCCTGTTGTTCTGCTCCTTTGTTGCCTTAGAAGAACTCATGTCCATGGCCATTTCCACACTAGACTGTTATAGCGCTATGATTTCACTTTCAACATCCTATGGAATCCTGAATTTTGCAGTTTCAGGAGGGGCCGGCTGGAATGTTGAAAATGGAATCATAGTGCTATAAGAGTCTAGTGTGGAAATGGCTCATGACTTTAATGCTAGAGCAGGACAACTGTAGGGGTGCAGTGGGGTAAATTTCCCCAGATTCCCATGCTACCCTGTGCACAACTAGCTCAAATATTTCCATTTTCCTATGCAGTTTCTTTCAAAATGGCAATGGGATGTGACACTGCATCACTTCCTGCCACCATTTTTAGAAGCACTGAAGAGGAAAACTAAGGTATTTGGGAGTTGTATAGTGGTCTAGGAAGCTTGGGGTATTTTTATGTGCGTCATGCTGGGGGAAGGCTGGGTTTTTGTGTGTTTAGGGGCGAAAATTGTCTGAAAATTGTGCCAATTTTGAAAATGTTAGGTGGATTTGGGGAATTGGTTGGAGGCTTTAGGGCCACAACAGTGGGTACTGGAGCCACATAGGGCATGCAGGCTGCCTGGTGGTAACCTTGGTGCTCGAAGATGCCTCCTGGAGGGACATCCCTGCCTATAGTGCTTGTTGCCATAGCTGGTGGACTGGGTTCAACAAATCAAATGTGTTGATGTAGCGTAGAAAATGATAACTGTCCCCTGGTGAAGTTGTACCTGACAGGCAAGATACTGTAGGGAGGAGAGGAAGAAGGAAATGGAAGTCTTGATGCAAATCTTACTCAGGTGTAACCCCATTATGCTTAGGAAAATGAGAATGGGGAAGTGGAATTGCAGATGGTCCAGGCTATAATTATACGCATGAAAAGTTCTTGAAATCACCTTTGAACTCATTATTTTTTTTACTCAGATGTAACGTTTAGTAGGACATAAGGGCTAAGATTCAATATCACTTTGCTGCAGTGTAAATATCCCCTGGCAGCTTTATGTTATGCAACCCCTCTGTTGAACACAAACATAGTGCGATGTATGTGGATCTATGGGCAATGCACATGGCTCTCAACACTCCTTGTGAAAATGCAATGTGCAATGCCCAAAGGCAATCCATAGAGGCAATGCACACTCAAAAGCAATTTCTGCATACTTTATCATGTTGTAGCATGCAACAGAACTGTGTGCGCAACTCTGTCTACATCACAGTCAGTCGGGGACAACTGTTGCATATTGGAAAGAAAGAAAGAAAGAAAGAAAGAAAGAAAGAAAGAAAGAAAGAAAGAAAGAAAAGAAAACCCACTCTACATACGTTGAGTAATTAACATTTGTGTCTGTCCCTAAGGTGGTACTGGCCATTGTCTCATAGTACATCTGAACAGAATTAGAGCCTAAATCCATTTATTAGTAACAAGTACCATAGAACTGTTGAATCAATAGGAACTTTGTAATGTGTATATGTGCATGTAGGTGCACGTACCTATAAGTTGCCTGTGGGTTTATGATGACCTCATGAATTTCATAGAGTTTTCTTAGCCAATGAATCCTCAGAGATGGTTTCTTTCCTCTGAAATATAGCCTACAGTACCAAGTTTTGGTTGGCCTTCTCCCATCCAAGAACTAATCAGGGCCTACTCTGCTTAGCCTTCAAGATCAGATGGGATTTGGTGCCCTTAGGGTATTTAGCTCCTGTAAATCTTCCTTAATTTCATTTTTTCTTTTTCGTAGACACAAATGAATGATTTTATCATTTTCTTAACCACTACCACTTTTTAAAAAAAACATTTTACCATTCTTGTGTCATTGTTGTGTGTCTTCAAGTCATTTTTCAGTTATGACGACTCTAAGGTAAACCTATCATGGGGTTTTCTGGGGCTGAGAGTGTGTGACATGCCCAAGGTCACCCAATGGCTTTCCATGGCTGTGTAGGAAATCAAACTCCACTGTAGTTCAGCTTAATTCTGGTGAATGTTATTTGGTATTTTTAGAAGCTGATTGTTGAACTCTCTCATACGTGTGCATATACACACACACACATACTGAGGCATTTTTGTATGTTTGAGCTGTCTTTTATGGCTATTTTATGCTATGTTCTGTTTGCTTTATTTTATGACTGATCCATGATTGTAATTGTATTAAAGTTGGCTGATTTGCGATAGCACACCTGCTCAGAATAAATCTTGACAATACAATCCTTATGTGATGTCCTGTATTCTCATAACATGTTTTCTTTTCCTTGAAAGAAGTCTCAGCTTAGTTATCTTGGCTTCTATGGACAGTTCAGGATTGATTTGCTCTTGGACCCATTCGTTTGTTTCTTTTAGCAGTCCAGGTTATCTATAGAACTCTCCCCCAGCATCACATTTCAGATGTGTTGATGGTCTTCCTATAATCTTTTTTTCACTGTTCAGCCTTCACAACCATACATAGAAAATGGAAATACAATGGCATAGACCAGTGGTTCTCAACCTTCCTAATGCCGCGACCCTTTAATACAGTTCCTCATGTTGTGGTGACCCCCAACCATAAAATTATTTATTTATTATTTACAATGCCTCCCCCGCCCGGCAAAGGCTGCCTCACCGGCCAGGAACAGGGGGGCTGGCAGGGGGGAAGAGGAGCCGTGCGTCTCCCCTGGGAAAAAACTCTGAGAACCCCCCCGGGCTCTGCTACTGCTTCTCTCTCATTTCCGCTGGGGGGGGGCAGTATGGGAAAAGTTTCCAGAGTGTTGACCCTGGGCGGGAAGAATCCCAGCTCCTTTGTCTTTTGTGCCTGGCACAGCTCGCCCCCCGGAAAAGTGCTGCCTTGTGTTCCCCTGGCCCTTCCGCAGCACCCCCCTCTGTGGTGAGTGGGGCAGGGGCCGTGGCGAGGAGGGGGCCTCCTGCCATGCTGCTGCCACCCCCAAACTGACCGGTCAGATGGGAGGTTCTCCTGGTAGCGGAGAAGGGGAGCGATTTCAGTCCCTTCTAAACAGGGGGCAGGAGGACGCGAGCATGTGGCTCGCACTTGCGCACCACCACCGAGGAGGGAATGGAGCCTAAGACCACCGGAAATACATATTTTCCAATGGTCTTAGGCGATCCCTGTGAAAGGGTCGTTCGGCCCCCAAAGGGATCGCGACCCACAGGTTGAGAACCACTGGCATAGACCATCTGAACGTTGGTATTCAATGGTCTATCTTGACACTTCAAGATTTTGTCTAGTTTCTTCACAACTGCCCTTCCAAGTCTTTGGCCATGTCCACATGGTGTTGCAGTCCTGCCATGAGGATGGAATGACAGTGGTCCGTGGGTCTAGCTTTTGCACGACGTCTTTGCGATCCCGTTGCCGTCCCGTCCCCACCCATTGCAATCATGAAAGCAAGGAAAGTGGCACCAGCTAAAAGCAATTTCCCCATCTCTATTCATAATTCCTGCAGGCCTAGACTCACCTCCCTCACGGAAGCTCGTCTGGTGCTGACTCAGAGGCTGAGCCAGACAAGGGAGAGAGAATACATCTGATTATTTAGCAAAAATGAGTTGTTCCTCGCCAACACACTTTGGATGCAGATTTACCAGGCAATAGTTGAAGCTGCAGAGTTTCTAAGATGATGCAATGGGGCCGAATTGTGGCAATGGTATTTAATCTTGTAAAACCCTTAGAGCACCTGGAATCAAAACAGTAAATGCCCTGGTGTAGGGGTGGAAAGAATATTTGTAATTATTCATTCCCAGGTTGAAAAACAAGTTTCTCAACAGCTGAGAAACCCCATCAGGAAGAATAATAGACCAAAGAGAATTTTGCACAAATTTCTCCTAGTATCTGAACACTCCACTGTGTTGACACTGTGTTCTCTCTCTCTTTTTAATTATATTTTTATTGAGTATTTAAAAGAAGAAAAAAAGGAAAAAAAAGAGGAAAAAAGAAAAACGTAAAAGGTATAATATACAATGCACAATACAAATAAACACAATACAAATAAACATAACAATAAATCATAAAAAAGACGTACTAACGTACCTCCGTAAACTATCTAAACTAATTTAACAATTAACAGAATAACGTTTAATAGTAACCACAATAGATCTAGACTAACAAATACAAATAACTAAAGAAACAAACATTTGATACATACAATGAAATGTGGTTCTGTGTGGAGAAAAAAACCAGTGGGATTTTATTTTAATTTTTATTTACTTATTGTGCAAAAACCTCCTGTTTTCTCTGCAGGAAATCTGTTTTCTGCACAGAAAACTTTTTTTTTTGGCACACGCATACATCCACAACACTTTGGGACATTTTAAATGGCAAGAGGAACCTCGCAGAGGAATAATCATTTTTATCGTAGTGCAAGAGAAAATTACTATGTTTACTCATCTTTGACCAGGAGGACGAAATAGTCAAGGAGTTACATCCTCATCCTGAATTTTGATTTCCTGGTAGCGTTTCTCACAACTCTCGCCTTCTACATGCTTCCTTGTGAAACACCTTGCTTCCTGCTATAATTACTGAGTATGACATGCAAATGGGGATAATCATTTATGGCTGTAGCATATGCATGAAGGCCTCGTTGTGTGTTACAGGAAGATGAAGGTATGTTGCACAAGGCTAAAGTTGGCTGTGCTATGAGACAAAGGAGGTTCAGAATTTTCTGAAAATAGTATTAATTGATTGATTGATTGATTGATCTGATTAACCTTTGTTAGGCATACTACAACATATACATTTACAATAAAACTTCAACAATCATTTTTAGAAAATTTAAGCCATAAGTTTGTTGCCTCCACCAGAAAGTTGGCCATTAGCCTAGTAATATGCGGATTCCGATCTTCCAATAAGTATTCCACCCTGCAGGGTAGGATTCCAGATTATTTTCAAACTCTCTCATTGTTGGTGTCAAGGAAGGCCTTTCTACTTGCAAGGTTGAATGTACATCCCTCCAATGTGACTAAGGGTAGATATCTACAGACCTCTTTTCTGAATCGTATATGTCATGGTGCTCAAGCTCCTGACGTTCTCCATCATATTGTATTGTTCTGCCCACTGTATATAATTCCAAGGAAAAGTTGTTAAGGAGGATTAATTAATTAATTTCCTACTTTTTTCCCATATGGAGAAAGGACTTACACTGTGCTCTAAAGACAAAATAGCTAAAACATTCTGTAATACAACTTAATAAGGCCTTAAATGATGATCCACTTAAAAACTCCAGTACGGAACAGTTAAAAACACATCAGAACCTATTCCATATTAAGAACCAACACATTTTTGCAGTGTCAGCATAGATTTTCAGCACAGACTCACGCTTGAAAGGAACCAGCTCTAAATTCCTTCAATTTTTTTATAGACTTTTTTTTTTTTTTTTTAGTTTCCACTATAATCACGTGGAACAAACAATAATGTGGTGGTTGAAAGAAAGGAAAACAACAAAATATAAACATAAAAATGACAATTGGAAAAACGGTATGGTATATGCAGAGAGAAGTCAACTATACATATAGATGTAGGTATCCATTGTGCCATTGTTTGTGTAAATAGCCATTGTTTTGCATCTTGCAAATGTTTTTGACAAATCTCTCAATATTCATACAATCGAAGTGATTGCATGTAACTTTTTAATGCTTCTGTCGCTGTTCGAAGGTGAAAACTAACAGATATTTCATTCTGTCTCACACCATGCAGGGTCTCTGTTGAAGATGGTGGAGAAATTTCATCAGTTCATATACTAATGCATAATATTAGTTGGATCTGAATAAATATGTGAAACAAATCTCAGTTGTCCTTTGAAATTTGCCCTTCTCTCAGTTTTGCAATGATGTTTACCAGTCAAAAAAAAACAAAAACAAAAAAAACACAAAAATGCTTATATTAGGGGAAAGTGTACATAACCATGGCTCTTTCTTCAGGACCCTCCCATCACAGCATGGAGATGGGAGAGAAGCGGGACGGCAACAACGATTCTGCATGGCATTGTTGTAGTTCTATTTTTCTCCTGTCACCAAGCAGTGTGATGGCGGATTAAATCATTGATGGGTTTTCCGACAGAGCAACCATCCTGCACTTACCTGGCCTGTGAACGCCTCGCAAGAGCAATGGAGGCACTTCCATTGCTCTTGTGGTGCGGAGGGGAGCACTCCCATCATGTTCTCTGTGCACCTTAATGCACTCCTGCATGTACAGTGATCCTGTGTGTACAATGCTACTTATGCCACAATCACTTGGATATCTTGTTGTTGCTCTTGTTGTGTGCCTTCAAGTCATTTCCAACTTATGGTGACTGTAAGGTGAAGCTATCACAGAGTTTTCTGGCGGCTGAGAGTATGTGGTGCACCCAAGGTCACCCAGTGGATTTCCATGGCCAAGCAGGGAATTGAACCCTGGTCTCTAGGTTACACATTGTCCAAAAATCAAAACCAAAACAAAGACCCTTCACATTTGCAATGCAACGTACGCACATACATGTCTCTAACAGGATGTCGGCCATTGCATATATTCCTCCTCCACTTGTTTTTGATGCACATGAAATTGCTGCGTCTGAGGTTTTCCAAGGGGATTCCGTGCCATTTGTTCATAAACTGGAAAGACAGCTACTCCACCCCGTTGTTAACCAGCTGTTGCCATGTGCAGTTTGAGTCTTTCCACCTTTTCTAAAAGCTAAATGTTAAACATCATTCTTTGTTTGCTGCAAGAGAATAAAATTGGTGGATATTGTAATGCAAATATGTGTGTGTGTGTGTGTGTGTGTGAGTGTGATTAAAAAGCAAACCAACAGCACTTCTTCCATGTTTGTGATGGAACTGTAAGTCTGAAATCCTGACAAGGAAGCTAGAACAACCAGTGGCCAGGCATTTCAATTTTGGCCATTTCCACGCTACACAGTTATAGTGCTATTATTCCACTTTCAACCTCCTGTGGAATTCTGGGGTTTGTAGTTTATTGAGGCTGAGAATTCTAAATGCTCCGCCCTAAACTGCAAACCCCAGGATTCCATAGGATGTTGAAAGTGGAATCATAGCGCTATAACAGTGTAGTGCGGAAACGGCCATAATCACTGTTTGGTATTTTGGATAAAAGGGAGAATTTTGGATCTATAGACTTAGGACCCTAACACAGCATGGCCTTAGCCTAAAGGATAATACTATTATTCACTGATGGATGCTGGAAAGAGAACATTTTAAAATATCACCTCATAAGTAGCCCATTTTCATCTTTAGCAACTGAAAAAGTTGGAAGCTGAAACTTTTTGCTTATGTTATATTTTCCAATTCTATTTATTAATCTCTTTATCTCTTTCTCTCTCACACACGCATGCATACAGGTGGAAGAAAGAGGTCTCTAATCATTTGTTCCCAATTTTCTGCACTGCAGTCTCTCAAAGGTGGGAACAGGTTGAACCCTTGCGCTTATAATCCTTAGAACAGGTTTATCCGGGGCAGCTGAGAAAGAGCAGGGATAGCCAATTAGCTCTTTATACAACCTGTACACGTTCCAGTAATTCAGCGTGTCTTAACATGACTCAAAAACACCGAAGCCACAAAGAGGCATTTCGTTAAGAAGACAGCAGGCAGTAGTGGTTTTCGTAAGCCAGATCCATCTCACTTTTGTCATGGCCAATCAATTTGTTAATTGAGAAGCAAGATTTCAGGAAGCCAGCAAAATTCTAAAGAGGTGTCATCATTCATGGGTAGTGAGCCTGGCCAATAACGATATTGTTTTTCTGTCTGGCCAAAGCTGAGTTGGCTTCTTCCTTGGGTGAGGTTGGATAGGTGTTCAATGATCAGTTTGATACCGTTGGCTTTCAGCCGCCCAGACAACCAGCCCCGTTCTCCAGTATTTGGGGAAATAGGGGGAAAGGGAATGGTCTCTTTTAAGCAGTCACAGGAAGGAGACCTGCCCATGCTAATGAGCACTTATTTTGGGGAAAGAGATGGAAAGAACTGTTGTGTTAATATGGAAACATCAAGGGCAAGATGAAATCTGTCCAAACAGGGGATTTTCTGGAAATGAATCGGTAAAGGAACTTTAAGGAAGCTAGTGTGAAATGAGTGAGAGAAAGAGAGAACATTTAAATGTTATTTTTTGGGGGGAGGATGGGCAATCCAATTCTCAGAATCCTCCTGCCAGCATGGGAGTTACAGTCCAAAAATATACGGCTGAGATCCTACATGAAGGAAACAAGAGTGGAACTTTACCTGGAGTTAAGTGACAATTGTGCTTTAATGAATTGCAACAAATATACAACTGTTTGTGAAAAAACTGTGAAGTGTACAAGTGCAATGCAACAAATATACAACTGTTTGTGAAAAAACTGTGAAGTGTACAAGTGCAATGCAAAAGGCAATATGCAATGCACAACTGCATGTGACACTATATGTGCGACTGTTTCTGCAAAGGTAACTTCAACTGAATATGGATTTCTGCATTGGATAAAAATGTCCATTCATTCCTGTAGGAAAACTTATACATGCACTAGTCACCAAATAAATAAGTTTCCCAACTTTGGTATGTATCTTTGTGCATCTATGCCTTTTCGCTATCGGTTCCCTAACCTGTCTTAAGCGCTGGTTTCCACACTACTTTTCAGTCTGTGTGATTGCTTCTCATCACAGCTGGGAGCCGCAGCTTTGGTGCTGCTGATTCTATCCTTTTTTGTATGATGAAAGCTATCATACAAAATAATACAAAGGGGAAAAGGACTGGGGAGGTGAGAGGAAAGGAAGCACCAGAGCCCCTGAACTCTCACTAATTGATGGATGGGGCCCAAAGAGATTCTTCCAGTCCTTGCCATGACCTTCTTCTTGGGAAGCAGGGACTGCAGCCTCCCAGTGATGCTCTGGGCTAACTGGCAACAGTGGCAACAAAATGACAGAGGTCTCCTTCTTTAGTTTCCCTCAGCTGGAAGATGGTGCAAAGATCCTGTAGAAAACTTTCCTTTTCATCTCAACTGTCTGAGCGATCTCAGCTATTCACTCCTGCTTTCCTAGATGTTTCCTATTAGTTGCTGATGCTCAGCCATCAGAGGAATTTGTTCTCACTTCAGGAAAATGTTCTGACCAGATGTGTCATGAATCTGGAGGATATCTAGTGACCTCTGAGCTCTTTCCCCAGTTCTTATTAGAGGAGGAAAATGCAAGGAGAATATCCAAAACAGCAAGGAAGCCCAGCAATTGTCCAGAGCAGATCAGATGATGCTTCCTGATTGGTTGGACCAGGTGTAAAAGGGCAGACGAACCAGTACCTTTAACAGTTTTGCAGAAGAAGTTATATCAGACAAATGTAGCTTTTCATGCAAGCAGCAGCGCTTGTTGGATTCCCTTTCCTATGTATTTGAGGTGCAGGAAACCTTTCCTACCTCTCTTTTTCTCCCCTTTTGCATAGCCACCCATCTCACTGACACCCAAGCTCAGTTAGATTGGCCATGTTATCCAAGTAAGAATTTCCTCAGCCCTAAAAATAGCCAGTCATATTTCCAGGGAGTATTATGTGCCTTTCAGGCCATTGGGTGTTGGTAAACTGGTTTTAGGCTAGTAGGGGTCAATACTGGAAGGAGACTTTTTTCACGTTATGGAGAATCCGTGTGGCCACTGAAAGGCCCTGGGACAGAAAATTGGCTCCTGGGACCACAGGCTTTCCTCTTCCATGACAGGCTGTTTTTTTTTTTAAATTTATTTACCTTGTCCCCACATGTCTATCCTGAATCTGACACTTTCATGATCTTTCTTGTTGCAAACTGCTACTGTTAAGCTGACTTCTTCACATGGCTTTGAAATATTACTTTTTTTTTTTTTAATTGAACTATAGATCCAAGAATCCTCCAGCTACCATGGTCCAGCCAGGGTTATTTTTCCCAACTCTGCTTCTTCATGCATTTGTTCTATGTCATAGTTTTCTTTCTATAAATAAAGGACAGCCCAAATTAGTCCCACTGCCTTGCTAATGATGGTGCTTTCTGCACCTTAGTTGATCTTGAATCCATTGCGTGGGGATCCAGGGAAAGCCTCTCCCAGAAGGGGAGTGCGACAGAAGCACTCCCCTCCACACTGGCTGCCTGCTCGGTGGGAGGACGTGCAATGACTCCACCCCGTTCCTTCCACAGCACAGCCTGGCAGGTTCCCAGGCTGAACTGGGAAAGGAAGCACAGCCATTGCACTTCCTGAATTCTGCACAACAGGTAAGAGAGGGAAGGAGGTGAAAGGACTGTGCAACTGCATGTCATCGACACAAGAAACCCGTCAATGCTTTAATTCGTGATTGTGATGGGTGGCCACACGATCGCGACAGGATTGTGACATCATGCTGAACTGTCATTGTGATTCTGTGGCCATTGTGGGCTGGGGCCAGTGTGCAGAAAGGGCTGATATTTAAAGAACTGAGATTTTCTCCTGGGTTACCTAAAAGGAGCTATGAGCCTCTGTTTTAAACTTGTCTCTTGGCTTCTTGGAGACTTCAAGCTTGGTGCATTTCTTGGCTACTATGTAAGCTGCCTCACAGATATTGAGAACAATACAGAACACAGCAGCAGCTACCATGAAATACGAGAAGATCTTCTTTTCTGTTGGCTTAGCAACAAAGCAGATGACTATATTGGGACAGGGGAATGCAGCACACTCCACCATTCTTGGAAGGTTGAAGTTGGGGTAGAGGCAGTGGAAGATGTAGAGAAAGGTGAGGTCTACAGCCACCTTGATGAGGGTGCTGAAGAGGTAGGTCCACCAGAGGCCTTCATGTTTCTTACTGGGGTTGGAGTAGAGCAGATGGCAGTGTTCTCCTGCTTCGTCAATGTGCTTCTGCTGCTTGGCTTCCCAATAGGCCACATGCATGAGAACAAGAAGAGAAGGGCAGGTCACAAGAATAAGTTGGAGGGCCCAGAGACGTATGTGAGAGATGGGGAAAAACTGGTTGTAGCAGCTCTTGGTGCAGCCGGGCTGACGTGTGTTACACACAAAATCATGTTGATCATCAGACCAGACATCCTCGGCTGCCACCACATAGACAAAGAAACGGAAGATAAAGACCACTGTGAGCCACACCCTTCCCAATGGTGTGGAGTACTTGTTCACACTGCTCAGGAGTTCTTGGTACGACGACCAGTTCATCCCCTCAGCTTTGAGGTTGTTCTAGCAAAAACTAGGGGAGGGGCTGATGGGAAGGAGAAACAAAAAATGAAATTGGATGAACAACAGTATGAACAGAAAGGACATGGTTAAAGCCCTAACTAAGGTCCTCTGGCTTGCATAAATAGAGAGGTGGGTATAGTGCTGTGTGCTGCCTTCAGCTCTCAGGACCCCAACAGTCCCATTCTGGTTTTTTTCCAAAATATTTTGCTCTAAAGTTGACTTTCATTTCACTTCATTTTTTAAAAAAGCCTCCCCCCAGGTAGAAAATGGCCTAATGGAGGGGAGCATGGAACAAATTATTCAGCATACATGCAGAGGTCATTGAGGACTGTTTGTGGGTAACTATTTTTTGAATTTTGGAGGTGTGATGGGAAGGTGAGGACAGCCTCCAAGGTCCCCTAAGGGGGGCAATGCACCTATCTAACTCCTGATAGTTGTCCACCCCTGCTCTACTTTGCATGATCCTATTTCCCCATAGATGCTTGTTCTAGAAGGGCTGTTTCTTTTCCCACAAGTTATCCCAAACAATCACAGCCAATCAGGGATCCCATGCTAGAAGTTACAATGTTATATACGTAATCTCCTTTTTCTACTTCTTCTTCTTTTTTTACAACAGTACCTGGAAAATTGCTGAAAGAAGTGGGCATCTTTAGATTTTGCTAAAGATTTACATGGACTGTAGTGGCTGGTGGTTTCCATGTCAGTAGGGCCGTGTCTCCACCCCAGGTTTGAGTCTTAGCTTTAAAAGACCTATCCAAGGTGGTGAACTTTATCCTCAAAATAGATTCAGCAGCTTGAATAGCTCCTTTAAAATGTGAAATAAAATCCAGAGCAGATTCACCAATCCACCTGACATAGGGTCAAAGCACCTGGTCTGAATGATTGAGCGAACTGGAATCAAGGACAAGGAAAAACAAATAAGCAGGAGTATGGATATGGATATAGATTCATGTTCAGTCATATCTGGAAAAAGCATTAGCTTACAAGACTTGCTTTTCTTGTCACAGATTAAGGCCCATTTCACATGTTTAAGCCTAAAGAAATAATGTCAGATCAGATAAGGACTGCAGACAGATAGGATCACAACAGTGCAATTACAAGAAGTGACACTGTTTGAAAAGTGCCAAGTTATTTGATGAGACCTCACTCTAAATTCTAGTTTTTTGAATAGAACCTGACTCATTGCATCATTATTTTATTTTTAGGGACTTAGGGAAATGGCTGTGTTTAGCTTGCAGAAATAAAGACTAAGCCCATTTCTGCACTACACTGTTATAGTGCTAATATTCCACTTTCAACATCTTGTGGAATTCTGGGGTTGGTAGTTTAGGGAGGCAAAAGAGCTCTCTGGTTGAGAATTCTAAATTCCCCTCCCTAAATTGCAAATCTCAGGATTCCATAGGATGGTGAAAGTGGAATAATAGCACTATAACAATGTAGGGCAGAAATGGCCTGAAAAATGACATGACAGTCATCTTTAAATATCTGTAATGATGTCATGTAGAAGATAGAGTGAGCTCATTTTCTGTTGTTCAAGATACTGGGGCTATTTCTGCACATTACCTGATCCTGTGAAGATCCTGCGATTGTGATAAGTGGAGGTGGGATGGCAGTGGGACCATGACAATGTGATACAGAAGTATGACCCATGGTCTGCTGCCATTCCATCCCCATAGAGGGACTGTGACGCCATGCATAAATGGCCTAGGACACAAACCCAGGGATTCATTTAAAAAAAAAAGATATTCCAAGTAAACAACAGGAGGAGTTTCTTCACTGGAAGAGCTGTACAGCAGTGGGTTCTATTAGAGCCACAAGTGGTGGACTGTCCTTTAGAGGTCTTTACATGGAGGTTGGATGGATATCTCTCAAGAGTACTTTAGCTGTATTTTACTGCATGGCAGGGGATCAGAATTGATGGTCCTGGTGGTCTATTCCAACTCTAATGGAGATGGCCCAAACCTCCACTTGGTAACATCAGACAATCTGAGAAACTAAGAATAACAAAAACAACAGCAGTGACAATAACAATAAAATGGAACAAGAGAGCACATTTTAGTCACTTTCACAAAATCCTCCAGGTCTTTGAAGAACCTACAGACTTTTGTGCTCAGCAAATTGGGTGTAGCTTTTTGGGCAAAGATGACTGTGAGTCACCAGGAGTGTTGCCTCCAGGTGTGATGGAACAGATACACCCAAGTGACTTGATCTGGCTTGACAGTCACGCTGTTGGGTGTGAAAAAGAGCCACTTGCAGAATTTCAGTAGGCTAGAAGGAAAATATCTGAGGGAAACATCCTTTCCCCCTGCATGTTGACAGACTGGAGAGTTCAGGGGTTGATTACTATTGCAACTGATGAGCTACAGTCCTCTAAGCATAGGAAGATGTGGGTTGAAATGCATCTGGGCCATCAGTTTCTATTATACCTGTATTTTTAAATTAGATTTATTCTATTTTATTTTATTGGATTTATACCTCACTTTCCTTCTAATGCATGAACTTCATTTTGACAGTGTCAAAATCAAGTAAAAAGAATACAGGAAAAAACATGCAACAGATTTTTTCTTAAAAAAACCTCCATCAAATGAACAAAGAACAGCATCCACCTTGGCCCTTTTCGCACGGGCCTTTTCTCGCGTGACAGCCCCGTGAGCCTCACAGGAGTGGGAGCGTCGCTCCGCACGACGCACTCCCACTTCCGCCGGGGCTGAAGCGGTGTGAGCGCGGGTTTTTTGATTTTCGCTTCGAAGCGAAAATCACCCGCGCTCGAGCAACGCTCCCGGCGCCCGCGCGCACTTACCTCTTGTGCGGAGCGTCAGGGAGCCGGCCGGGTCGCGCTTCCTTCCCTCCGCCCCTGCAGAAGGAAGGAACGGGGCGGGGCGCTAGTGCTAAGGACGCGACATGTCCTGCTTCGCACGCGCGGGGGGGATGGAGGGGACAGGCTCCTTTCCAGCGCGTGCGGGGGGGGAATGGACGGATGCGCGAGCCGCCTCCGCCTCCGGGAGGCTGCCGCTTCCCCGCTCGTTCCTTCGCCTGCGGAAGGAAGGAGGGGGAAGCGGCAGCCTCCCGGAGAAGGCTTCTTGCGCGAGCTGCCCTCCTCCGTTGCGCGAGTGCCGGCGCTGCAAAAAGGGCCCTAGTTAAAAGTGTAGATTGCAAAATGCCTTCTTGGGACTGTAATTCCCAGAATCTTCTTTGTCAAAAACAGCCATTACCCACACTGGCTGGAACGTTCTGGGAACTGTGATCCACCATGGTCACATTCCCAATCTCTATTTAAAAAGTCTTCCACAGCAATTTAGTTCAGTTGCTCAAAACTGACCCAGAATGTTGGCATAACTGTGGGGGAAAGGGGCTTATATCCCTATGTGGTGGGAATGTAGTAAAGCACAAAGTTTTTGGAAGGAAATAAAAGAAGAAATAAATAGAATGGGGGGAGGTAGAATTGAATAAGAAAATATGTTTAACTTTAAATGTTAAAAACTTAGGATTACATAAGGATGATGAATATTTAATAAAGCAATTATTAAAAGTGGTTCAAGCTGTCATGTCAAGAAAGATGGGACCTTAGTAAATGGAAACATTATATATCAGAAAATATGATATTTGAGTACTTGTTTGAAAAAAAGAAGGATCTATATGGGGCAATTGAAGGAGGAGCCTTGGTTCAGAAATTAGAGAATATCGATTGAGAACGTAAAACACAGAGAGGGATATGAGGATGTAAATAAGATAACTAAGGTGATATTCCACGTGAAAGATAGATAAGAAAAATAAGAAATAATTAGACCGTTCCCAGGGAAGTGGGAGGGAGAGGATAATAATTATAAATACACATAAAAAGGGGTGAGATATTTGAGGAGTTACAGCTAAATTTAACAACTGATTGTATTTTGTAATAATATTGTAATACTGTTGTAACATTATTGAAAAAGTTGCAATGGTTGTTAAAATTAAAAAAATAAAAGTTGCCCCAAATTGACCCAATGAATAGGTGGACCGAGGAGAAGAAGTAGGCTATGCTCATTTTGGTAGGAAATTCTGCATCTGGAGAGAAGCTACTGCGAAGCTCATTTTGCAATGATCACACCTGACACGGAAGAGAGACAGGAGCTGGGTAGCTGGTTTTCTGGAAAGATTAAGTCCACCCTCTTTAGCATTAAGTGCATGCTGTGCAATCTTTGTGTGCAACAAGGAACCACAAAATGGGAGAAAAGAAGGTGGTTTCTGTAGGCACAGTGTGATACAGGAACATTAGAACTCCCACAGGTATGTCACAACTGCTGGTTGCCCAGAAGAGATTACTGTAAATGTCCATATGCATTACAAGCTGAGCTCTCACATTACATTGGAATTTTGCAACAATTTGCTGCAGTTACTGTATACACTTATGCACAAGTCTTGCATATACTTATGCATAAGTCAAAACATTGCAGTCAAAATTGACCCCAAAAACTTGGATTGACTTATCAATAGGTCAATGTAAGTACTGTTCCCTAATTCTTATTAAAAAAAGGAAAGAAATTATCTCCCTTCCTGAGCGGAGGAGCAAAAGGCAAGAGCTTAGCCCATCCCTGGAGAACCTAAAAGAAGCACTGACCTTCTCTACTCTCTCTGCTGTGGTGCCACTTCTGGCCTTTTTGAATGCCTCGGTGAGAAAATGGAGCTTCCTCTAAAAGGAACACTGAGGGATGATTTACACTCCAACAGCAGGGCAAGTGGATCACGGCTTCTAACATCCCAAACCTTCGGCCAATAAATAAGTGCCCCTAGTTCAGTGATTCTCAAGAGACCATGAATGGTCCACCAGAACCAGAGCTTCAAAAGGACTTAAAATATGGCATTGTAACTGGTGAGATTTAGTTGTCCACCCAGCTTGGAATGCTGCGCTCAAAGTGGCCATGATTCACCCGGGTAGAACTCAAAGAAGTTGTTTTTTGGGGGGCAACAGATGTCAGTACATTCTTCCCCCAAAAAGGAACTTCCCCAGGCTTGGGCATACTAGCTGGATACAATAACTCAACTGATAAACCTTCTGGTTTGGCTTCTACAGGCTACAACAGATAGACTGTGTTTCACTTGGTTGGTCTTGACCAGGTGCAAGCTAACTTTAAAACCAGAACTACACACATACATAACATCTAATATCCTTCTGGGGAAGAAAGAAAAGTCTAAATTCTATTCCATCCAACTTATATTTTAATATAACTGTTTATTACTGAGTTGACTACTGCAATATGGCGTATATATACTCTGTTAGTGAAGATATTGAAACTTCATTTTTGTTGTACTAAGACAATGTAGAAAATAATGTTCCTTTTCTTTTTCTCTAATTTTTTTTTAAAAAATAAGAAACACACAGAATTCACTCTAGTAGTTGGGATTATAAGTTGTGTCTAGCTATCAGTGCAACACACAATCCTCCTCTGAATACCTGTCCATCTGCGGTAGCAAATCTCCTTGACACAAATTATTTTAGATCCTTCTGAAATACCAAGATTCAGTCTGCAAAAATAATCCATATTCATCCTGAAGCAATTCATCCTGAAGCAAAGTTTGCATTTTCCCCTTGGTCTAGAGAAGCAGTGGCACTGATTTCGGGGGGAAGAAAAGCAATCTCGGCTCTTACCTGAGGACTGAGCATTTCACTGAGACTGATTCATTTTCATTTCAGCAGGATGGGCCCCAAATCTCTTCTGATCTCAACAATGGACAAACACTATGTCTTGATACTGGGTGTGCCGCTGGCTTTTGCTGCAGGCTGAATGTGACTGACCTGTTGTAATGCTCATAGTTTTAAATCTAGAGAAATTAATTGAATTGACATTTATTTATTTCTTGAGCGAAGAATGGTTGGCCCACACCCATGGTTTGAAGTCAGACCTATATCACAGGTGGAAATGTTGTAGCCCTCTGATTGCTGTTGGACTGCAGCTCTCATAAGCTCTAGCTGGCCTATCCAATAGTGAGCAATGCTAGGAACTGTGGTATAACAGCGTCTGGAAGGCTGCCCAATTGACTTCCTTGTCCTAAATTCAATTACTAAAGGAAACCTGTTCAATCAATGGGATTCACATAAGTGTTGGTTGCTTACTGTTCAGCATTTGATCCAGTAGGTCTACTTGAGTTTGGACTAACCATTGGGTTTTGGCCAATGTGTAGGGTTTCCTCATATTGTTGCCGGATCTGAAAGAAGACTTCCCAATCCAGAAGTCTACTCCAGTGTTCATGAAGAAGATATGCCATATAGCAACCTGACTCCAGCCAACCAGACTGGAGCCTGGCCACTGCCTGGTTGCAGGCCAGGCCCTACCATTAGGCAGATTCATAGAAACATAGAGTTGGAAGCTACCCCAGGGGCCATCCAGTCCAACCCCCTGCTATGCAGGAACACACATCAAAGCGTTCCCAACAGATGGCCATCCAGTTGTTACTGCAGTTTAGGCCTACTTGGAGATACCTCCAGATATCATTTTGATATAAATAATTCGGCTCTCTTCCACCACCCCTCTCCACATGTTTGTGAGGCCCCTGGACAAGCACAGAATTAGGCTTGGCCACTAATTGCTGAACATTCCATTCTCCACCCAGGCAGGCCAGAAATAGCCAGATCCTTGCTTTAGGAGACCTCTCTGCAAACACCCTCATTATGTATGCACGCTGTTTACAAAGGACTCCCTGCCCCGAGTAGGCAACCTGGCAAGCTGAATACTCAACTGCCAAGCACTGAGCATTTGCATACTGGCTAACTCTTTGTCAATTCAGACTTCACTCAATCATGCTAAATTCTGACCCTTCCAAAGCTTTGTCCTGCACCCGAAATGCATTGTTTTCACCAAGTAAGGCATAACCTGCAGTTACATTTCCCTCTATAAAAATCCCTGATTCCGAGACCATCCTTGGATCGCTCCCGAGTTCCAGACCGCCTTGTTGCCGCTTTGCTTGGCGAGCTTCCCCTCAGTTCCACGTGCTGAGATACATCGAACCCCAGCATCACTCTTTATCTTCTTTCCGGGCTTCAGGAACAGGTTTTGTATCACCCGAATCAACTATCCCTCTAAAAATCCTGCTATCATACTCACACCTTTATTTTCCTAAGTAATTCAGTAACAAGCAATTCAGGTCAGTGAGAGATAGCTCACCAAGATGCCAAATGTGTTAAAGGTGACTACAGGAAAATGGGCCACCTCGTTAATAGCTATTGCTCCATCAATAACAATTAATTAGCTTATGGCCTACGTGATGCACAGGAGTGGTGGATTGGCCACCCCTTGTAAGGTTCAAAATGTGAGCTGCCTTGTGGTCCAACAAGAAGATCAAGACTCAAACAAGAAATGACCAGGTGGCACTTAAACATTCCTCTTGTGCAAGAACTTAGCTGATCATCATGATCTCTCCTGCCTTGTTGCATACCCAGGATCTTTCTGGATGAAGAAACACAACTAGAATCAAAAGAAGAATCAAGAGCTATAGCCTGATGGTAGAACATCTACTTGTATAACGAAGCTACCATTCTGTTAGTGGCATACACATCCGTAAGTGACACTAAGCAAGCAGAGTGGATTATTCTCCATGGCTGTATTCCATTGACAGCAGTGGAAAGGAAGTTGCACATACAGCAATGCTGTGCATCGTGGTTGCACCTTGCATTTGCATAGTGTACATTGCAGTTTTGCATTGTGCATTGCAACTGCACACTTTAAAACAACATGTGCCATTTCCACACTACACCATTATAGTGCTATTATTTTACTTTCAGCATCCTATGGAATCCTGGGGTTTGCAGTTCGGGGAAGGGGAATTTAGAATTCTCACCCAGAGAGCTCTTTGGTCTCAGTAAACTACAAACCCCAGAATTCCACAGGATGTTGAAAGGGGAATAATAGCACTATAATAGTGTAGGGCAGAAATGGCCATGGAGTCATTTACAAGTGTCCTGCAATGTAGCTATTTGGCATGGGGGTGAGTAGTGCCAGCACAATGTGTCTCCACATGTAGATATTTATGATCGCCTAAAAGGGTACTGGATTGCAGCCAGAAGTTCTTTGGTTAAATACTCCAGCATTTCTAGGGATAGATGTGAAAGATTCTTGCAAAACCCTGGAGAGCTCATGTTAGTCTGCTGCAGATCAGAACAGGAAATCTTTGGCTCTCTAGGTGTTTTGGACTTCCTCCTCCTGAACTCTCAGCCAAAAGGATCAACAAAAAAGGCTGTGGGAGTTGTTGCCTAACATGTGTCATCCAAATCCAAGTGAGGTTCTTCTGTCCTCGACAATTCCCAACACCAGCTGGAACATTTTATTCCCACCCTTCTGTGGATTTCATTTTTAATTCTGAGAGGTATCAGAATGAAAAAGGACTCCTTTCCTTCTCCTCCTTTAATTGTTTTTAAAGAGTTACAATGCATCAGTGAAATGACACCTTTGCACTATAACACTAGAAGAAGAAAAAGGAGGAACAAATTTGGCTTCAGACCTAAGGTTCTCGCTCTATCCCTCCTGCTTTGGCCTTTAGAGAGAGGGAGAGGGAGAGAGAGAGAAGAATAGGCAGGCATAGCTCTATTGTGCCTAGCTCCAGAAGCTGAGGAAAGGTCCTCTTTCCATCCTAACTGTCACTGATGTATCCTCGGAGGAAGAGAAGAGTAGCAAACAGCTACATCTTGCCTTGGCCCCAACATCAGGAAGTGCTTCCTGACAGTGAGAGCAGTTTGGCAGTGGAATGTGCTGCCTTGGAGTGTGACGGAACCTCCTTCTTTGGAGGTTTTTAAACAGAGGCTGGATGGCCATCTGTCAGGAATGCTTTGATGGTGTATTCCTGCACGGCAGAATGAGGTTGAGCTCCATGGCCTTTGTGGTCTCTTCCAATTCTATGATTCTATGAAAGATCCTCCATGCCAATTGCCACTGGTTTGGCTTTGAAAGGAGAGATGATCATCCAGCATCTGCTGGATTAATCCCCCCCCCAACTGCCACCCCTTTTTCTGTTATGTCGTGTCTTTTTATATTGACAGGGGATTGTCAAATTAACAATCATAAACAACTCATGTAAATCACCTTGCACACTGATGGCAATCAATCAATCAATCAATCAATCAATCAATCATAGGATCACCTCAGTAAAACATCCCCCCACTTTTTTTAAAAACCCTTTGGGTCTGTTCTCCTTCAATCAGGGTGTGGCAGACTGATGTTTCCACTTCGTCCTGCTAGCAATTGCTGCTGTGGCAGTCAGAAGCGGGTTCCCTGTCACAATTTCTCCTTGCACCAGAGATTCCCGGTGGGAAGGGGGTGGAAATGTCATCTAGCGGTGCCTTGATTGATAGGAGAACAGGCTGTCATTTCTTGTAGTGGTCGCTGTTCAGTAAGTCAGGAAAAGATTGGCGGCATTGGGCCAAGAGATGCTATTTACTTAAGTTAAGCGTACATAACCAGCTACCTGATCTAGAATCTTGGTCAAATTTTTTAATGATGTCTTAAATGTACAGTCAGCCCTCCACATTTTGGGATTGGACTTCCACAGATTTGATTATTTGTGAGTTTCTTTAACCCCTGCCCCCCAAATCCTCCTTTTTCAGGGGAAACACCTCCCTTGACGTCTCTGATCAGGCTGTCCAACCCCTTTAAAAACTTGCCTCTGATACTCCTCCTCCTCCACCATCACCATCTGTCGCATAGCTAGCTAAGCATGGACCAATTTCTCGGTACCTCAAACCCTTTCCGGATGTCCCCCGCACAACCAGGGAAGGAGATGGGAAAGAAAGGAAGCATAGGGCCACCAAGCCGACCCACCCCCTTTTTCCTCTCCTTTCCCTGACGTGGTTTGGACTCTGGGTGTCTGCTCTCACCACCGTGCCTCTGCCCCCTTCCCACTGACACACACATGCATACATTTTGATATTTGTGATTTTTCCATTTTTTGGGGGGAGGGGGAGTTCTGTGCCCCTAACCCTAGGGTATGTGGAGGGCCAACTGTATTCTAACTGTGTTAAATATGCGCTTTTAAAATAGAATTTTCTATGTAACTGGCTCTTAAGTTTTGTAAATATGATTTAGCTGGACTTTTGTCTTATTTTTTTTTTTTTTGGATAAGTTGCTTTGAGTCCCTTGTTGGAGAAAGGCAGAATACAAATTAGAGAGATTGACAGATATAGATAGATAATGCAAAATTGATATTTCACTATGCACTGAGAATATAGTGGTATATATGAGTATGTGTGCACGTATCTTCAAGTTGCCTGCTGACTTATGGCAACCTCATGCATTTCAAAGGGTTGTCTGCAACAAGGAAGATTCAGAGGTGATTTTGCCAGTTCCTTCCTCTGAAATAGAATCATAGAATCATAGAAATGTAGAGTTGGAAGAGACCCCAGGGGCCATCCAGTCCAACCCCCTGCCATGCAGGAACACCCTCAAAGCACTCCCGACAGATGGCCATCCAACCTCTGCTTAAAAACCTCCAAGGAAGGAGACTCCACTACACTCCATGGAGGCAGCGTCTTCCACTGCCGGACAGCCCTGACTGTCAGGAGGTTCTTCCCGAGGTTCGGGTGGAATCTCCTTTCCTGCAGCTTGAATCCATTGTTCCTTGTCCTGGTCTCTGGAGCAGAAGAAAACAAGCCCTCTCCTTCCTCTATGTGGCATCCCTTCAAATATTTAAACATGGCTATCATGTCCCCTCTTAACCTTCTCTTCTGCAGACTAAACATACCCAGATCTCAAAGTCTATCCTCATAGAGCTTCATGGCTTCCAGGCCTCTCACCATTTTGGTCGCCCTCCTCTGGACTTGTTCCAGCTTGACCATGACCTTCTTGAATTGGGGTGCCCAGAACTGGACACAGTATTCAAGATGGGGTCTAACCAAAGCAGAGTAGAGTGGTACCAGTACCTCCCTCGATCTAGACACCATACTCCTATTGATGCAGCCGAGAATTGCATTGGCTTTCTTGGCTGCCGCATCACACTGCTGACTCATGTTCAGCTTGTGGTCTATGAAGACTCCTAGATCCCTTTCACACATACTGCCACCCAGCCACGTGTCCCCTATCCTATATTTGTGGATTCCATTTTTTCTACCTAAGTGTAGGACCTTACACTTCTCTCTGTTGAATTTCATTTTATTCGCCTTGGCCTAGCTCTCCAATCTATCCAGGTCATTTTGAATTTTGAATTGAATTTTGAATTGAAGTACAAATATAGCCTAGAGCATCTGGTACCCATTCGTGGTCTCCCATCAAAGTACAAACCATGGCTGACTTTGCTTAGCTTCTGAGATCAGACAGAGTCTGATGCCCTTAGGGAATTTAGATTCCACTGCCGTCTATACAGTGCTCTAGTACTATAGCACTATAACTCTTTTTTAAAAAAATTAAAGAGAGAGAGGGGAAAAAAAGAAGAGCAGGATACTCTGATATATCTTGGATTTTTTTTAAAAGCACTTGAAGGTGCATGTAAAATGTTGCAGCTGATGCCATGAATTGCCAGAGAATAGCACAAGAGAATGGAACAGTTGCTTGGATATTTTTTTCTTTGGCCATTTCTGCACTACACTGATATAGTGTTATTATTCCACTTTCAACATCTTGTAGAATTCTGAGGTTTGTAGTTTCCTAAGTCGAAAGAGCTCTCTGGCTGAGGATTCTAAATGCTGCTCCCTAAACTGCAAAACCCAGGATTCCACAGGATGTTGAAAGTGGAATAATAGAACTATAACAGTGTAGTGCAGACATGGCCTTTAAAAAAAACCCCTCAAACTGATAGGACCAAATGCCATAATGTCAAAATACATTTGCCCCATTGCAGATGGGGCATAGCTTACTAGTTGCATCCTGATTCTGTATGTAATGAGACTATCTCTTCTTTGGATTTATTTTCCTTTTTTCTGTTTCCAGCCTGCCTGCAGTCTACCAGTGAATACTGAATCAAGAAGCATTTGATGACTCTGCTCCTCTCTTTTGGAAACAAAAGAATGTCTGGATCAGTTCAAAGATCCAGTCCAACCTTGTCTCTTCCTCCATCAAAATGTTCGTGTCTCCCAGATCAGAGCTTAGAAAAACACTTCTTCTTTGAACTGCAAATGGACTCTTTTTTGTTGGAAATTTCTGGTAGTTGTAGCCCCCAAAGTAATTCTTAAAACCTTTGATAATGTGATTCACTTCTAAGACTGGTGGTGGATGGTTGAAAATTCAGCTGCCGAAGCAACAGAAAGAACAGGCATTGAGAGACCAGTGAAAAAACAACAAACATGTCTTATAGTGAAGAAATATTTTATTGTGCTAAATGCATTTTAGAATGTTAACATTATTTTCTCTGTGGCTTTTGAAACAAAAACCAGATGGAAAAAAAAAAACACCCAAATGAATGTATGTATATATTAAATGGCAATTTTAAATAAACATGCAGAGGTACATAAAAATAGCATCAAATCAGTTTTTTACAGTATCGGAAAATATGATCCTCTGAAAACTAAGCTGGATCCTTCCTTTCTTCCTTACTTCCTTTAGGAGAGCTCATTTAAAGCTTCAGTCAAAACCAGGAGTGAATTCACTGTACCCTTGACTTGGCAGCCACCAGCTGTCTCCCTCCCTCCCTCCCTCCCTCCCTCCCTCCCTCCCTCCCTCCCTCCTCCCTCCCTCCCTTCCTTCCTCTTCCTTCCTTCCTTCCTTCCTTCCTTCCTTCCACCAGGCAATTAGCATAGATTTTGCTAAAAGTATTAGAGAATCTCTGGAAATGGTAATTTAATATAAGTGCCAATGCACATGTAACCAAAACAGTTCAACTGAATTCCACATATAAGAGGAAAGTATCTCCAGGCTCACAGGAGTTCCATGCTTTGCAGAAGAAAGGCGATCTGATATAAGAAAATACTAAGGCTGATCTCTTACCCCCCTTCAAAAGAAAGAAAGAATGCTTAGCTCAGTGGTTGGAATCATGCGGTCACTAGAGGTGGCTGGGCTACCACTCCTTGGCCACCATAGTTGGTGGTGTAGAATGCTAAAAAGTTGTGCTTCAGCCCCATCTGGAGGGCTGCATTGTTCCAATTAGAATAGGCCCATTGCACCAACTGTGGAATGATAAGTCAACACATAGGCAAGACCCCATTGATTCAATGTGCCTGCTTCAACTGGGACTGAGGCCATTTCCACCCTACACTGTTATAGTGCTACTATTCCACTTTCAACATCCTGTGGAATTCTGGGGCTTGTAGTTTTCTCAGCTCTCTAGCTGAGAATTCTAAATGCCTTTCCCTAAATTGCAAACCCCAGGATTCTGTAGGATGTTGAAAGTGGAATCATAGCACTATAATGGTGTAGGGCGGAAATGGCCTAAGAGTAGATTCAGGCCAGAGGTGGCCTTTTAGCTATAGAATGTAGTGATAAAATTATTTTGGGAGGCAAGGGAGAGAAAAGTGGGTTGGGATAGAATGGAATGGTGTATCCTGGAAGAGGGTACAGCTTTCTAGTTGGTGAGGTCCAGCCTGCAACTTTCTGTTGTTGGCCTTACTTCAAGTATTCCTAAGTAAAACATGGTCTTTAGGCAGTTGAACACCCTGAGCTATGTGAATGGCTGACCTTGGTCAACAGAATTTGGGCTAGACAGTGGGGTCACCTTCTTCTTATTCCCTTAATCTCCCACACTCCCCCCCCTTTACATCATATTTGTTTCCTGCTGCTACCTGGCAAAAGGTGTGGGAATGATCCCATATTGATTCCCCCCAAGGTCTTCATCTCCCCCTACTGGAGTAGTTACCCTAGTTTTTCATGTTTGGAGGGCTCTGTATCCCCACATTGAGAGATGTTTATGAGGGGTGTAGTGAGGGGCTTGTAATCTGTCCCCTGGAAAACCTGTGGTCCCACTTCGGCTTCACTTTGTTTACTGGGGGAAAGGCAGCCGGGGTCCCTTCTGAGAATAAGCACATCGCCGTTGTGTCCTTCATGGCCTTCACTTCTTGTCTCCAGGCTCTCCTTACACCTCTTCCCGACAAGATAAAAGGCTTCAATGAGACTGAGAAGGACGCAAATGCAGGCCGTCACAATCATGAAAAGGGTAAACATGTTCTTCTCTGTTGGCCGAGAGATATAGCAGTCGACCACGTTGGGACAAGGTGGGAGGAAACATTTCACCAGAGTGGGAAGCTTGTAGTTTGGGTACACTCGGTAGAAGATATAGAGGAAGATGATGTCCACAAAGGCTTTGAAGACGAGACTGAACAGATAAGTCCACCACAAGCCCCCGCGCTTCTTGCCTGGAGGATAGCGGGGCCGAGAGTCCCGTCCAACTTTCTCTAAATATTTCTTCAGTTTAGCTTCCCGGTAGGCCACATGCATGACCACCAGCAAGGAAGGACAAGTGACGAGGATGAGTTGCAGGGCCCAAAGACGGATGTGGGAGATGGGGAAGTAAAAGTCGTAGCAAACGTTGGGGCAGCCCGGCTGCTCCGTGTTGCAGTCAAAGTCCTTGGAGTCATCTCCCCAAACCTTCTCAGCTGCCACTAAGTAGACTAGGAGACGGAAAATGAAGACAACGGAGAGCCAGATACGCCCAAAGGCAGTTGAGTATTTGTTCACCCCACCCAGGAGATCTTCAAAGCCTGACCAATTCATGGTTTCTGGTTTCCTTTATTAAAAATACCTGAAAAGAGACAGAGCATGAAGTTAGTGACTAGGGGATGGTGGGAGCTGTAGGTTGGCACATTGGGAAGATGTCAAGTTACAGAGAGCTAAAAGTGTATTTACACACTGGAGTTGTAGTAATTTGCTGCACTCTGAGATCGTTCCTTGTAGATGTGTAATGCCTGTAGCTGATTTGGGGAATGTGAGAGACAGTAATGTACATTACAAAGTAATTATTATTTGGAAGTAGAAGGTGAGCAACAACCAGTCCCATGCACACAGGCTCTAGGGGAGAAATAAAGCAGGCTAATCTTCTTTGTAAAAAAATATAAAGTAAATCTACTTACAAATGCTCAAGATTTCATAACATTTTATGGTAAGAAGCCCTATAACATGTGCTCTTCAAACACAGTGGAGAAAGTGAGAACTAGAGACTTAAAAAATGGAAGACAAACAAATTCAGAGTTAACTGCAGACGAAGTGATGCAGGGAGAGAGTGTGGCCAAAGCCAACAAATGACTAAACTCTTAGAGAGTCAGACAAACTAGTACTTGCTGAGTACAGAGATGCTGATGTTGATATTTCTAATAAGTTCCACACCTCTTCCCCCTATAGCTGCCAAACCCCAGTGTGTGTGCGTGTCTGTGTGCACATTGCAGCTGTGGCTGTTAAATGGGCATAGAGAAGAGGATGGAGGGAGGTGATTGCCTGAGCAACAGGGACTTCCTTCCATCCCTGCTAGAACTCTGTAGACAAAGAGGGAAGAAGAATGTTCCCCTTTCTGTCTTGTGAACAGCTTCAAGGACAGAAGATGGTCTCCATTCCCTTTGCAGCCTCTGAGGTTGCTTGGCCACATGCGTACCACTTTTCATCTGTGAAATGGTGGAGAACATGGAGGAGATGGGACTAGTAACAGAAGTTTCCACTTCTGAGAACTTCTTGTCCAAAGATCCCACAAAACTATAACCAACACTATCTCAGTTTCTTTCCTTTTCCCTCTCTCACACCTCCTCAATTGGCTGTTATAAGAGAATTAACATGTTTTAAATCTGTACATAACCTAAGCATTTAGTTGGAGGGGGAATGTGGTCACAGTGGAAGCAATGCTGGGAACTGAAGCTTCCAGAATCCTCCAGCCATCATGAGAACTGTAGTCCCCAAAAGAGACTCTTCTAATCCCTCAATATAAATAGCATTAATAACTTCCTAGGAACCAATAAGTAGTGGTTTCAGTCTTGAACTCTGGAGACCAGACCAAGCTTCAAATTCCTGCTCAGCTATGGTAACCCCGTGGAGGACCTTGGGGAAGTCACACTCTCTCAACCTCATAGGAGAGCAAAGGCAATCCTGCTCTGAATAAATCTTGCCAAGAAAACCCTGTGATAGATTCACCTTAGGGCTGCCATAGTTTGGAAACAACTTAAGGCAAATACTAATACTAATACTAAATAAAAATAGTTTCCTCTGGTAAGTGTTGGATTCTGGAGGGAAGGCTGTTCCCTGTAGTATTCTGGGGTAGCACTTTTGCAGCTGCTCTTTGAACTTTCTTGCTCATGAGTGAACCGAAATACTGCAGCAAGTAGAGAAGAAAGTGAGGCATCTATAATTGCTGAAGAGGAATGGGGTTCAACAGAAGAAGGACAGGAGTCTTTGAAATGTGCAGTGGAAAAGTGGGGAGAAGGGACAAGCAAGAAATCTATGTAGGGTTTAGAAGAATATTAGAGAGGTCTTTGATACTCCCCGCTCCCCTTAAGAAGATCTCCTAGAAAGCCAAAGAGACTAAGAAATTTGAACAGAAATAGGGTTTGATAAAACACTGAAAGACTTGCGGGAAGTGCAACGCAAAGGTGATTCATCTTTAATCCTTATAACCAGCCAAGGTTTACTAATTCATCACAGACCAAGCACTCAGGAAGAACATCACATAAGAATTTCCATGCAGCTTTAGATGGAATGTTTGTCTAATCCCAAATTTTGTTTCCAGCTGCAACCAGTGTGTGGAAGAAGGGAATGTAAATTTTCACTTCTTTCATCCTCATGCAGTAAACGAGACAACTTAAAAACTTGTCTCTGTGAATTCAGAAGGCAGCTCTCGGGGAGAGGAGAGTTTGGAATTTTGCAAAAAGTGTGCTTTCGTTTCTGCAAAATTTGCAGTATTGGGAAATGTAATAATTGCTGCCTTGCAGGAAAAAGTACCAGGTTTGGTGGAGTTGCTTGTGCTATTGTGATCCATCAGCCTGTCTTGTGCTTGCTGTGTGTGCGTGCACACTTTGCTTTGCAAATAGAGGAAAGGCATTAGTTCTGTACAGTGAAAAGGTGTGGGTTTAACTAGAGAGGTGGGCAAAATGAGGGCATTGCCCCTCCCAATAAGAATTGTGTCACCAAATTTCTAGCAGTGCAATCACCTAATAACTTGACTTGAGCTCTTATGCATCAAAAGAAAAGAGGCAGGGAAAGTGATCCAGGAAATGTGAGCGCAACAAATAGAGCCGTAGGTGTGAAAGATTTTCAGTGGCTCACTCTCTGCAATTTCAGGAAGGGCAATTTCATGGCGGAAAATCTTAGTGAGGGGACGATGATCTCATGTTTGCCCATCTGTAAATTGTCCATCTGTAAATGCCTTTATTCCTCCCCCTCCATTGGCCATTTCCACACTACATTGCTATAGTGCTATTATTCCACTTTCAACATTCTGTGGAATCCTGGGATTTGCAGTTTAGTGAGGGGGCTTTGAGAATTCTCAGCCACAGAACTCTTTGGTCTCAGTGAACTACAACCCTAGAATCCCACAGGAGGTTGAAAGTGGAATAATAGCACTAGAACAGCATAGTGTGGAAATGGCCATTGTTCAAAATGCTATTTGTACAAATGGCAGAAAAAATGTGATGGAAAGGGAAGTTTGGTTTAACTTACCCCATTTTGAAGTAAGTGGCTGTCTAAAGAGGAATATCTGTTGGCCCAGTAAATGGCTTGTGTGACTGTGCCAGTTATTAAATATGAAAGTAGACTTGGAAATCCGGATGGAAACTCATAACATTGAGAAGTATGCCACTTTAAAGCCCAGATTGCTCTACTCGCGTTCCACTTTGTAAAGGTCAGTTGTAAAGTTAACCTAAACTATTTTCACAATAAAATGTTGCATGAAGTACTGTGTATCTTGGAAGCGGGCACTTGACAGCTCTAACAGGTTTTCAGATGTTGCTGATAAATTGACACAATCCAGAGCTTAGTTTCTTGGTTAGCACAGTCAAATATCTTGACTTCTGTCATGTGTTCTAATTGCAGCCTGAGTATTTTATAATAGCAAAACAAGGCATTCTTATATTTACTATGTAAAACTGCATTTAAAATCTATAATGAAATGAAAATATATTATATTATATTATATTAATTAAAGTTTGATTGATTGTAGAAAAACAAATAAAGAGGAATATCCATCTTTCAAGATCTTGTGAAGAAATGGGAGAATCTGCAACCTGTTGTCAAGGTGTGCTAAAATAATTAGGCCAGTTTAGAACCTCAGCCAGTGATGGCTTTGGCTCATGAATCCCCTCTGAGTTTTAGTATGCATTTTGTCAAAATCCCCAGGGTGCTGAATCCCATCCCCTAAATAGGATCAGTGCACTTTGGGATCAGCCACTTTTGGTCTCAGCAATGGTGAGCAGAATGCCAAGATATGGCAGCCTTCTCTCTTGTTGTGTTAACTGTTCTTTGTGGGACGGAGAACATTGTTTCTGCATGGCAAGGGGTTGGACTCGATGGCCATTGTGGTCTCTTCCAATTCTATGTTTCTATGATTCTGTGATTCTATGATCGCTACAGGGCCAGCACCAGATGATACCATGAGAATGGAGTAACACCAACATGACTACCTGTCCCTTCTTTCTCCTCCCTTCCACGAGAGCCCATATGACTTCATGTAGGATGACCACCCCTTATTCTCTTAGGACTGGACAGAATCCCTAGTGCCTTCACACTGGCAAAGGTGGTATATTGGGATGCCCAGAGGGCAGGTTTCCAGGGCAGTAGACCAGGAGCCCTGGAATTCTGACTCCTGGACAGAAAAGGCTTCATGGGAGTGACATTATGAGTTACTGCTCTGGGTAACCACCAACCTTAATGACACGACAGAAGCAGATAATAGAGTAAGATTTCAACATAAATGTCTGCAGTGCCACTTAGCAGAAGGAGCAGGAAGGGCCACATCACACCAGGGCTGGCTTATCCCATTCTGAAGTCAATCACGTAACACATGAGGCCTCTGATGAAGAGTACCCACCCTTAAGAATGTTAAGCACAGAACATAAAATTATCCATCTGCACTACTGGCCAAATGGTGGAGCCCATTCTGTGCCTTCAGAAACTCCCAGGCTAAGCCTCTTGCATGGTAATCTCTTAATGATGTGATGCTCTTGCCTTAGAACTTCACCATACATCAAATACTCTTAGGTCTTGCTGTGAAAAACATCCTGGTTTGAGCAAGCTTCTTAGTTCAATCTGACATCTATTTCCTGACCCTCATAAATTATGCGTGTTGATTTGTGTACAGTGTATTTGTACAATGTTTGGGTTTTATGTTTTATGGATGCATACTGCTTAGAGATGTTTGGATCTATAAATATTTGCAAATATTAATAAATAAAATCCTCAGGTAGAACTGGGAAAGATTGTATCTGAAACCCTTTGAGCTATCATCAATGGGGAAAAAGGAAATCTAAAACAGACCAATTCTCTGAATTGGTATAAAGCAACTTCTTTAGTCACTATGTTTTACTGTAGCTCAGTGGTACAATCCTTCAGCTGATATTCTCTTAGCTAGTCCAAACTGCCCTAGATCCAGTGAATGCATTGCTCAATGGTGAATCAACATTAGGAAAGAATATTGAATATAGGAACACTGGAATATTTAAAAATATCCCCCAAACGATCCAAAAACGCGTTTTTGAGTGTTGAGAAACCCTGCTGAGAAGAATCCAGGACTGACAAGAAACTTCACGATTTCTTCCGGTCAATATTCATTCTTGGATGTATTGTGCAGAAAATAGTAATTTTTGTGTAAGGCGTAGCATTTTCTGTGCAGAAAATATTTGGAATAGAAATATTCTTGCTTATGGGGAAAACAAGCTGTTTCCTGTGTAGAAAAAGGTGCACATGGGAACTTATTCTTCACAAAATTTTCCCTGGGTAATTTATGTAGAAAACAGCATTTTCTGTGCAGGAAACAGCCTTTTCTGCACAGAAAAAAAATTCTATTTCTTGTGCAAAACAACTAGGTTGGAGTTTTGCACAAAATAAATCCAGAACTGTGAAGAGTCTGCAGTTTTTGAAGACTTTCTCACACGGAAAAGAAAACAGCTAAAATTATTTGTTGCTTCTTTCGAGAAGAAGCTTAAATAAAGAGTTCCATTATATAAGCACATAGGTAAATCCAATTAATTCAATGGCTCTACTCCAGTTAGGACTAAGAATAGGAATTAGGCTGTACTTTACATGCCAGAGGTTTCCAAGTCCAATCCTTGGCATCTCTAGGTGGGTCTAGAGAAAACCTCTCTTTAAAACCTTTGACATCTGTATTCAGGTGGACCATTTGTGGTCCTCCAGCTGTTGTTGAACTACAATTCTCCTCATGTTTAATCATCAACCATACTAGCTAGAGCTAATAGGAGTTTCAGTCCAACGACAGCTGGAGGACAACACCATTGCCCAACTGTGGTGCAGACAACACTCATCTAAATTCAGAGTCAGGAAGTTTCACATTTGAGGACTCTGAGAGGCCATTTCTGCATTAGCCTGTTATAGTGCTATTATTCCACTCTCAACATCCTATGGATTCCTGGGGTTCACAGTTTAGGGAGGGGCCTCAAAGACCATCCTCAAGGGCCCCTGCCTAAACTGCAAACCCCAGGATTCCATAGGATGTTGAGAGTGGAATAATAGCACTATAACAGTCTACTGCAGAAATGGCCAGAATCTCCTAGAGGTTCTGCTAGAAATGAAAGTCCCAAATGAGAGTGAGTTTGCTAGCTGTGGCAAAAGCTAACCACGGTCTGACTCAGTATGAGGCAGCTTCCCTCTGCCTAGTTTTTGCCAACCTATGAATAACACAGGGTAGGGCAATCTCATAAATCTTCCAAATGAGACACAAGAGACATGGTGGAACCACAGAAAGAGCCAGGAGGATTCTGGTGGAGAGGACAACAAGGAAAAACACACACATAAAAAACACACTGCTCTATTGTTTGGAATTCCCACTGGCTCTCAATCTATCATCACCTACCTCATCATCACCATTATTTAACTTTTATAAAGAACTGGCATTCATTTATGAATCTAAATTTATTCATCCATTTCCCAGGCACCACCATTATTCCCCTCTGCTTGTTTTTCAATCATTAGCCTCTGACAGGGCTCCGCTCTTCCCTGTTTTGTGTAAGCACTTTCAGGTTGCCATGCTCCCAGCTCTTTTATCTTCTCTAATTTACTTTCTGCCATTTTTATCTGTGCTTATGACACTTGATTGCCTCTTCTTCACATGATGGATCATTGCTTGTCCCTCTCTGAACCTTCCAGATATTTCTTCATTCCCTTCCATTCTCCTCCTCTCCAACTGTAGTAGCACATAAGCCTTAGCACTCCATGGCTATTTCTGCCCTACACTGTTATAGGGCTATTATTCCACTTTCACCCTCCTGTGAAATTCTGGGGTTTGTAGTTTCCTGAATTCCAAAGACTCTTCCCTAAACTGCAAACACCAGGATTCCATAGGAGGTTGAAAGTGGAATAATAGCACTATGACAGTGTAGGGCAGAAATGGCTATTGGTTGTGCTGGTTTGATTGCAAAATTGGAGTGAGGATCATGAAATATTAGCCAGTGGGGAGCTCTTTTTTTCCTCAACAGACTCCATTTCCATATTACCTTTTCTCAACTTTTCAAATTTGTTCATGTAAACTAGGGATGCAATTCCTCCACTATTTCATCTTTACAAGAAAGGATGAACAATTTTTGCAGGTTTTTTAAACCTGTGTGGAAAAATAAACATCTTTGTGCAGTATTCTCCCAAAAATGTTCTGGGGAATTATTCTGTGCAGAAATGCATATGGCTTTTCTGAGCCAAAACAATTTCAAGTTTTTTTTTTTAAAAAAATATCATGTTTTCCATGCAGGAATTCTTTAATCTAAAGAATAGCAAGGATGCAAGGCATGTTCACAATTTTTTCTCATCCTTAAGGAGAGGAGTGTCTCCATATATGGAGACATGTTGTTGAAAAAAAATCAGCTGCGGATAATATATGTATGTGTGCATATATATTATATGTATATACTATAGCCCCTATACCACAGTGAAAAGGACAATGTTGGCCATTTCCGCACTACAGTGTTAAACTGCTGCTATTCCACTTTCAACGCCCTGTGGAATTCTGGGGTTTGTAGTTTACTGAGACCAAAGAGCTCTTTGGCTGAGAATTCAAAGTGCCCTTCCCTAAACTACAAACCCCAGAATTCCATAGGAAGTTGATAGTGGAATAGCAGCACTTTAACACTGTAGTGCGGAAATGGTCGTTGATTGCAGAAAACATTTGCTGATGCTGTCTATTTAGTGTCTATTTGATACTGTCTGTTTAGTTAAAATTAAATAGTGGTCTGACTTCCTTTGACCACCTTAATAGCCAGCAGCCACATAAGACGAAAGAGCCCTGTTCAGCTGCCAATCAGAGTGTGATGGAGATGAAGTTTTCAGCCTCTTTGCACCAATGAGTGAGGCTGTTACAATGAATTGCCACAGAAGTCCAGCTTCTGATCGTCACAGCCTCATTTGCTCATGGTAGAGAGCTGGGGAAGTCATCCTGCAGCCCCACTGGTGACTGAAGAGGCTTCCTTTATCCAATGTGGCTGCTGTTTGTTAAGGTGGGCTAGGGTATTTACATAGGCCATTTCCACGCTTCACTATTATAGTGCTATTATTCCACTTTCAACATCCTGTGGAATTCTGGGGTTTGTAGTTTACTGAGGCCAAAGAGCTCTCTGGCTGAGAATCCTAAACACCCTCCCTAAACTGCAAACCCCAGGATTTCACAGGATGTTGGAAGTGGACTAATAGCACTACAACACTGTAGTGTGGAAATGGCCATAGTCTTACAGTAAGACTAGGTAGTCTTACAGAGTACAGAGCATTTACAGATCTGTAACTCCAGACTTTGAATCTGTAACTGTAATATAGAATGTCATCTACATTATTTGCCCAGTTATGGATAATTTAAGCATGCCAATAGATGCATTTATATTAAAAAATAGTATTCCAAGGACTGTCAGATGCTGCCGAATTATGTTTCCCATCAGTTATCATTATTGGTTTTGCTGTCTTGGATGACAGGAGCTGAAGTCCAGTAGCACCTGGAGGAACCCCAGGTTCCACATCCTTGGCTTAAAGAAATTCCGACATAGCCTAAGTTCAATTGCTATTTTTCTTGCCTATGGATCTTAGACTTATATTTTCATATTCCCCAACTGTCCTAATTTGGCAGAGACAATCCCAGTTATTCCTCTGCCTTCCCACTTTGTCAATTGCTTTTAAAATGTCCCAGTTTCACTCTTCTCCTGCTGCTTTCCCCCCTTGCTTACTTCAATTGCTGCAGAGTTCAAAGTGCAAAAGTAGTCTTCACTCAGTGAGCTCAACAGAGGGAATGGAGAGGAGAGAGAGGGCAGAATCTTGCCTTTCCCAGTAGACTGAGGCAAAAGCAAAGTACAGCAGCCTCTCCTAACTTTAATCACTTTTGCCATCCTGATGCTGCTTGGCCACACGATTCCCACTTTTCAGTTGAAATGTTGGAGGCTATGTATTCCCTTCCATTACAATTAGCTTCATGTCCCACAGATGAGCAATTGGACAGCCTTAAACAAACAGCTAAAAAAACAAGTTGGTGGGAAGGATGAATCACCATCTGTATCAGTAGCCCCTCCTAAGGTTAGTTGGAGGTCTAATATTCCCATAGCAGGTGAATCAAAATGAGTCAAAGTACTCTTCAGCTAAGTACATGTCTATTTTAATCTCCCGATCCCTCACTAAGCCATATGTAGGAGAAAAAAGCCAGCAGTAAGCAGTGAACCTTGAACTGGAACAGATGAGTTCAAGAAACAGCCAGCTGAAAAAAGGTAGCACAAAGGAGGTGATATTAAAAAAGTGTGTTGAGGTCATATCCTGGCATGGGGCAAAGGAATGCTGTAGGACGTGGATGCAGTGTTCCAAACAAATTGGATGCTCCTACATTTTGCAATAACATTCAATTAAATGTTGCCTGGTTGAGAAGGGAAGAGGAGGAAGGTGCGGCTGGCTAATCCAGAGTCACTCCCAGATCAACAGGTGTAAACAAGGAGGAATTAGAAAACAACATGCTGAAGTGTGCAGAAGTGGGACAACGTATCTTTGGGGTGGTTGTATCAAAGTTCTGGTTGGACAGGCTGGGTGTATATGCTTTTTCAGCAGATGAGGTTGCATTCACCTTTAACCTTTTTTTGGATTCCACCTTCCAAAAGCGCCTAGCCAAATGGCTAGAGGATTTTGGGAGCTGCAGTCAACAAAAGGTAATGTTTTCAAACTTTGATATTTGCTATATTTTCATAAAAGCATTCAAAATGCCTTGATGCAAGGGTCAGGCAAAAGTCTCGTAAACTGGGTGTTAAGTCAGAAGCCATTCTCATTTTTGTCCAATGGAATACTAAACCTGGACTTAGATGTACTGCTTATTTACACAATGAATGTGAGAACTTTTTCCTTGCAATCTTTTAAATTAAGCAGATCGTTGCACCTGCCGTCCCCCAACCTTGTGCACATCAGATGTGCCTGACTACAACACCCATCCTCCTGGGTATGTCAGCGTATGTGTTCCTTAAAACTCCAAGTCAGGATTCATTGAGTTCCTCGAACAGCTTGTTATTTCTGGTTATTCCACCAGTGGATGAAACTACACTGTACTCTTGACCTAGTTAATATGATGACACAATGTTAAGGCTCTTACTGGTTCAGCTCAAGGCACTAAATGAGGGCACAGAAGGAGGGTTACTAGATTGTAGCCATGTGGCCCAGGATGTTGACTCAACTGTTATCGGCTGGGAGCCTTCTGGTATCCCCCAAGCTGCAAATAAACAGAGTTGCCAACTGGATTTGAGATGGGTTTTCTGTAAATGTAAACCTTAAAAGATCTCATAGTAGGATGAAGTACCATAAAGCTCTATTGAGTGGGTGGAGGTACCTGTTGTCCCTTACCGAATCCCAACTTTCAGCCACAGCTGTCACCTCCCAACCTGTTTATTACCTCTTTGGTGGAGAGCTGGAAGAGGTTGTGTGGAAGAGCATCCAGCAATCTTCTCGTTGCCAGCTCCACCATGTCCCCTTGCCCCCAACTAGTGTTGGGAGAGGATGACTACAGCTGAAAGTTCAAAGTCTGGAATATGAGGGAGAACAAGTGCCTTCATCACACTTGATGGAGCTTTACCATACCTCCTCCTGCTTTGTGGTCTGTTAAGATTTAAAGTTAGGTAAGACCCAACCCAGGTCCAAACTACCCTCTATGACATAAAAGCGTCTGACAAACAATGACCTAAATCCTGTCATTAATCCTGGCTAGGGTAGAGTTACAGAATCAGTTCAGTTTGGCTGTGTGTTGATTCATCACTTTGGAGTTGATTTAATGGTTTGCACTAGTGAAAGGGGATCAGGGTTCAATTCCCTACTCTGTCACGGAAACCCACTGGGTGATCTTGGGTGTGTCACACACACACACACAGCTCCAGAAAACCCCATGATAGGGTCACCTTAGGGTCACCATGAGTCAAAAATGAGTTGAAGGTGCACAATAACCACAACAACAAACTCTAGTCAGGACTCACCAATAGGATTCCAGACCATGTCTCACAGATCAGTGTTAATCCCAGTTTGAGCAGACAGCTTACTCAATGGAACTTACATCTATGTTGATTCACCAAGTTCTCATCCTTTAAGTGGTTCTGCTGTATTGGGAGGAGCAACTGGGTGGAGACATGGGCCCTTTCCGCACCCTACTGTATCTTGGCAGTGTCTTGTGGGAATCTTGGCAGCGGCTCTTCCGGGAGGGAAGTGCAACAGTAGCGCTCCCCTCCTTACCTGCTGCCTTCATGATCCAGGAAGTGAGATGGTCTTGCCTCTTCCTACCACAGCACAACCAGGTACTTTCACAGGCTGCTTTGGTGCAGGAAGCACAGTCATTGTGCTTCCAGACCCTCTGCACACCAAATAAGTGAGGTATGGTGGCATGATCGTGGATCACTGATGGGGAAAACCCATTAATGATTTATTCTGTGATTGTGCCGCCTGGGGATGGGAGAAAGATGGGACCACCACAACATCATACATAACTGTCATCACTGTCCCATCTTTCTCCTGTCCCCATTTGGGACAACAATGTCTTGTGAAAAGGGTCCTGGTTGACTGCATAGAAAAATACATATTGTGCTTCTGTAGACTGTGGAAAGCCCAGAATTCTCCCTCAGTGACAAATTACTGCTGCAGCTCTGGCTCTGTATGATTTATATATGAACCCTGAGCCAAATCTAGGAAGATTGTGGGAAACTAGGGTTCCATGGGATTCTAGGAACCGGTGATCCATGGGAAGAGTTGAATCTAGTTATAACTAGGAGAGACACAGAATGAAAATGCTGGAAGTTAGATCTCCTGGTTAAGGTGACTGAGATGAGTATATGTCAGTTGACATAGAATCATAGAATCTTAGAGCTGGAAGTGATGACAAGGGCCATTGAGTCCAATGCCCTGCCATGCAGGAATCTACAACTAAAACAGTATTATAATTATTTATAATTATTCTTTATAAACTTATAATTTCCATTTTGATGGCCAAATGTATTGATCTATGCTAGAAAAAAAAAACACCTTGGGGTCACTGGTGAGGAGGGTTCATCTGATTTCCTCTTTTCTCTTTGTTTTGCTGTTCACATGTATTCAGAAAGGCATCTTGAGGCAGCTACAGTTTTCCTTGCCTGTTGTAGTCAGGCCCACAAAGTTACGATAGAATCAGGTACAGCAAAATCCCACTTTTTTGCAATTTGAGCTTTATTGCATTGTTGCTGCTGATATACTGCAGCCAAGGGGCACTGAATATCTAGGTTTCTGTAGCTCTCCTTCACCAACCTCTTGATGCTGGTGCTACTAAAAACAGATCCAGGTAGACAGAGGATGAGGAGGAGTGGGGGCTTTGTGAGAGGCTTTGTCAATGGAGGTATGCCCGTACTTGTGAGGAGGCATAGCAAAACTAAGTGAGAAAAAGAAATTTCTAACATAAGATTTTGGGTCTTCAATCCACTTCATCAGATGCCAAAAAACTTGCGCTAGAATTTTCTTTCCCCAGTGAGTCTTAAAGGAACTACACAGTTCCCCCAGTTTAGAAAAAAAGGATTCCTGTATTATTAATTTTGTTTTAATGGAGAAACAGGTTAACAAGTATATGTTCCCGAATATAGGATGCTACCATTTAGCATTTCCTTAATTCCTCCAAGAGTTCTTTTCCCCCAGTCCCTATGTAATTTTACTGGTAAAGAGAAAGGGTTAATTTACTAGAATAAGCAAGGAATTTTATTGGCTTAACTTTCTTCCATAGGTGGCTCATGTTTTTGAGGCCATGCTGGCAGTACAGTGAGCCAGTTTTAGCAGGATGGTCAGTGACAAGTGCTGGAGGAAAAGAATTACGTGGCATAGGATTCTAAGCATCCCTCTTACATGTGGATAGTGGTTTCAAGGGTGTAACTTCAGGGAGAGGGAAATAAGGGCACCATTTGGCCCTCCCACCAAATTAGGATGCTTTGCTTTCTGCAAATGAAATTTTCCTTCAGTCTCAAATTTCTAGCATTGGGGTAGCTTAAGATTTCAGTAGAGCATTTTAGAAAAATGGTTAAGGCATCCAGAGGAAAGGGGCAGGGAAATGATTGTGAGGGTGCAAACAGAGGAAGTAGAAGAGTTCTAGGTATGCAGAACTTTCTACATCTCACTCTCTGCAATGCTAAAAATTGGGAGACTGAAGGATGATTTCATGGGGCATGGGTGGGCAGAGTTCTTATTTTGGAAAACCATGGCTTCATTTTGCCTTCTCTACAACTACATTTCTGGGTTTGGTTCAAAATGGCAGAAACTATGACGGAGGGGAAAATCTGGTTCCTTGGTTTCCTTTACCTTGTTTTGAACTTCGTTGTCTAAACAAGAGGAGCCACCCCTGAAGATCTCTTGGGGTAGTAGGAGAACCCTCAAAGTGCTGTCTCTATGCTCCAAGATGATTAGTCTGGACTAGAATTTCAGCCAAAGGTGCATGGGTACCATGGGATTACGAGCACAACAAATGCTAAAGTTCTAGGTGTGAGCAATTTTCAGCGTCTCCTTTTCTGTAGTGCTAGAGATTTGGGGATGAAGAAAAACTTAATTGGGGTGTCAGAATTCTTATTTGAGGGGGGCATTGCCCTCATTTTGCCCTCATCCATAGCATTACCTCTGAGCCTATACTGATCCTCTTTACTGATCCCCATCATGGTCTTAATCTATTTTGTTTAAAAATGGCCAGGTCAGCAGTGGTATTGCCACATGCTATGAGAAACTCAGACTTGGCCTGTGCAAAACTCTATGGTTTGCTTTCCTTATTCACAACTAGAACAGAAATATTGAAGCAGTTGTTGAATGGTGTGTCAAGACATAGGGAAATCCCACCAATTCAATGGGTCTACAGTAGTTGGGACTGACAATAGGATTTGTGTTCACACAGCCACTTGCCATGAATCAGGGTCTGGGTCTTAACTGCATAGATAGCCATCTCTAATGCAGTGTCCTCCTGGTACTATGCTGGCTCTTGGATAATGGGAACTATAATCTGATGCATCTGGTGGGCACCAGGTTAGGAAAAGCTGATGGCCCCCTGAACTGTGGTTGTAGCCTCTCCCACACTTTAAGAATTTGCCAACAGATTTTTTTTTAATCTTTCAGATTTTATCTCAGAAACAACATTGTCAAGGTCAACATAATTGGCCAGGGCCAAGTACTTGGAACAGACCTACTATAAGGTTCTAGAGAAAGGAAGGGGAACATAAACCTTTGGATGCTGTTGGACTGCAACCATGAGCATCCACAGTCAACTGTCCCATCTTTGAGTCCAGTTATCAGTACCCTAGATAAGCTACCATACTTGATTACATCTGTATAACTAACATCTCCTGGCCTGAACACACAAGCCCACCTTAAAATCCAGTTTCTGGATAGAGCGAAGGAGGTACATTCAGTTTTCAACTGGAATTCTTATCCACTCCCTCAAGTGACTGATGCTATGATACAGACTTCTGATGAGGGTCTTGCTTCTGATTGATGTAGTCTTGCTTGCTGGTGGGAATGAGGGCCCTTTTCGCATTGAGGCTTCTCTCGCGAGGGGGAGAGCTGCTCGTGCGAGAAGCCTCCTCCGGGAGGCTGCTGCTTCCCCCTCGTTCCTTCCGCAGGCGAAGGAATGAGGGGGAAGCGGCAGTCTCCCGGGGGAGGCTTCTTGCGCGAGCCGCCCTCCCCGCTCGAGCGAGGCAGCAGGCTGGCGCGTCCATCCTCCTCGCTCATGCGAGGCAGCAGGCTGGTGCATCTGTCGTGCTAGCGCCCCGCCCCTTCCTTCCGCAGGGGCGGAGGAAAGGAAGCGCGACCCGGCCGCCTCCCCGATGCTCCGCACAGCAGGTAAGCGCGCATGGGTGCCGGGAGCATTGCGCGAGCGCGGGTGATTTTCCCTTCGAAGCAAAAATCAAAAAAACCACGATCGTGCCGCTGCAGCCCCGTGAGCGTGGCAGAAGTGGGAGTGCGTCGTGCAGAGTGACGCTCCCACTCCCGCGAGGCTCACGGGGCTATTTCATGAGAGAAAGCCCGTGCGAAAAGGGCCGAGGTCTTCTTCCTTGCATCCCAACTGGAAGCTGAATGGACCTCTTTTGCCCAATCCAACAATTGGCTTTTAAGGTGGACTGAGGTAGCATACACATAGATTTACAGTAAGATTACCAAATCTCACTGAATGCTACTGAAAACAAGCCTTTACTTTTAAATGGGAGTTTGATTAGGTGGAACTTTAAGTAGAAGATGACTTCACACCATCCAGGGATGATTTTGGCTTCTGGATTTCTGTAGCCAGCCTATTTTCCAGATATCTGTATTGTTTTCCAAATGACACTTTAGCCCTTGGATGCCACCCTTAACAGAATGGCCAGCAACTAATTCTAGTTGCCAAAGCAGAAGTCCAATGGCAGATGGCAATTGTCTCTGCTGTAATTGTTCCTCCTAACAGAATAAACCAGGGGTGGAGATCTTGAGGTCCTCCAAATATTGTTGGATTGCAGCTCCCAGCATTCATCACCATTAACTAGTGTTGGCTAGGACTGATGGGATCTGTAGTCTAACCACATCTGGAGGGCTGCATGATTCTTATGTCTGGTTTAGGCCACCCTATCACAACTGCTTTTCTGTGCATTCCTGGAAGCTTTGTATGCACTGTACCTTCATTCAGAGATAAAGCAACAGGGCAGCTGCTCTCCTGGTAGGATTTCAAAAGCACAGACTCCCAAAGTGGAGGCTCAGAAGTTCCCCAGAAGCCCCTAGACCTCCCCATTCTTTTTTAAAAAAAACATTTCCTCAGATTATTTTTTCCCATTGAAACCCCAGGAATTCGGGTTTAAAAGAGCTGCAAATGCAACAGTTTACTTTCTCTACTTCCAGCACTCCTAAAGTCTTAAAAAAAAGTCTGAAAATCAGACAAAATGGCAGCCAGAAGTGACCTGATGTAATGATGTAGTAAATGGGGGGGGCTTTGTGTGTGTGTGTGTGTGTGTGTGTGTGTGTAGGACAGTCCTCCAGCCCCTCTGCCGTTGACTACTCTTCTTCTAGAATCTGCTGTTAATTACAAAAAATGATTGAACTTCATGTTAGGTGCTATGCATTATGTGATACTTCAATCGTCATGTGCCGCCATTTTTATGCAAGTGTGCTGATCAGGTGGAGAGAGTTCAGTCCTGAAGAGAACCATCCCAAAGAAATTCACACTTAAGGCCTCTAAAAAAGGCATCTCCCCTGAGTTAAGTGATGGTGGCTTTGGAGCAATATTGGTTCTACAAGGGCAAATCCTAGGAAACTAGGAATTTCCAAAGTAAATAGGAAAAGTTGGGGCATATAGGGCATGGATGGGCTAACTGTGGCTCACAAGCTCATTTGTATCACCCTTGGACTTTTTAGGATCCTTTGATGCCACTGAAAAACAGTTGTCAGCAGAAAGGGTCATTTTTGTAGCTCCTATAAGCTTCCAGCAGATTTTTCAGTAAAATAAGGAATAGAGCGTTCCAGTTAGCCTCCAACCAGACATGGATATGTGGCCGCCTCTGGTGTTATTGGTATTGCTGTTGTATTATTGGGCTGATGCAGCCCATGGTGGATTCCTAAAGTAACAAGTGGTTGCTAGAAGTACTAACATTTCTCACCTCTGCTGCAGAGTGATCGTGACAATAGAGATTTGGATGCACAGTTTTTGCTAGGATCTACTTCACTTGGATATATGTCAAGTACATACAACAATTGTCCAAACTTTATTCTCTCTCTGTCTCTGTCTCTTTCTCCCCCTCTCCCTCTCCTTCTCTTCTCTCTCTGTCTGGATTGTGAATTTTTATTTATTTTCTTCTTGTATACAAGAACAACAACAACAACAACAAAACAAACTTCTCCCTACTGAGCTTTTGACCATTTTTCAATTGTGTTTTACAATCCAGGACCCCCTTTTTGGGTGAAAGTTCAGAATTTTGTGGAAAAATTCACTCCCCCTCCCACAAAGTGCAAGGTTTGGGGTGCCAAATATTAGGGCTGGAATCCCCTGGTTTCATCCCAACTAGAGTAGACCCATGGAATCAGTTGCAGGATGGTGAGCTGACATGCAGGTCCAGGCAATTGATTCAATGTAACTTGGACTAATATTAGGATTTAGGTTCATGTTTTGGGCAAAAATAAGAGGCTTTGCCAAAGACAGGTGGTTTTTTTCCCCTGTTGGTAGTAGGGGAAAAAAGTGCCAGCTTATGTACTCAAACACAGAAATGAAAAATCTTGTGATGGTTGACAGTTTTTCTCACTATGGTGTCTTGATGTGTCATGACACTGTTTCTTACTGAAGCTGAGAAAACTTAGGGATTTTCTTCACATACTTTCCCTTTCTCTCCTTCACTCTCTCTGTTCTCTCTCACAGATGTAAACACAGATTTCACAGGATCCACAAACTCCACACACACACACAAAGAATCCCCCACAACCAACCAACCCTCTCTTCCCTTTGGCATGCTTTTGGCCTTGCAAAATTACAGGTGCTGGAAGTGCCTTCTTTTTTTTGAAAGCCTATAGATTCACACATTCTACTTAATTTCAGGGAAGAGGGGTGCTCAGGCTCTGGCATGTCTCTGACTTGCCTCTTTCAGTCTGCAGAGCCTGTCTCCATCACCACAGGCTACGGCAGTGTATCTGTTTATCCAGCACAGGAAACGTTTCCAGGAGAGACTCAAAAGCACTTTTTCTACCCAGTGTGAAAGTGAGCTCTGACACTAAAAGGCTTCTGTAGCTCAGCTTGGATGAGACTTGGTTCGTATTACACCTCTGATCCCACCCCGCCCCCTGTTGCCCACTCCCCTTTTCCAACACAAGCGCAGTGTCTCTAAGCTCAGTTGTTTCCATGAGATAGGGAGAGAGTTCAACTCTCCTGTTCCTCAACAGGAGAGCTCAAAGGCGAGTTCCTTCCCCTTCATCCCATCCTGGCCAGAAGGCTTACCTGGTGGGAGTCCTTTCTTTCTCGCAGGCCCTTCCTCTGTCCGCTCCTTCCATGTGCGGCATTGACACTCTCTCCTCTTAGTTAAGGGCCATCAAAGCTTTACGGCTCCTCCCGGCACTCTCAGAATGTGGAGGAGGATGAGGTGGTGGTGGTGGTGGAGGAGGAGGAGGAATAACCAAAGGCAGCATTCCAGGGGTGGAGCTGGCTTTTAACTCAGCTTCCTAGCACACCCTCCACCACTTGCTTGCTGCCAAGACTGGTGGAGGCAGAGAGCTGCAATTAAATGACTGGAGTTGACGTTTTCAAGAGCGGTGCAAGTTCTCCCTTTGAACAGTATCATGACACTTGTAATGAAGTTCCAGAGCAGAGTCCAGACGGCCAGGGATTGGTTACAAGAGGGGCTTGCAATGAAGGCTGGGATCCACTTGTACTATTAAGCTGGTCTAACTCCATGGAAGCTTCCACACTGCACAGTTACAGCATTATGATTCCACTTTAACTGCCAGGGCTATATTCTACAGAATTTTGGGTTTTGGTAGGATCTGAGGAACCATGAGAGCATTCCAACTGAGAATTCTGAACATCCTTTCTTAAGCTACAAATTCCAAGACGGAATGGAACCATGAAAGTTAAAGTGGGATCATAGTGCTACATTTGTATAATGTGAAAGGGCCCTGGGTTGTATTTTTGACGTGATTGTTTAAAGTGGTATACAGTATCTCTTTATTTATTTTATTATTAACTTTATATCCCACTTTTCTTCTTGTACAAAACCCAAGTTGTCTCACATTCAATTTAAAACAAGGTACAGAAAAACAGAACAGAACAAAGCAAACCCAAGTATATTAATACAAAAGTAAAACAAACCAAAATTATATAAAAACCCACAAAGTTAAAACCTTTGAAAAGCCATTTAAAACAGAATATAAAAGACAGAAACACTGCTCTGTTAAAAACTCCTTTCAATGCATGAATTGTGAGCCAAAGACTTGCCTGGGGGAAAAAAAAAGCGTCTTTGCCTGCTGGTGGAAAGAGAGGAGAGAAAGGGCTGAGCAAGCCTTAGATGGGAAGGAATTCCACAACCTGGGAGCAACTGTCAAGAAGGCTGTTCCCCACATCCTCACCACACAAGTCTGTGGGGGTGGTGGGGCCAAGAGAAAGCACCCCCCTCAGCCTTTAAACCTAGACAGGTTATATAGGGAGATATGGACCATTTCCGCATGAGTCTATTATAGTGCAATGATTCCACTTTCAACCTCCTATGGAATCCTGGGGTTTGCAGTTTCGGGAGGGGCTGGCTGGCCCCTCCCGAAACTGCAAACCCCAGGATTCCATAGGAGGTTGAAAGTGGAATCATCGCGCTATAACAGACTCGTGCGGAAATGGCCATGGTCTTTCAAATATTCTGGTTGCAAACTGTGCAGGGCTTTAAAGGTTGTAACCAGTCCTTTAATTCTGCCTGGAAATGGACTGGTGGCCTGTCAGGATGCATAACCCCTCCTATATATTGGTTGCTGAATGTGTATTGAAATAATGTAATGTAATCAATGTAGTAGTACTGCTGTAGATCTCCACTGAGTTTGGTGGTAATGCTACGAAGTATCTGGTGCTAATTGATGATTGCAACAATGTATCCATTTGGAACCTGCCTGTATTATTACAAAGTCTCAGTTGGTTAATTGCTTTATTGCCCACAATGTATCCGGTGATGGGGAGAATATCGGAGCGGGTAAAAATGAAGGTATAAAGGAGAGTGTTTTGCGAACACGAGGGGGTCTAAGGCCCTTTCCACTCCACCCTCCCAACCCGCCATAGGGACGGGAGAAGGATGGGACCGCGATGACACTTATGCATGACATCATTGTGGTCTTGTCCTTCTCCCATCCCCAGATGGAATAATCATGCCACAAATCATTGACAGGTTTTCCCCTGTCAATGACTGGTGATTGCACCACCATTGAGGACTTACTTTGTCTGCGGAGGTCCTGGAAGTGCAATGTTTGTGCTTCTTGCCCGAGCACAGCCTGGGAAACTACCCGGCTGCACTGCAGCAGGAAGAGGCATGACCATTGCACTTCCTGGAATATGGAGGCAGCTGGTGTGGAAGGGAGTGCTCCTGTTGTGCTCCACTCCTGGCAGAGCCAATGCTGGGACCCACACTGGATGTCTCCGTGACCTGGTAAAGTGCAGAAAGGGCCTAAGATAAGAGGCAAGAAATATGTGCTTGCCTCAAGGATGAGAAGTGGAAACCCAGTGTGGGTCTAGGAACTGTCTAGAGAAGTGAGGTGATGCTAGATTTATGATTCTCTCCCATTACAGTTTTGCATACCTAAAAATTGGATTTTGGTCTATAAAAAGTGGGAGCCCCATGTATGCCCTAGTCTCAGTAATGTGTGCTGTGTTGCTTGCAGTTTTTACAAATAGAAACTGCGTACTTCAAACTGCCTAAGTTTATGGATTGGAAGTTATCCAGTACAAGACAAGACATGACATGAACTGTTTCAACAAGGGAGTCAGCAGCCTGACTTCAGGATTTTGGACCTGCTGAACTTTCCAAACAGTTCCCAAAGGCAGCCCTGCAGAGAGGGTGTTACAGTAATCCAACGGGGGTGTCATTATGGCATGTGTAATTGCTGCCGAATCTAGCATCTCCATCCTTACACAAGCAGGTTCCCTTTGTCTGCAGAAAAATGGACCAGCTTAAAGGGGAGTCAGATATGTGGGAACAAATCTGTCCTACATGATCTAGAGCAATGGCTAGAATGGTCTGGGATGGCCAGTGGGATGTCATTGCTGGCTCTGTTCCTTGTACTGAGCAGGATCACAGTCAAAATGTTGCTCCATATTGGTCTCATCTCCTAACAGGAAAATTTATTTTCAACCAGCCACACTTCCTTCCAGGATATGATAAAATGCAAAACATTCAAGGAGCCCATTCAGTCTTTCTCTTGGCACAAGATCTTGGAAGATTACTTTGAAAGACATGACCCTTTCTCATTTCTCATTATAGTGCCTAAAAGGTAAATTTGGTGTCATTACCCATTGCAATTTTTTTAAAAAGTGACATGTTACACCTTGCATTGTGTCTTATTTTTCATTACTGTCCCTTACTTTTTTTTTTTTTTGGTGTGTGTGTGTGTGTTGCAGGGGGAACTGGTGAAGGACATGAAACTTGGAACATTCCAATGACAATGCTCATAAATAACCTTCAATGTGCCCTTTAAAAATAACTTTCAAAATAACGTGAAACCATGAGTTGTTATTGCAATAAAGTAACTTCCTCCCCACATATTATGCTACTCCTGACAATGTGATATTGTTAACACCTTCAATGTAGAAGGTAACTAAATTAGCCTGAATTGAGGGATGGAATTATGAATGTGTAACCTAGAGTTACATGTCTATAGTGGAAATGGATGCACAGTTCCTGCAGTCACTATTGCCACAGTCAGAAGTGCATCCCCAGACCTATTTTATTGGGCATCGGCCAGGTGGAGACAAGACAGTCCATTCTGCTGGTGATCAGGGTCCAGGCAAGATGACATTTCCACCCCTTTTTACCAGCTATTGAGGTTGTGATGGTCAGAAGCAAGACTACTGTCACGTTTCCTTGTTGCAGCCACATTGATGTGTCAGAGGGGGTAGAAATATCATCTCCCTGAACCCTAATTGTCAATAGAATGGACCTCCCATATCTCCACGCAGCTGATACCCAGCAAGTAGGCTTTCTTTGGATGGAAGAGGATGGAAAATACTACTGAGCTAAACAGCTAAAGTAGTTAGGTAACTAAGTAGTGCATATAGAATTCCAGCCATTTGTTTGTTACTCATTGCTTCCCAACTCTTGAAAGCCACTCAGCAAGTAACGGCTCCTAGGTACTCAGTCTTCATTGGCCTTTTGGAGGGGGAAAATCCTCTTTCTTTTTCTTTTTCTTTTAAATCATGTTCCCTTAAGTGTATCGTTGCCTCCTTCTTGTTTCTCAGCATCTTTGTTTTTGCTACTGTTCAGCTGGCACATGACCACATACTTTGCTTGGTATGTATGGGAATGATGTTTCCATCCTACCTTTCTATTGCTCTTGGCTTCTATCGTAAAGGTGATAGTTGCCATAAAAACAATAACATAACAGAAACAGGAGCCAAGCAAACATGCAATGAAAACTGCTGGTTTATTTGACCTAGAAAGCTCTAATTGTTTGACCTAGAAAGCACTCCATGGCCTGAGAAGTGAAGGACCCCCTGCTCCCCTAGGAACCTGTTAAGATCACCATCTGAAGGCTACACCCCAAATGTCTTCACCTGCTGGAAGAGGGCAGCTCCAGGAGTCCAGGGCTTTGTTATCATAGTCCTGCAACCATAGAACCCCATTCCCAGGCTCACTCATTAGAAAGCAGCATGACTATCATTTAGGCCCTAGGCTAAAAACCAAATGTTGCATAGCATGGGAAAACAAAATGACAGCCAGTGCAGATCTTGAATATTGATATGACAGCTGCCAGTTAATAAATCTGCTGTGCTCCTTCATATGACATTAGAATTAGGGATCTATTAAATGTTCATTGGAAGTAGCACCATCTGTCCTATCTGGTGATGTGCAATTGCCATAGGAAGACAAGCCTGGAAGTTTCTGGGATGCTGATACTTCTAGTCAGGAGAAGGAGCCCTCAGTCCAAAATTGGGTTTTGTGTAGCTGGATTCCTGTTGGCACACCAAACCAAACCAAACCAAACCAAACCAAAGCTGGAAAACTTTCAAGGAAATCTAAAAGAGTGACGGGACAACATTCACGATGCAGAGAAGACAGTTGTTTATTAGCTAAAACCTCAGTACTTTTTGGCCTCTGGGAACACCAAAAGACTTGGGGGGGGCTATAAAAAAATCACAAAAGGACAATACAAAAATGCCAGACACCATAATACATAAAATTGCTGTTATATGTGCATATTGCTTAAGGTAATACTCACTTGTGTGTATACGTGCATGCATTTTTTTTGGACATTGGAAGAAATGGATTTTAATATTTCTTTCTGCAATTCCTACAGTCCAGTGGTTTCCAAGCACATTTACTTTCTGCAACAGGTGCGTGGGTAAGGGAGGCACCCATGGAAGAGGAAGAGGGCTGGCATCTTCCTTCTGTGTCTCTAGCAAGCCACTAGAGCTGAGTGTTGCCAGGGCATGTCCTGTTCTCCCTCCCTGCAATAAATAAATGATCATGGCAGTATGTGGCAGGCATTGGGAAGCTATATTCTAGGGGAATGAAGGACATGTAACTATGCTCAGGCTGCACAGTACAAGCCACTGCCTTAGGTTATCTAAGGTCATTTCCTCCCTACCCTGTTCTAGTGCTATTATTCCACTTTGGACATCCTATGGAATCTTGGATTTTGCAGTTTAGGGCAGGGCCTTTAGAGAGCTCTTTGGCCTCAGTAAACTATAAACCCCAGAATTCCACAGGAGGTTGAAAGTGGAATAATTGCACTATAACAGTATAGGGCAGAAATGGCCTAAGAGAAAATTAGAGTGTGCAAAACTCCTTTAAACTGTGTGTATATGACAGTGGGCCAATGGAATCTGCAAGGGTTTGGTTCTAGGACCCTCATGGATACCAAAATCTGTAGATGCTTAAGTCCCATTATGTATAATGATGTAGTAAAATGGCAGTCCTTATCTAAAATGGCAAAACCAAAGTTTGCTTTCTAGATTTTTTTGGAATATTTTCAAGCTATGATTGGTTGAATGTGTGGATACAAGATCTGTAGATATCGACAGCCAATTCTATGTGGCTCACAGTCTGCAATGTAGTCATTGGTACTTCCTGTGCGGCCCATGACATCATTGAGACTTAAGTTTTTCGGGGAAAAAAATCAGCTGAAGCTGAAGGTTATTTTTTTGGGTGTGTGTGTGAAAATAGATTGAAAGCAACTGTATTGAAAATTGGGGGATGGACAGAGAAGGCTGCTGCAGTTCTAGGCACTCCCAGGGTCACTTCATGTCACAGATGTGGCAGGGACTCCAGCTTACAGCATCTCCAACAGTAAAGGTGCTGCTGCAGTTGATGAAGAAGGCAGTGCAAATGGCACACTTTCCCTGGAAAGCACCTGCACCCATTTTAGAGATAAAGCTCAGTATCTTCTACAGATCCCTTGCAGATAAGATGAAAATTGGGAGTGGATTCTGAGCAAAGGGGACTGCCCCCCACCCCCCTGCAAATCTCAAGAAACAGAGGAAGAGAAACAAGCCTGCCAGTTATTTTTCCTCAATCTCTCTCCGGAGAGAACTCCAACAGGGACAGGAAAGAGTTTCTGATGCTTGGCCAGCATCCTCCCTTTATCTTTCCTTTCTTAGCCATTTAATGGCCATAGCAATACCCCAAGAGTTTTGGCAGTTGCGGCAGCCTGTGGGGAGACAAGGAACATGGGTGGTCATGCGCAGTGGCTGTACTCCATGCATTTCCTTCAAGCATCTTGCCCAGTATATGTCATCTCCTACTGGATTATCAAAATCAGTTGATGCAACTCAAAACATAACATTGATATAGCTGTTTGTGTTGATACAAGGATTGTGGAATTTGTGGCCTTTCCGGATGAGGAGTGAACATGCATCAAGGGGCTGGGTCAATTTTCATTTGCCTGGACCCTTACTGACAAATCCAGATGCATCTAGAAGTAATCTTTGGTCACTTGTGGTAAAATTCAGGTTTTTCTTTCTGCCTGTTTCAGGGAGGGTTGCAGTGACATTTATGGCCAAAACTGCACCTCATCCCAAATGTGAATGTTATCTCAGCTGAAGCCTTTTCCCCCTCAGTCCAAATAGATTGTTTGCAGCTTGTAGGCCTCACAGTCAACACCTTTGTCCCGGATCTTGCTGGACTGCAGCTCCCACCTGCCTTGAACATAACCATTAATAGTAAGGGATTATGGGCACTGCAATTCAACAATATCTTGAAATCTAAGGATGCCCACACTTGGTATAAATGCAGACACACACACACACATGCATACACAGCATCAGACATTTTCCAGTGTTGCTTTTTTTCTGGCCAGAAGGGAATGCCAAAAGTCACTCAGACAGGAAGCTATTTTTCCATACCACCCAAAACATTTGCAAAGAGGCCCATGAATCATTGTAGCTTAGCCTAAAGAATATTAAAGGCGATCCAGAATGGGAGTACATTAATTAGAAATGGAAGTGAGTGGGAAAGAGTCCCTGAATAATTAAGACCTTTTGACTCACCACCAGTGGAAAGGAACCCTAAATAATTCAGGGAGCTTGACTCACCATCTCCATGGAGGCATCCTGTGAGATTTCAGTGGTGAAGCAGGAAGATTTAGCAAGGTCCAAGTTCTCTCCACTCTTGAATACATTCAAGGCTAAATAGTGTGGGTGTGAAGAGAAGCCATCTGTTTTCAAACCATTGGTGGCTATTATTTCATCATTTGTAATAACCATAACAGCGCCCTAACAGTTGTAGAACTCTTGGCTTCAGCTCCGTTAAACAATGTTGCCGCAACAGCTGAATTTTGTTTGGAACTGAGTGCATTCAATTAAAGCAAATGATTTAAATGCTTCCATTTCTTAAGAAGTCGTGGTCAGTGCACTGTTCTTTATCATACTATTTTTCTTATAGAACTATAATTTCATGATTATGCATAACTGTATATGGTCTGAACATGGAAGAGGGGAGAGTGCCCCTTTCATCTCATACTTTCTCCAGGGCCATTTCTGCACTACAGGCCTTTTCGCAC